>JAAXCT010002131.1:0-94269 GCA_012490785.1 Eragrostis nindensis | reverse complement strand
AAGTTGTGTTCACAGAGGAGAGAAGGAGGCAGACGGGTAGATGCTGTCTTGAACTTAAGCAGTCATCTCAAAGCTCAGCGAATGTGTTGTACAGAAGAATGTGCATGTGGTGAAGAGATGATTAGCTTAGGCAATGATAGCTGCAGCGAGGATAATGATTTCATACTCTCTGAGACCAACTACTTAAAACTAGCTCCAAGCATCGCAGATGTTTGAGCCTTGTTGTTCTAATAATATATCTGACACTGCTGTTATGAGAGGAGTTTTGGGGTTCAATGTTGGGAATACGCATAATGGCTTTAGATCTGAAGATCCTAATTCCAGATCAGAAGACGTACTTAGGAAAACCATGTGAAAGGCTGAGATTCTGGAGGCAGTGGGATAGAGCTGGACACAGAAAAGTCTATCGATGCCACCCACTTGAAAAACTCAAGATGTTCAGAGATAACTAGAATCTGTGATGAACTTCAATAGTGGCTCATAAGTTATTGGTCAGATATTGGATAAATGGTTGCTCACAGAGGATGGAGTGACGAACCCACTGGATGCCATCTGGAGAGGGTTTGGATTCTCAAGGTCAAGGTACACTGAATTTCATTGATCTGTTTTGTTCTATCACATATGATCTTACAGTTTGCAGCCCTTTCGTAAGTTGATAGGTTTTCTGTTCTCCTTTGCTAGATGATCATGGGCCTCCGAATTCAGCAGGGAACCAGGACGTGACATTCTGATTCATGCTGTAGAACGTGTCTTGCCTAATTTGCCAAAAAGGTTTGCTCCTTCGCCTACTCTTTTGCGCAGAACGCATTCTAATACCTCATGTTTGTGCAGCTGTATAGACAGAGTCAAAAGGATAATGTGAGCTAGCAAGCAATGTGGCATGGAGCCCGACGGAGAGAAGCTGCATGAATGATGGTAGGGAACTCTATAAGCTCATAGCTCTCTGAAGTGTTCTACCATGTGACTTCGACACTGAATCTCACTGAAGCATCAGTCTTTTTTTTCCTGAAATGAAGGAGCATCAGTCATTTTAGCCCTTCAGCGAAGGTGCATGTGCAGGAGTTACGTTTGTTGACAAAAGTTTACAGCGCTGGTTCATACATAAAGTTTCGTCAAGTTTTACAAATCAATAGAGTTACATACATATTGCTTTGAAATATACTCCCTCCGATTCTTATATCTATATAAAAATTCAGAGGGTCCGATTAAATTCCAGTCACTGAAATCAGCCTGTTTCAGTCGACACGCGTGCTAGTTTTCATGGTCTCATCTCCTGGCTACTCCCCTTTTTTTTTTGATCAATCCGGCTACTCCTTTTGACATGCTTACGAGCGTATCCGCTTGATCGAAGCCCAAGAGTGTCATTTGAATATTTTGCTGTACAATATTTGGGCATAACTGCTCGTGTAATGGTTGTTTATCTAATTGGATGCGTAACAATTTCGCAAACAGAGACAGGGTTCGAGTAGGTAAATTCTGAACCACCAAGTTACAAGATGCTGGTATGAGATCCAACTCTGGCAATATATGCATGACGTGGTTTCATCCTACTCTCACATATGGCCAAACGTATTTGTTCCTGCTCCTATTCGAGCAACGGAGCAATCCTGACCATGCATACGAACTATTGCTTGCCACAGGCCACAGCTAATAACATTACGGAAGTACCAGCAACATATGGCAACAAGTGAAACAGGAGACAGATTTGTCAGTGGCCTCTATCATGACACAACACTACTTGATTTGTTACACTACACCCGCTAGTGTTATTACATGACTAATGGAAGCTGATGTCATCCTATCCTCAGTAACGTACTCCAGGAAGAAGCAGATGCCTTTCTCTGGTCACAAGGTTACCAAGGATGATGCAGTGCATGCTAAAACATGTCTTGCTTGCATCTAGTAGCGATCTCGACGGCCATGACGTCTGCATAGAGCATAGAGATACAACGCAAAGTCAGAAGCTTTTAACCAAAAACCACGAGTAAGGAGTAAGACAACTTCTGTCTACATAAAATTATGGTGTGTAACCTTAACAGTGAAAACCATTCAAGTTAAATTCTCTTAATGTATACAGGTTTAAAAAAGGCAAAGGCAAAGGCAAAAAAAAAAAAAAAAATCTGAGAAATTCCATCTGAACTTATTATAGTATTGTTACCATAAGTAGATGATATCAATTCACATTTGTGTTCTTATAATAGCAGGATAATAGAAAAAAAACACAGCTATTGTAACCTCCAATTTCATGTGATAGCTAGAGCAGAAGTTAACGTACCATATCGATCATAATCCCTAGAACTGTCCCTCGGGGAACGTGACCTCCGATGATGGCTCCTTGAATCATAACTACGAGATCTCCCTGATTCTCTCTCTCTTTCCCTGTCATGGTAGCGATCATGGCTCCTTCTGCGGTCATAATCTCTGTCCCTGTCACGGCTGCCGCCCCGGTCTCCTCTATGGTGGTCCCTGCTTGAAGATCTCTCATGTTCCAGACTTCTTTCCCTAGACCTGATGTTGCAGTATATAAGGCAGTTATTAAATTATTAGCATAATGATAAATAAAAAGAAAAATGCTACTAGAGAATGTCACCTTCTGTCATACTCAGCTCGTCTAGCTTCCGTTTTTGTTCTTTTCTTCCTGTATGAATAAAAGGAGTAGAAATAGGATCACATCATACTTTCAAATAAACACAACAAAGCGTTAATAAACAGGCCAACTTAAAACATTAGTGAAATCCTTCTAATAAAACGTAAATCTACAAGACTAACCTGCAGTTCGGACAATCTCTCACGTATGAGCATATAACCCATGTGAAGTTTCCCTCCGAAATGATCTGCCAGACGACGGTCACTGTTTGGCAGAAGAAAAGTTAGCCATGCTAGTAACTGTAAATTATATGTTGTCATCTAACAGAAGTTTATGTTGATTACTATAAACCTAAACAACTATAGTCCACATGATAAAAATATATATAAATATCACGCACATTCTTTAGCTGCAAAAGTAATCCTCGTAAAAGTGGGTCCAAAACCCTGCTGATGACAAAGGAGGTACATGTGTCTGTCAAAACTTGCTGAAGAACTGGAAACCCAAGCTCTGCTATATTCATGGCCCCAAATGGCAGAAACTAGCGGATAGGCTAAAGATGATAGTTTACCTGTCATATACGCTCAAGAATGCTCCACATATGTCACACAGGCGCAACTTTTGATCAGTCTGACAAAAACATAAAAAATGGGTCACTGAGATATGCAACAAAATAGCCAAATCATAGCATTTTTATAAAGAATATGTAACAGTAATAAACAGGTAGACCTTAATCTGGTAACAACAGTGTGCTACAAGGATTCTTAACATAAACTGCTGAGAAATTAACTTTTTGTTTTTCACGCAGAGCGCAAAAGGATATTTCACCGAACTTACAATTTGTACGTGAGTTGTCATTTTTGCAGAATCTGGGATAGTCTGTGGTCGGGCGCTCAGCTGGTTTGAAATGAAGGGAAAAAAAAACTTGTCAGTTGAGTGGATACAATTCTAGTCATTTCTTCAACAAGTTATTAAAGCAAACGCCAACCTTCTTCAGAGCTTCCGCCTCATCCAACAATTTTTGAGCTTCATCGATCATTCCATTCTCACCTATTCAATATAAAATTGAGATACTACCACGTACTTTGTCACACGCGCAAGGAGATGAGCAAAGGATATCCACTGGCTAGAGACACACATTTTAACAGTTCAGGAAAAGATTACTGGAAGTGTATAAACAACTAACCCTTTCTGTCCCAAACAAGTTGTGGTAGGTTAGAATGAAATCTACAGAAAATAGCAAGAAAGGACTATTGGGAGAAGATATAAAAGAAACGTACCCAGTTCTTCTGCCTTCTTCAGTTTCTCATTTATCATTTCTTGTGTTCGTGCATCTGGAGGAGCAGGAGCTGGTGCAGTTGATTGGGCTGCATTTTGGAGGGAATTCATCAAAGAAACACGGTCCTTGTTGAAAGCTTCAAGTAGCATCTTTGCCTGAAATAAATAACAAGCAATATGATCCCTGGTCCAAGTGTAAGGTTGAGATAATAAACATCTTCACCCAACAAGATGGTAAGAAATTCAGCCATCTAAATACCTGCTCCTCAGCCCTCTGTTCCTTGAGCTTGTCAACTTCTTCAGTGGCCCGAATTTTGCCTTCAGTGTTACCCTCAAGATCTATAGTACACAGTTTATGTGGTGAATGTTAACACAGTATGAATATACAAATAGGCAGATCTTACATGAAACATGAATAATTCAATGAAAAAAATATATATATATATATATAGTTCCAGATTCCAGAATATCTGAAATTCTGACAAAGAACCTCAAAACTTTTTGCTACAACACAAATGAAGCACCGAGAAACCTAAAACAAGTTGAGCTGAAAAAAAGTTTCAGAATAAGAAAGGTTTCAAAACAAAACCCAAGCTTGCTTAATTAAGCAAGCTCGCTCCATGAGAACTGCTATAGGGACAATCACAAGCAAATTACTGGATAAGAAAATGGAATAGGTCCAAAGCAATGAGGAAACTTCTTATGGAAATTTTATCCATATTCACAGTAAGTTTGGATATTTGACAGGACAGCACTTGTGCTACAGGTCGTCTTTTGCTTGATTATTTATATTGAGAGAATTTTCACGGCTAAATGAGATAAGAATAAAACAAGAAAGAACACAAGGAAAGAACATGATACTATCAAACTTTCCTCAGAAACCTACCATCTCCAAACAACTAGAAGCATATAGTAAATCCAAATATATTTTTTTTTTTTATGCAGGGAAACAGATTTTTTTTTATTTTGTATACAGTGTAATCATATAGAGAGAAAACAAATAAGTATTGCTGATTGTGTTGGAATCACGACAGCATAGAAGCACAATGGTATGATGAAACTTACCAAAAGCATCGATCTCCTTCATCTTCTGCCTAATTTGTTTGGATAACTCCATTTTCTTTGGTCTGCATTTGGAACCACAAAATTATATTTCATTGCTTAGTTTTTCTACATTGCTTAACAACAAAAATTACTTTACATGAAAGAATCGTATAAGAATACCTGTGTAACCTCGGTGACAGAAATTGCAATGGCTGCCTTAGCGTCTTCCTCCTCCAAACGCTTAAGGGCTCTTTGAATCTTCCTTTCGCACTCAACTATTAACCTTTCTATAGTTTCTTCCAACTCACGGTCATAGTTGTCTGTACCTTTGGCTTTGGCTTCCTCATATCTATTACGATGCTCAGGAAGACAGAAAAGGTAACTGCAGCAAAAAATTATGTACATACTACGGAGACAATTGTGGATATGGAAGGCCAAAAAAGAAACAATGGAGCCCTCTAGTCCTCTATATTATACTGGCATGAACAATCATGCACTACTAACCGCTAGCACTAATTTCCTTGGACAGAACCAGGTATACCTGCCCAGCTGAATCACGAACTCAAACCATTTGAATTATAATGTAATAATGTAATCACAACGACATGAACCAAGAGAAAGCATGGGAATTCCATAAACCTGAATAATTGAAAAAACTGAAGCAACATAGCGCTCATAGCAACCCATAAACCATATCAAGGAATAACAAAGATCCTAGCAATGTGGGAATTTAGCTTGGAAGTCACAAAGATTGTAACAATATTGGAATGCATCTCATAGGCGTCGCAAGATCTTAATAATCTGTCATAGGCATTGCGCACCTAACCACCCAAGCAACAGAAGGAATGCACAAGCTAGCATCTACCATAAGTCATGTCCTATCCATTTCACTATCATCTCATGTGTAGAAATCAAGCATTCTGAAATCCGACTCAAACCATCAGCTGGAACTAAACAGCATGGAATGTCACTAATCGGTTCACAAATCAAAACTCGCTCACAAAATAAATCAAATAATAATAATTCTGAACTCGAAGGATACTCCTTGCGCAGTTGAAGCGAGTGCAGCTTCGGGCATGGCCCCATGTCCATTTTCTGCAATTCACAATCATTAAAAAGTTGAAATCATCACGAGAAACCCTAGAACCGCGAGAATTGAATCGAATAGAAATCTAGATCAGCGGGACAGTTGAATCGAGCATGGGAATGGGCAATCGGGCACTCACGGTGAGCTGGAAGAGGTCGTGGGGCAGAGGCCGGCGAGGTAGAGGCGGCAGACGTCGCGGTCGTAGTACTGCGGCTGACCTCTTGCACGTCGCCGTTGCGGTTGGCGCCCATCAGCTGGTCGAGCTGCTTCCGGATGGCGTCCATGGCGCGGCGCAGGTGGGGCTCCCGTCCCCTAACCTAGGGTTCCACTTTGCGGGGGAGGTGCGGCGATGAGAGTGGAGGTAAGGGATTGTTCTGGGACTTGTTTTGGAATGGAACGTACTGGATGCCGGTGGAAGGTGGAATGAGGCGGTGCTTCGATGTTGTTTCATTCGTGTCTTTCCACACAACGATTACGAGCGGTTTTATAAAAGGGATGATGTTTCATGATAGCATCCTTAGGTTAATGATCCTTGAGTAATTTCTTCGGCCCATCTCCAGCAATAGCCTTTTTTTTTCGAACTACACAGCACAATAGTCTTTCAGTACTCCTAGAACACACATCCACACACACAGAAAAATAGTTATATTGAAAGACAAAACTGCTCCAATACTCTTTAAACATGTCATCTAATATTTAAGAATGTGTTTACTAACAACAAAAAAATGCTAGCGAGAGATCTTCTACTAACTTCATATCAATTGCACAAAGCCTTTGTTGATGTATGTCATTCTATGTATATAATGGTTTTTTACGACTTACGATGGTATTTGTAGAAGCAAGACATCTCGAGAACGAAAGCTACTCGAGTAAACTATTACGTGCCTCATCAATGTGAACCAAGTTCATGATCCTGCACTGTAGTAAGTCTTGTAATCATGCGCGGGGCCTGAAGAGGTGCTGTTTTTCTCGAAGTCCTATGTAAAACTTCTTCAAACGGTCTAGTTTTCTTGGCTTCGCCACTTAAAACAAATGTACAATTAAATTGGAGCAGAAAAAATCCAAATTGAGGAAAAAAAAATAGCAAAAGCTACCCGACCTACAAGATCATTTACATAAAATAAAGGTAAGAAGCAATTTTATCCAACTCAAAGGTTACTTGATCCTTCGACGAAAAATTAAGATACATACTAGAAAATTTTAACTTTCATTGAAATATAAGCATATGAAACACTTTCATGAAATTTTCATCCTATACCTAGGCCATCTAAGGCTCTATTTAGGTCTAAATAACTAAAGTTTAGTCTTATATTTGGATACAATTAGAAAAAAGGAACATGAGTTAGTTATGAAAATTATATAATTATAGTCTAATTAGGGTCAATGAATTTGTCTCGTCAAATAGCTGGGATTATACAATTTTTTTCGCAAAGCTCATGTATGATCCTTCCTTCTTTTTTTTTAGATCTCATGT
Source organism: Eragrostis nindensis (assembly GCA_012490785.1). Lineage (NCBI taxonomy): Eukaryota > Viridiplantae > Streptophyta > Magnoliopsida > Poales > Poaceae > Eragrostis > Eragrostis nindensis. The sequence continues at coordinate 86,799 of JAAXCT010002131.1, read as the reverse complement.
ATGATCCTTCTACTCCCTCCGGTTTTAAATTATTGACGTTGACTATTTTTGAGTTACATTGATCATTTGTCTTATTCAAAATATTTTAAAAATTATCATAGATTTTGTTATGATTAGTTTCATCACTAAAGGAAATTAAAATATAGCTTATAATTTTGCACATTTAAGTTAATATTTTAAATAAAACAAATAGTCAAATGTAACTAAAAAATAGTTAAACATCAATCATTTAAAACTAGAGGGAGTAATTACTAATTAGTATCCGGACGGGACTAAGCCCTGTCTTGAAAACGAGCATTCTGACCCAGCCCAACCGCTCCCGGCCTCACTACCGGTCCGGTTCGTGCCCCGCTGACGACACGGGCTCGCCGCCTCGCCGTCCGGCGGATTGTGTCGACCCAGTCAAGTTCGGACGACGACCTAACGTTCTCCCCTCCGGTGGTAAGCGCCGCGCCCATCCTCCACCCAACCCGTTTGAACCGGACCTAAGGTCAATCGGCGCGGAGTAGCGTAGCTGAATCCTTAGGTCAGCTGTTGATTGAGCAGTAGCGCGGGAGCTGGGACTGGTTCTGGGCATGGATTCCCTTTTCCCGCTTCTGACTGCAGAGGCGGAACCTGATGCTCCTATATTGAAACTGGTGATATTTGAGGGAGCACACTGCTGAAGATTGTTTCAATCTTCGTTATTGATGGATTTGACGTTCTCAAAAGTAGAAGGATGGATACTGACTTGGTTCTCTAACCCGCACTACTTTCGTTATTTCAGGAAACTTCTGTACTGTTTGAACTAAAGTGCTTCAAATTGCAATGGACAAACTTACAAGCATGGCTGAGGAAGGCAGCTATTATTTTCGGTGCCAACTGTGTGACACAGAGGTTGTGCAGAGCATGACAGAACTACTCCTTCGTGGATTGGCCACTGCTTCAGTGGACAGCACCACAGGTGATATATTCAAAAGCGCATCTTCTGTCGCTGTTGGCGTGAAGGCCGAGATAGAAGGTTATCTGCTTTTAAGAACGGAAACACTTGTTCGTGAATCTGTGGATGGAGCGGAGGATCATTCGGATCATTACTGAAAGCATCCACCAGGCCGACGGAGTTCCTCTCCGACTTGATTGATGACTTTGTGGCTTCAAAAAGGAACTTGCTGAGCCATGTGTCTGGGTTTTTGTCTAGTGAAAGCCGCTTGAATAAAATTAAAGACTTTATTCAGAAGATGGAGTTGGAGAACATTTGGGCACTGGATGAAAGGAAGGCTACTGCAGAGACTATTCTTGAGAACGTAGACTTGAAATGCAGTTTCCATTGTCCTGAGAAATTTGCTGATCAAGATAAGCTGGATGAGCACAGAAGTCAATGTAAATTTAGGCTGGTGAACTGCAAAAATGATGGATGTTTAGCTTCATTTTCTGCCGTCCATTTTGAAGAGCATGATTCCATCTGCCCCTTTAAAGATCTACCATGTGAGCAGCTCTGTCAGCAATATGTTATGCGTTGTGAGATGGACAGACATTGTGCAACAGTTTGCCCTATGAAGGTTATTAACTGCCCTTTTCACCATGTTGGATGTGAAAGAGCCTTTCCCCAGGGTACTCTTGATAGGCATTGTTCAGAACTATTTCAAATGCATCTTCTGTATGTTCTCCAAGCAACTACAAAACATGGTGCTTTTGTCAATGACATGAATCAACGACTACAACTTCTGAGAAGGTTAGTATAACCTTTTGTGCTCCTATGCAACCGTATTTGAACTTGCTGACACATAGAAGTTTCAAGATATGTCCCAAAATTCACATCTTTTAAATTAGCTTTGTTTGTCTCTGCCTGATTAAGATCAAACATGCAAATAAATAAACTAGTGATTATTGAACTCAAAAGCTAGAAACAGCAAGTCACCGTAGATTTGGTGAAAGAAGAAACACTGCTTATTTGAAGGCAATTTTATGCCTCTGTTCAATTACTGTGTGATGGATATGTGGCCACACAAGAAGGGATCGAGTCCGGAATGACGACATACGTGAGAGATTAGGGGTGGCACCAATAGAGGAGAAGATTGTTCAACATCGCTTGAGATGGTTTGGACATGTGCAACGAAGACCGGAGGAGGCGCCTGTACGTAGTGGGATAATACGTCGTCCCGAAAATATGAAGAGAGGCAGAGGTCGACCACCTTTGACATGGGCAGAGTCGGTGAAGAGAGACCTGAAGGACTGGAATATTGCTGAGGAGCTAGCTATGGATAGGAGAGAGTGGAAGCAAGCAATCCACGTGCCGGAACCTTGATTCACTCTTTTTTCTTTTTTCTCTCTTCTTTCTCTTTTATCCTGTTTTGCCCTTTCTCGTTTTGGTTGGTTTTGCCTCTCTTGTTGGTTCCTGCAGGTTTCATCTCTAGCCTACCACAACTTGCTTGGGATAAAAAGGCTTTGTTGTTGTTCAATTACTGTGTGAGAATGTAGCATAATTTAAACAATTTGTTAGTTTATTATTTGAAGTTTGGGTCGTCGTTTTCTATGGCAACTAATAGATGCTAATCAGGAGCATCCAATTTTGGGATATCTGCTTGCTTCCACTCTTCATTTGTTTCTTAATGGGAAACAGGAGCATTTACCTCAGTTAAATGTTGTTCGAGAGAGAAAAAAGAAGCATAGAACTGAGCAGGCTGCAGAGGCCTTTCATCCAATATTCTTTCATCTTAGATGCAAGCGACCTTTTTATACTTGTATCTTACGGAAACATGTGCACTTTGCAATGATAGACATTGCTAGGAGTAGGCGGTACTGGGAGTAGGTGATACATTTTACACCAAGCTGTAACCGTGAACCCTACTGGGGCTTGCCACCCTTAATATTATAACCTGACATAAGAAGAAATAATGGTGGTGAGTAGTTTTTAGTGGGAGGGGGGATATGCATTTACTGTTTAACAGTTTTCCATACAAGAATTATGGCTTAATTTGTTTATAATCTTGTTACAGGCTCAGTCACTTAACGAACAATCTGGGGCTTTAGATGTCAGGTCCCTCACTCTGATGATAAAGGAGCAAGAAGCAAAGATCAAGAAACTCGAGCATGATATCAAAACGCAAGAGGCCAAGATGAAGAAGCTTGAAAATGAATTTAGGTCGGGTAAAGCATGATAACCTAACCCCTGTAATTGTTTATACCTAGTAGACAAATTAGGACCACGTACTTTGGAGTTTAGAACTGTAAATAATCTTTAGGACTACCGTACAGTTTACCATCATGTTTTGTTTTTGTTCATGTGCAAACCACGGAAGACTTTGAGTATAGAAAAGTCAGTTCTCTTGGGTTACCATCCTAATTTGTTGTAATTGACGTTTGATCTTTTCTATTTCTTGTATAAGGGATTTCTATATCTTGTATAGGGGATGATGTTTATCTCGATTATCTGTCGTCTCCTTGTCTGTTTTGTCCCAGGTTGGGCTATATTGGAATGATATATGTTTTCTATGTGTGATTTGAAAAGAGCTGAACAATGGCAGCATTATTCATGATGACCTTCTATCTTTATACAGAGCAATGCATATTTATTTTTAAGAGTATAATCATAAATGATAAAAGGTTTAGGACTTGTAACATACATAGGCCAAATCGTTCTGTGTGGAAGTAGGTTACAGAAAATTTGAACAACTTGCGACAGATCTTAAGGCACATGTATATCCTGTATGCTTATATGCAAATGCAGGGTATATCTTCCATCCGAGGATATTGGTCTCAAAGATGGCGCTTAAGCTGTATATGTGGTTGCATTATGTGCTGGTCTGTATGATTGCATTATGTACTGGTATGTGTGACTCCTTGCCCACTTTCGTAAATGTTGCAGTCTAGCTGGAAACTATTGTTATGCAGACTGCAGAGTTGCTTCTCTTATGGAAGTTCTCCGATCTGTGTTGTCAATGTGTTGCCAATCCAGTTGAATTAGCTGAGCTGTTTAGTTGTGAATGTATAACTGCATGATGCAGCTGGCAGCTGATATGTACAGTATTGCAGTATCTTGAAGGTTTAGTAGCTGTTTCATAATGGGTGCACTTTGCATTCTGAGAAACCTGAAAGAAACCTTGTTTTTCCTATTGGACGCGACAAGCATCCAAAAGTTATCCACCACAACAGTACTATTCCACAATTATTTTGGATATCCTTTATTAGAGTCAAATTGCACTGCCAGTTAGTACAACATTTCGTTCTAGAGCATTTGATAATCAGTTAATTGTAATACATAGCTCACTGAATCCACTAAGCTTATGTTGTATACTGGAGTCTTTCTGGTTTAATATAGTTTATATTGTTAAAACAAAAAACAGAGAAATAAATGACAGTCGTCAGGAACTGATTGATGCCGATGAATGAGCTGTTTCTGATCCCTGTAGTTTTGGGGTGGAACTTTAACTTATGCTCTCCTGTATTAACTCACACTTATACCACAGGAAGTAAATTTGCCCAGTCCTTCTGGAAGTTTGGGGCTTCTTTTTGCTTTTGATGCTTGGATTATGTAAATTCAACTCTGACATGTTTTGTCAAAGTGGAAAGATTAAACTGATCACTTCTATGGTTACTTGGTTTATGTACTGAATGGCAATCACACCAATTCGTTACTTTGCAGGAGCATTTCCATGGTCTGAAGCTTCTTGTCTGTGTGGATGCAATTGCATAGGTGTCCTTCGATCACAACCACAATGTCATCGCTGGCCTGGCTGTTCCCATTTCAGGATGTTATCACAATCACCCTGCAAAGTCATGCAAACTTCTTTGCGCTGCACTTCTCTATGTGCATGGAAACTTGTAGGTAATTTTCATCTGCTACTTTTCACGGTGAAGATGCCACCACAATATCATCACTGTTTTGGCTGTTTGACTCTAACTTGAGGAAAAAATTACAAGCAGCCTCCAAAATCTTGCAAACCTCTCTCCTGTACTGCAAGAGAATATCAGATCATGTCAAGACCAAACCATGAAATGCTGTTTTTGAAAAGATTAGTAGTTAGTTTCTAATCATACTAGATTTCTATGATTGGTATAGCTAGAGGGCCATGTCAGACTCCGAGCAAATTGGTGTCACATCATCTTTTTTGTCATGCTTCTGACTTTTTAGTAGTGTTTTATGTGTAAAAAAAACTGTAGTGATAACTGATACTCTGATAGCCAATCTCCTAAAAACAATGACTGATAGCCAAAGAGCGCCTGAATCCCATATCACTCTGTATAGCAATGATTGTCATAAACGATCCTCCTCAAGAGTAAGATGTAATAAGTTTCTGAGGGTTGAAATTTTGATACGGCAAATTCGTGCAACAATTTGTAAATATGTAATTCTAAAGTTTAAACTAGTGTCTTTCCATATCTTTCATAATTGAAATGAAGCATCGTTGAACTCTCGTGCTGCGAGTTTTTCATTCTTTGGCTAGGATACCGTAACATGGGGGAAAGCAATGCATACCTCGTCAGTTGCTCCAGATTTTTTTGGATTGCAGAATGCACCATTTCTTCATGTTTACCCCTATTATTTGCACAATGATAATGTAAATAATCAGAAGTCTGTACTGCTGAACAGATTATACCATAAGTGCTATTCAACTAACCTATCTTTATATCTACTTGACATGTAGAACGGGAGGTTGTTCTTAACGACCACCTGCAATGGATCTGTAACCAAGGTATCAGGTAAAATTCCTGCCTTTGGAAACAAAATAAAAATAAAAAAATTACACCTATGCTAGGAAAAAGAAATTTATTGTTGTATGGAGAACATGATTTAAAACAGCTTTATTGTACAGCTCACTGTGCCAAATATGAGCATGTGACTACATTAATTGAGTAAATAGTAAACTTGTTTATAAGTATTATTCCATAAACTAAAGAAGTTTAATATTCCTCAACTTCACTAACTGTTGAAGGATTCTAATATATATCAAACCATATCTAGAAGCACACAGATTATAATCTCACTACTACTTTACTGATGATGTCTTTTAAATGTTGAAGGCCCGCAGTTTCTATATTTTTTCGCAATGTACTTTGGCAGATGCCAAATACCTCGAAGTAGGAACCAAATGGAACATCATGTGCCTGATGCTTTGTCTCATAAATCTGAAATCAGATAAAAACTCATGTTTTAAATGGGGTTGGGGAGAGGTTGATTTGCAGATAACATATCGATTCTAAGTATGTTACCAAGTTTCTTTTATCCTTCGAGAAAGAAGCATGCTGCCATTCTGTTACTGCTGTATCTGGAGGACACAAAGGACTGTGGCAGAGCGACCTGAAAGTCACTTTGCGAACTCTGCCGCCATACTCTTCTGAGGCACACCACTTGCTCATCTGGAGTATGCAAAAAGCGAATGTGAAAACTTTTTTAGTTCTGTCAGTCAATGCTGCCAGCAGTCAAATGGGTAGCAGCTCCAAGATATGGACATAACAAACAGAGTATGTAAATAGTGAATCTGGTAAACTAGGCACCTTTAAATGTGTATCTTTTCTTCCATCTCGGTATTGCTGGAAAAACGTTGAATTGTCACCTAATATAGCACTGAAAAACATCTCGGATGTACCAGGGAAGGTATCCTGAAAGATGAGTCCTATACAAAATTAGAAAATGAATTATGCATTATATTATAAGACTAAGGAAACAGAGGGTGGGATGCTCACACTTGTTACATCTACAAGAACATGTTCGTTGATGAAAGGTTGGAATGTTACAGCCTTTTCGATGCCTTTTCCTGCTGCCTTTATGCTGCTTGTCTTACTACTGGTTACATTATTACCCCTCTTTCTAGAAGTAATTGTGCTCTCACCTAGTCATAGGAAAACATATATAGATGTTCAATTATTTTCTAGAGGACGCAAATGGAAAAGATAAAACATTCAACTAGAATACTTTCCAGATACCTGCTTTTCAGCTTCAAAGGTTGCTTGGTAATTCTGTATTGCAGCCTCTAAAGCTCTAAATGTACGATTTCTATTCCAGAATGATGTGAACATGTACTTGACCCTTCCTGGGATAGCAAGCCAGGGATGATCAACAGAATATCTTTTATAGTTTTCCAACATGGAAAAATGTTATTTCTAGGAGTGACTGTGATGATGCCGTCTCTTGTACAGGAGTACTTCAACTTAAAAATTCTACAGCTATGCTATCTGATGTCAAAGTTAGCAAAAGTATTCATAAAAAAGCAGAAATCATGCAATTTAATCAATGACACCTAGTTTTCCAGTTAATTGTGTGTTTGCGTCTAACTTATTAAAATTGTTCTAATGAGAGAATTTACCATGTAGGCTGCAGGAGCAAGGTGTCCCATGACCACCGGCACTAGCATGAACAAAAATGGTAATAGCTGGGTTGATAAGTGAATGCTGACTTCTTTTTATCTGCAGGATAAATTCATATGTATGTCAGTTATCTCAACCAAAATAATGCAGATATCAAGGACAAAAAGTGCTCCATGGGTTGCATACCTCATCTATGTCTTGTAGTGGAATAATGACCTAAAACATGCAGGTATCAGAGAAGGAACTCAATGAAATCATATAAAGGATATGAATATGAAATTTAATCTATTATCGGTTTGCCGCAGAAGTTACCCCATTTGTGTGTGTTAGCTTATAACATTTGTATAAGCTGGATTATCAACCAAAGTAAAAAAAAAAAAATACAGATTTCTGAGGCACTTGTTATTATACTAGGATCTACTTGTTATTTGCAACTGTAAAAGATCAGTTTGAGCTTTGATGACAGCTAGAGGGTAAAGCTTAGTGCATATTTCATCTTCACTCAGTGTATGTCCTCAATCATACTAGATCAAACAACAATATTAAGTTTGCAGGAAGCTTTTTCACAAGGTTTACTTACATTCAATTGTTTGGAGAATACGCAAGACTGGAAGCACAGATGCCATTCGGAGATGTACATACGGCCATGGTGCAAGAAAGACCTCTCCAGAGCACAGGAATAACTATGGTGAACAATCTGTAAGAACAAGTGATAGATCGGATGAGTCAGCAAGTTATCAGCTCAAATATGCACTGTGATACTGCATGTCTGCATATGGCATTATCATTGGTCGAGAATCAGTACCTCATCATGAGCAGGTTTATATATGGTTTGCAGAGGACCAATGCCTTCAATCATCGTTTGCCGTTGCTTCTTCAGTATCATCTTTCTCGGGGATTCATCTCCAGTACATTCATCAACGAAGCTGGGAAAATATGATTGAATGAGGATGATCTTTACCATCAGAAATACTGTTTGCTGCTGTTCTCCCAAATCAATGTTAGTACCTATCAGAAGCCGGGAAGACTTTAGTTGAACGAAGACGCAAGCAGATCTGCAACCAGATGTTTGTGGCATTGTAAATACATGTTGAAATTAATTGAAGTATGGAGATGATGGTAAGTGCGAGGAAGAACTCAAATGCAAGTAGTCATAAAGCCATATCCTACCTGGCCAGATTTGCTGTCTAGTTCATACCAACTGGCACCCGTTTCGTCTTCACTGAGAACGGCTATAGTTACAGATCCAATAACTTTGCACTTGCATGCAATGTCCCAGTCATATATTGCTATGGTTACCTATGCAGAAAGTAACAGACATATCAACGCGTTTGAGCAAACACAGTTCTGGTAAATAAATAAATAAACAGACAGTCTTTTCAAATTTTCTACTTTTCATTCAAAAATACTGGGGAGCATTGTGGGGTCACTGGGCACAAAATCCGATCGCATTTACCTCTTTGTTGCCATTAAACATATAGTACAAATATTATCCCGTCGTTAATCTTACTTTGAATCATTGGCAGGCGCAGTGCAAGGACGCAGCCGAAGGGATGTTTATTATGTTGCTTGCTACTACTTTCGATTACTTTCTGCAGCCTGGTGATCACTACTACTGAGGTCTTGAATATGAGGCTTCTAATTTCGCTGTCATGTGGACCACTATTGTGGGTGGGGTGGTGCTGGGGCAAACTGTCACATGCACAGCAAAGTGCCTTTCAAAAAAATTTATGCCACGTTGAAATGAATCTAAATTCCCAAAGTTCAGCAGCAAAGCAGCTTGTCGAAGGTTCTAAGCTGGCTCTCAGGAATGCAGGATGGAAAAAGGCTGACAATATAGTAGTACTGTACTGGCAAAGCGATGGTTTTGTATCGGAACAAGGCTGGCGTACACCCTGTGCCAATGTTTGACGGCGCGTCTGTCTGATCAAACCTGTCGCGGTGCTCTCACGCTTCAGCCATTAAAACTAATACAACACGGCCGCTGTGGATTGAAGGCAGCGTTAACTCGTGCTGAGAGTCTGAGACATCCATCATTTTGTTGGTAACCTGACACGTTCATGATTACGCCAAAAGGTTTCTCCGAGCTAGCAGGCTCGCAAAAGGACTAGTTGAGTACTCCCTCCGTTTTTTATTATATGACGCAGTTGACTGACGAGTCAGTGAGATCATTGGTCTCGCGCTCATAGTCGTGACGTGGAGTGTCATTGTATCAGTGACTGTCCGGTAAATTCAAATGCAGTGAGGTGGCTGTTGTTTGCTTACCTCAACGGAAGCTGTTCGACGATGAAGTTGAATTCCTCTCCCCACAAAGGGTTTTTCAGGCTGGGCACCATGGAACTGCAGAAACAGCACAACCACCTTGGCTGAGTTCAAACAATTCATTCTTGCTTACGATCGTACGAAGAATAATCAAAGATGGAGGCAGCAGGCAAATGAACCACCTGAAGCGCTTCTGGTCGCCGCAGGAGATGACGGCGTAAGGATCGGATGCCCCGCTCAGGTTGGCGCCGATCAGGTACTTGGCAGAGAGCAGCTCCAGCTGACAATCACACAGACACACAAACACGCAGTGAGACAGTGACTGACGCGTTCAAGTTCAACCGGTGATGCCTGTGCATTTCACTCTGCACTGCAGTTGCATAAGGTAGTAGTAGTAGTTAAAAACGTCTGTGTACCTTGATTACGTGGCCGCCGGCGATCGGGGAGCAAGGGACGATCTCATCATCAGCCGCATTCGCCCTCGCGCAACTCCCGCCGCGGCGCCAGGTCGCGGTCGCAGATGAACGCGTGGAGGCTGGCGAGTTGCCGTTGGTGGTGGCCTTGGGCGCCGCGGCTTGCCGATCCGAGAGGAGGAAGAGGAAGAGCGCGGCGAGGAGCAGCGCCGCGGCGAAGACCACCTCGGCCTCCCACAGCGACGGCAGGAGACGGCCCAGCGCCCACGACAGGCACTCCCCCATCGATCGATCGTCACGGCCGCCGGGATGGTTCCGCGACGATGGTTGGGAGAACTGGAAAGCAGAGAGGGCCGAGGAAGGCCAGTTCACTTGGGCATTTTAAAGGAGAGCGAGCCGCGCGGTGGGTCGTCGGTGCGAGCGCACACGAGGTCGCCTGCGGGAGCCGAAAGCCGCAATGATTAGCCGAGCAAAACGGCGCTTCTCGAGCGTGCACGGTATAACAGAAGAAAGTGTTATCTACAGCAGTCCACATTCCTGCCATCTACAGCAGTCCACATTCCTACGAGAGTCTAATAAAGAAAGAAGAGAGGAAATAAATTAGCTACACCGATGTAGTACGTCCTCTCTTGCGCGCGCCTAATAAAGAAAGTTTTTTTTTTTTGAGAGACTGCTGGAGATAATTTGTCATATCTTGGTTCTTGTAACGACATTTTAAATGAGGCAAGGATGAAAGCTAGCCGGCCCGGCTGTATAAGTCAATCTGGAACGACAGCAAAGCACATTCAAGCTATTCTGATTAAAGCGACGTGCATACATCATGAGGCTAATTATAAGCTCTTGCGGCTATTTTCAAAGCAAGCTACTGAATCAGGCACTTGGATCAACTTAGCTGCGTAATGGTAATGTATGGCAGGTAGCAAACTAGTACGATGGCAGAGACTTACCTAAAGCAACGAATTAAAGAGGGCACACTCCTAATGAGACATCTAATCCAATGATTAGCCAAGCTCATCACAATGAGTGGGATACATAAGCCGCTTATGAAAGCTCGCCACTTTCGATTAGATTTATAGTTTCATGTTGTAGTGAAGCTCAAGAGGGTGTCGTACCTTCTCGGCTCCCAGATTTGGCCGCGTTGTAAAGTCGGGACTCGGGAGAACGGCGGTGGCAGGTGGAGGAGGAGAACGAAAAAGAAAAGAAAAGCTTCGTACGTTTTCGAAGCATCCAATTGTTCATGGCTTCCGGCAATCATTAGATTCAGCACCACAACAACCCATGCCAATCGGGTTCTTTCATCTTTGCTGAATTATCCGCAGTTCTCCCTCTCTCTTTTTGGAAATCGGAATCATCCGCAGTTTATAGTAAGGAGAGAGCCAAGAGCCCAGGCAGGACCTTTATTAACAGAGCCGTTTATCTTACTAAGAATCGGGCCAGGCCCAGTCTCGCCAACGTTTCGTGGCCTGGCCCAGTCTAGCTAGGCGCGTCAGCTGGCCGCGCCGGCGCCGTACAGGCCGTTTGCTTTGAGGAGGAGCCGATCCATGCAGGACCGGATCATCCGGCGAATTTTGGGGAACGAGCCGGTGATGATTTTTGCTCTGCGTAGCGAGGACGACATGGGTCCTGCAACCAAACGAAAAGTTTAGCTTCGGATACAGGATCGGATGATTCCGGATCACCTCGTGAAGCAAAACAAACAAGCTGGTAGCGTTGCACCTCCTTCCACAAACTCTAGCTCTATCACTGATCCGCTTGGCCTCTTCCGCTGATGTCTTGCGGTTTTCTGTCGAAGCGCCGAGACAAACTCTTTAAGATAACCAAGCGGCGCATTTTAACAAAGTGGTCGTGCCGGAGTGGTTATCGGGCATGACTAGAAATCATGTGGGCTTTGCCCGCGCAGGTTCGAATCCTGCCGACCACGGGTTTTGTTTTAGTTTTTATTTATCTAGTTCACAAACATCTCTATTCTCTAACATTCCAGCGTTCACGCCTTTATGCGAGTACAAGTAACGGATCAATAAGTACTCCTTGAAATATCATGCACGATAAACACACTCCAAGGCCGAGTGCTAAAAATCTTGAGATATCAATGAGCGCATATCCATGATCCATCCATAGTGACATGAATGAATGTGCTCCGTCACTTGGTAGTGCCCAGAAGGATTTCGCGGAGCCTCGCGCAGAGACAAGATATTGCTTGATGTGTTTTTACGAAACAAGATATTATTGGATTATTGGAGGCCTCGAACTTAATGTGATCCTCCTTTGTTTTGCGCTGGTCAGGTTGGCAGTGCAAAGTACGACAAACGGACACCTGGGCAACCAGTCAGGGAACACAGTACCAGGAGAACAGCACTCATCGCTCGTAAGATCAAAGAGAAACATGGTCATCTTATGTTCATTCTGAGAAAAACACTACTAACAGTTCATTTGATTCAGCTGGAGAGTCAGTCACGATGCAGGGCACGCAGATCCACTCAAGGTGTGCATCATACACACGCATCAAACGATCACAGATCTTTTTTTCTTATTTAGTTTTCTCCTTGAGAGATTGCAAGATCTAACAAGTTTCTAGCTGGTTCAAGCCAATGATTGATTATACGATCTTGTGCTATGATAGGTAACGTAAGATTCAGAAGTGAACACGTCTAGCGAGGCGCTCTCTGACCCTTCCGCTCTGTGCTAAAGTGGCGCGGAACTCACCTCCGTCTCCGGCCAGATCTGGCCTCCCCTCCTCCTCCGGCTTGCTGCGGTGTGAGATGGGCGAGGGCCATCTGGACAGGTTAGTTAGTATTTCGCCTAGGTGTAGTTGGAGCTCGTGCAGCGGGTTGCCTCTCGCTTTGTTCGAAGGTGATTTCTGCTCGGTGCTTGCTGCGTCGCTCCTCTTAGTTGCCGTTTGCTGTTTGCAGTGATGGCCGATGTCCCCGTCGGCTCCTTCCGGAGGCGTTTCCTCCTGTTTTCTTAGTCTTCATGCTCCTTCGCCGCATCCGCGGAGGTTTGGTGGCTGCTGGGTGTTGGTGGGAGGCTGATGGATTCTGCTGTTACCGATGGGGTTGAACGCAGTTGTTGCTGCGGCAATTCATCTGGAGAGCCGTCTTGTGGTCAAGCCCGGTGTTGCGGCCAAGGTACGGGCTGATCATTCTCAACCTCCTTCCATGGTGTTGGTTGAGCCGATTCCCAGGTGGGCGCCTGGCGAGTCAACAACCAATGCGAGGCTTATTCCCCATTGGGCTGCGTTGCCTTCCCCTTCTGTGGCATGTCTAGGTAACCGGCTGATCTGGTTATAACCAGTGAAGGCTGAGGCTTGGCGGCGCTCTGTCTGTTTCAGACAACTTTGCGCGGACGTTTTCTTGGCGTCGGGCTGAATTTTTTCGATTGACAGGGATGTAATTTGTATTTTCATGTATGTCCTTTTGATGCTAAAAGACCTTAATGTGCTTTAGGATCTGGTAAGGGTATTTCTGCAAATGTAATGATGCTTCTAGAGTAATGGAGAAAATGAAGCCCTGCAGGGCGTTCCGCCTTCAAAAAAAAAAAAAATTGCTAGAAATGGTTCCCAATGATGATTATATGATTATGGTTGTAGAACACCATTTCACTGAATTTTCCAAGTACTACGTGTTACCATGAAAATTCGCGTGCTGTGATGGGCTGCAGGAACGGCAGCAACGCGGCGCGCGTGGGGGGAGCTATCCAGGGCGCGCCTTGGTACAGCGGGCGTGGGCGGTCCTGCTGTGGAGGCAGCCCGCGGCCGTGGACGCGACGGCGCCGGCGCGCGCGCGGGCAGCGAGGCCGCCCAGCTGGCGCTCGTCTCTGAAGGCGGCGGTGTCGGCGGTCGCCCGCGCGGCTTGCCTCTGCGAGCCGCTGTGCTCCACGGACAGGCCCCTGGGCGTCGACGCCGTGGAGCGAGGAGGGGATGGTGAGAACCATACCCCGATCGCCCGCTCTCCGCGGACGACGCTGCCGGCGGGGGAGAGTGGGGCGAGGCTGCATGGTCCTCCTACCGGAGCAGGACGGCAGAACGACTTGTTCTGCGGCAGTTCGTGCTGGAGGAGGAGGCGACGCGCTGGCGCAAGATGATGGAGGTGGCGGCCGACAGGTACGGCCGGATTTGGATGCCGCCGCCCCCCAGCCGGCTCAGCCTGATGTCCCTGGCGAACGACGACGACAACGTCGTTGAAGACGAAGATTGGGGAGAGCGGCTCGTCTTCGTTCCGGTGCGGTGAAGATGAACCTCTCTGATCTGGTCATGCAGCCATGCTTGGCTTGCCTTGGCGCTCTGTTTGGTTTCATACCAACTGTTGCGGGACGTCTTGGCGCGCGTTTTGGTTTGAATTTAATCGTTTGCAGAGCGCGTATCGAAGTATCCGTTACTTGTCTTTTTATATGGACCTGTTAATTTTATCCAATTACTTTCACAAGCGTATTGTGACTTATGATATTAACCGTGAAGGCCTTTGTTTGGCGTCATTATTGCGAGAAAATTGAATTGCGGAGCTAACCATTCGATTTCCGCATTGACCGGGCCAACCTAGTGTTTTTGGGGAAAAGTGTGCTGTGGTACAGTGAGGTCTTCTATGTGCATCTTAGTCCGCCATGATTTGGTAATGCACCCATGCTGGTTTGCTTTGGTGCGCTATTTGGTTTGATAGTTTGATACCAACTGTTGTGGGGCATCTAGGTGCGCACTTTGGTTTGAATTCGATAATTGTAGGGCATGTATCAAACTATCCGTTAAGCGTTCTCTAGATGGACCTGTTTTAATTTTATCGTGTAATTGTGATTTATATTTGATATGAATGTGAAGCTGCTTTGTTTAGCGTCATTTATTGCAGAAGAAATTTGAATTACGGATCTACCCGTTGATGGCGTTGACGAGGCCAAGCTATATCGGTGTGATATGATTCTTTGGAAGTCAATAATTTTGCCAACAATATGCGGTTTCTTGTTACGATACATACACAGAACTTTTAGCAAAACAAATCGTAGTCAATAATTTAGATTGGCATTTTCTTCCTCCTTGTTCATCCACTGCCAGTATGTTTGTTCATTGTGCTAGGTAATTCTAATCGCCGGGAGCGTATTTTTAGTTGATCTTTATCATTGCGATGAATATTTTTGGCTTCTTGCCAAATATGCGTATGGATATTTGAGCAGCGGAGGTATCCGTCGTAAAATCAAAGGTGAAACCATTTTAACGTGATAAAATTACTCATTAGGTGTTAAACTAAAATACCAAGAAATGCTAATAATATGCGTGCCATTTTGCGGCCGGGTCAATTAGACATTTTTCTAGCAAACTTAACGCACAATATGTACGTACGAGTTTTTCTTATGGATTGCTTCAAATAAATCATGCAGTCAACTACTGGGTGCACTTGTCTGACCACTGGACAAGATTTTATTCATTTTGATTTTCACAATACAAGCATTGTTCACAACATTGGCATGGTAGTAACACTGAGGCAGCAAAGGAAAACTTAAACATACATGCTAACTATTCAACAAAACAATTTCCGAGCCGCGGATATGTGTTGCATTTCAGAAGACACGTTCCTCAAGGCAATCAATCTGGTGCGTACATGAGCGAATTAACGGTTGGGAAGCTAGACGTGCAGCCAGGCAACCTGTGTCCCCTGCTTCTCCACGGCTCACGCACGAATTGTTGCGCTGGTTCCTTAGCTAGGATCCGCGAAGAACATAGGAAAGATGACGACGTCGAAGCCGCTACGATCGCGCTCCATCTTGTCCATCAGGGAGCACATGGATACGACGGCGTACTGCAGGTCCATGGGCTTGTACCCTGTCAGCTCCCAGAGCTCCCTGTTCCACCGTATCACCTGCCCGTACGACGGCTTCAGCGCCAGCCTCGCCAGGAAGATCGCCGCCGCCGCCACTGCCGATGGCTTCAGCTTCAGGCATCCGTAGTCGCGCAGGGCCACCTCCACGAAGTAGTGCGCCGAGAGCCGGACCACCTGGTCCTCCAGGCCGTCGCCGTAGTGCTCCGTGAACCGCTCCACGAACGTGAAAGACGTGGGCGCGCCGAGGCGGTGGTCGAGCGCGGCGAGCAGCGTGCGCTCCGTGTCGAGCAGCGCGCGCTTCGCGGCGTCGAGCGCCTCCTGGCTCGGGTCTGAGTCGGGCCCCCGGAGGAGGCAGCGGCAGCACACCTCCGCGAGCAGCTGGGCGTTCACCTTCTGCATGGCGCCCTGCTCCTCGTGCTTGGCCGCGACGAAGACCGCCGCCGCGCCGAGGATGCGGAGGCGGCGGCGGCCGACGTCCGGGAGCGGGCACGCCGAGAGGAAGCGGTCGAAGTAGGAGACGGCGCGGTGGATAGTGCCCGGGACGAGGCCGTAGACCCAGGCGATCCGGCCCATGAAGCGGACGAGCGAGGCGCGCGCCCTGGGCACCATCCGCTCGTTCTGCGTCGTCGCCAGGTAGTCGGGCGACGGCTGCTCCTCGGCGCGCTGTTCCATGGCCCGGAGCACGGCGTCAATCTCGTCGCCGACGTGGGGCTCGGCCGGGAACGTCTCGGCGTTGTTGGTGATGGAGCCGTCGACGACCGGGGACGGGGGCGGCGCTGGTGGGAGCGGCTCGGGCTCATTGCAGCGCGGCTGGGTGTGGCGGACGAAGTACGGCTCCCAAGACGACGGGATGTACATGTTCAGGGCGCCGCCGCCGAACGGCCTGGATCCTGCGAACTGATCATGACGGGGAGCGAGAGCAAACCCGGGGTTGGTGTGCACCGGACGGCCACGCCACCGCCGGTACCCGGCGGTCCGAGGACGATGAAGCGGCACCAGGTTGACGTGGTTCATCATCGTCTCTACGCCGCCGTAGGACGGCCAGAAGGCCGGCGGGGGACATGCTAGGCCAAGCCCGACGCCTCTGAAGAAGGCGTCGACGGCGTTGCCCGTCGACGGCGCGTGCATGGCGCCGTCGCTCCCGTTGAAGAGGCCAAGGCCGTGGGGCAGGGGATGGTCAGCCAGAAGGTCTCCGCCGGGGAAGGGCCCGAAGCCGGGCGGCGGCGGACGCCGGCGAAAACAGCCGTTGTCGAGGGAGTCCATTGCCTCGGAGAGCGGAGCGAGCGGGTGTCTGTCTGCTGGCGAGTGGTGGAAAGAATGCGCGGCCTGCTGGCTGTGGCGCTGGGCTTGCCCCGTATTTATGCTCCGAGGGACGACCTATATGAACTAAAACTTAAAATAGGTTAAAAAGTTGCAAAAACAGTCTTCAATTGATGACCTAAAAAGGTACTCATTATTGGATTCGAGGGAGTTGGTGACCCACAAATGCAGCACCGCACGCCGCGACCAAGCGCGTCCGCAGCAGCAGCCGTCCTCGTCCTCCGGTGCGAAACCTCGACTTCCTTCTCCTCTTCCTCCAATGGCGCGGCAGTTGTGGCTACTGCTGCTCCTCTTCCTCCCTCGCCGGGGTCTCACGGAGGTGGCGGAGTTGGGCGGGCGCGGGGAGGAGCTGGTGCGGCGGCGGGGCGGCGCATTGTTCTTGGAACCGAGTTTGGAATTTTCATTGGAGATGGAAATTTTGGGTCTAGACCATTAAACTTAAGATCCATTTTGCGTTTTGGGTACCTTGGAGATAACCTGATGACTCCAACCGAGTACATATTAGATCACTTATACCCAAACTGGGTCTACAAACATAAAAAACATGCCTCCAACCGAGTACCCAAAAGCACACCCATTTGCGGGCCGCGCGGGACGGCGACGCATAAATGCAGCAAAGCCGGCGCGACCTAGATGCCTGCGCCCTCCTCCCTCTTCCTCGTCCTGTCCGCCGACGCCCTCCTCCTCGTCCTCCCCGGCGACGCCCTCCGCGACATCCCTGTCCTCCTCCTCTCCGAGCTCGGCGAGCGCGGTTGAGGTGCGGCGTGGGAGCTGGGACGCGGCGGTGGCGGCGCGAGGCCTATTTAGGCTATTCGGTTGGGGATGAAAGTATTTTTAGTGCTGTTTCTTTGATCTGAGATGACCTATTTAGAATTTAATTTAGGTGCTTCCTTTCGTTGTTGATAGTCTCAGTGGAAAGAAATCAGAATGCGGCAGCCAGAAGGCCGCAAGCAAATGCTGTGTGTGTGTGTGAAGCGCGACGTTCTGTCTGACCCAGTGGGCCGGCGCGGTTCCAAATAGCGACCGCCCCTTGGTGCCGCGGGCAGCGCCGCCTCCGTTGCATTGCAGGCCACCGCGTTCTGGCCGTGCCTCGCGTGCCCATCCAACACACCGTGCCGCAGCTAGCCGGATCGGTGCCGTGAACCCGGAGATCTCGGTGGGCAGTTTTTTTCCCCTCTCCGTTTTCTCTCCACGTTTCCGCATGGCCTCCTGATCCGCCGTCGTCTGCGCCGTGTTTGCGCTGCCGCTGCCACCGCCTCCGGCCGCTGCGTTTGATGTGACGAAGGCTCCTGCCCCGCAGCACCCCGCCGACACAACCAGAGCCCACCGATCATCCCCGCCCTCGCACGACCTCAACGCCCGCTCCACCAACCAGTCCGCAGAGCACGCGGCACTGTGCAAGCGCGCCTCCGCGGCCGTGCCGCAAAACGCAGGGCTCCCCCGCGGCGCCGCCATCGACGCGGTCAGCTCAAGTAAAGAGAACGTCGTGCGCCGCGGGTTGGGCAGCGGCGCAGCGTGGCAATCGTCGGACCATACCAGTTTCGGGCCATTGATCAGTGATGGAAAAGAAGTTTCGGATCATCAGTGAACTCTTTTTTCGGCATCATAGCTCAAATCTGTTGCAGACTTGCAACTTATGCAGCGTTTTCAGATAAAAGGAGGCCTTCGCTGCTGGAACGTATTGCCAGAACAGTGCCAGTCTTGTGCTAGCAGTAGCACTGCCACTTCCTTCTTTCGTCATCTGCACTTTGCTACGGTTCACACGAAATCAACAGCGCCACTGATTTGTTTCAGATGGTGTTGTCACGAAATGCGCTTCAAATGCCGAGGACCAGATCATACAGCTTAGCCGGCAGTATATCAGAAAGAGAAACTGAACGCAATGAGCAATTTATAAACTGTCACCACTAACTCGAATAAGCATCTCCAGGATTCAGATGTCAGAACAATGGAGATGAGTAAATTCAGGCAAAATCTCATCTGGAACGTACCCAGGCAGCAGCATTACTAGAGTACGGGGAAAAACTAATAAAGGACATCATCCTACGCATCAACTCTGTCTTGGACGAAGGGGAAAAAGGAAAACCAACGCTGTAGCAAAACTTGCAAATCCCAGGAGCTCTCTTCTCTTGACCCAAGGCTCAAACCTCTGTGCAGCTACACTTCCGTTATCTCGTCGCTGCTCCTACCACCACCATCCAGGAGGGGCTGCTCTTCGTTGCCACCATCTTCATCGTCCTGCTGCTGCTCCCCTTGCTCTTTCACCAGGGCCGCCCGGTTGGCGTCATCCTCCTCCTCTTCGTCTTCGTTTTCCTCCAGGGTCTCCAGGGCACTCCCGGTCCTGTTGCCGCTACCGTTGCCCTGTCGGCCCCCGCCATCGTTGTCGGACTCGGTCAGGGGAGGAGGCCTGGTGGCGCTCTTGAACTGCACCAGTATGGCGGTCCCGTTGTCACCCGATGGCAGGGCACGATCAACAAGCCTCTCACAGATGAAGTACAGATCAGTTATCCCCTGCGTTAATGAGGCAGCAAATATTTCAAGGCAATGTGGAAAACAACAATTCTGGCAACAGTTTCACTCGTGAAAAGCAAAGGTAGAAGTGATAGATACTCAAACATGCTATGCTCTGAACTGTAAAAATGCAACGTTAACATGTCAGGTACCTATCCAAATAGGACCTAGGAGATCCCCTTGTAAAAAAAGAAGAAGAAGGGACCTAGTCACCTAGGAGATCCCTCTGAAGAAAAAAAGGACCTAGCTATATACTTAAGAGAAGAATTTCCGTTTGCATGCAATATAACTTCCTTAATCAGGTTGGAGATATACTTATAATGTGCCACTGTCACGACGTACACATAACATTAGGGGGAGAAAACTTACGGATCTCAAGTACTTGCGTACAAAATTAACCACACCTTTAGTTGTCAGACAATCCCTGTAGAAAGGAAAGAAAGAGGCTCACAATGTTAACACAATCATAAAACAAAAGCAAAAAAATAAAAAATGCAGGGGCGAAAATCATATACCCATGAGTCTTGGTCGATGAATCAACATGAGCTATACATAGCAGATGGCGGTAAAGTTGAGTTTACTACTTTATTGTTATCATTCTCTAATCTTAGCAGAAAACTAACGCACAAGTCTAATGCATTCTACAAGTTAGCACAAATCCAATCGATGTATCAGCTACTTGAAACCCCAAATGCTTACAAGAGCTATATATATAGCTGATGGCAGTAAAGTCGAATTTACTACTCCCTCTGTTCTCAATTTTACGACTTAGGAAATGTAATTTAGTTCAAAATTGAACTAGATGTGTCCTAATAACGTTATACAAATGAGAATGGAGGAACAACTTTCTTATTAGCATTATCCCGTGTGAGAACAAAACTAACGCACAAGACTAGTCCATTCTACAATTTGCCACAATTTCTATTCTGTACCAGCTAACCCAAATACAGGAGTCTCTGCAGGTTTCTCTAAGTAACTTCTTACAGACTAAATCAAATATTACAGTCTTAGAAGAAACAAGGATGCAAGCTACTAACCGTCATATACAACTGGAAAATTCAGCACTAATTTTCGAGGAGGAGCAGATAATAAAGCAACCACTTCTGTTATACTATTTCACTGAGGACTTACCAGATGCCATCACTTGCTATGACAAGGAATTCCATTTCATTGGTTATATCCACCTAACCAATAAAAGGTTATTTTCTATCAGACTACACCCAGCCAAAATAGTTTGAATACCCCTTAAGAAACTTAGTTACACTTACACAGACTAATTCTGGATTGCATGTCGCCTGTTGTTCTTGAGGTGGCAAGTCCTTGTTTTGCTTGAATGCAAAATCACCTGAAATGTAAGGGAAAAAACCAAAAATAGTGAAATATCTTACAATTTGCTACCTCTTCCACTAGAACAATAGATATAAAAACTAAGTACAAAGAAGAAGACTATACCGATCACTCTGGAGACAGCTAGCACTCCATTAATTCGATGTACGCCCAACCGATACCCTTGAAATTGTCCATTTGTTAAAATAGGAGTCTTATCCCTGGTTACTCGTCCTCCTGCCCTATGAATTCTCTCTCTCTCATTCTGCTTATATGGTTTGTGATCTGTGGATAGTTGAATTGCCTTTCGACACGATGAAAACAAACATAATTTTTAGGCACCAGTTCAATTTTTATGAAAAAAGTGTACGACAATTACGTTCAGACAGGAATTTGACAAGAAAAAACACACAGACCTGGCCGTTCAATGAGAGTACACAACGAGAATCTCCAACATTTCCAAGGATGATCTGGTTGCCTCTAATGACAACTACGCATGCTGTGCTTCCCACACCTTGTGGCGCTACGTAAGGAGTTTCCTGGTAGGGGAAAAAAGCAAAGCCAACGGATATGACTGGCAATACTACAATCATATTTTGTTCAAAAAAAAAGTGCAATCTTATGAAAGAAAGGGATTGCAAGCAAAAGACAATATGAATGAACTGATTATTTAAAAACTAAATAATAGTGACTTATCAGGTAATACTTAATTTGGGCAGTAGGATAACAACCAAGGTGCCAGGAGAACCTAACATATGTAATTCAGTAAATCAGGCACTTGATATGGCTCTAAATAAAGCTAGGTGTTAAATAGTTTGCCTAGTTTATGTCTTGAGAAAGAACAATATATCCTCCATATCATGCACATCTCTTCCAGTCCCTTTTTTACAGATAATGATATACATTAATATCCTTGAGATAACTTTTGATCAACCTCTCCAACAGATGTACACATAAAGAGCAAATGAGTTAACATTTTACCTGTGTGAAGGGCCAATGGTTAGCACATACACTAGTCTTTAAAAACTGCATCCAATTACCACGAGGCTTGATTAATTCCTTCCATTCATCTGATTGTAGCAACAGCTCATCCATTCTGCGACAAGTAAGCAGGAGCAACAATCACATATTTTGTATTTGCACATGCAGCAATGAGCAAGTGAATACAATAATGGCAAGCTAAATTTCGACTGCAAAAAAAAGGACAGAGCTAATGTAACCAACTCATAAAATTATTAACAGAATAACCTGAAAAACACACTCCGCAGTGCACTCGTAAAATTGCTCTGATAGTCTGGATGGCTGCGAAGCTCAGTATGAAATAGTTTTGCGCATAGCAATGCCACTTCAGCTCCTGAAAAAGAAAATGAACAGCTCAGTATATCTATCTCATCTAGTTCAGTCCTGAAACAGATTTTTTTTTCTCAGAAAACCTGAAACAGAAAATTACAGCTCGTTATATCTATCTTATCTAAGTACTGTAGCAAATGCACCTATTGAAAAATAGAGGGATCAACAGTACTACTGTGCCCAGCCCAGAAGCTCATATACCAAAGAACATCCATACTTAAATCCCAAAACATGCATGGAGACAATTAACAAAAAAACATACATACAAACTGTATTTTCTGGACGCTTTTGAATTCTCTGAAAGTTTACTTGACAAATAAGAAGAGACAATTCCTTATAAGAAGAGACAACTAAAATCAAACCTCCATGGCCATCATAAACAGCAAAGAAGGATGTGAGTTCATCAAGATCTGGGACAACTGCACGCTACAGAATAGGAAGGGTAAAAGAAAGGGTTAGTGTAGCAAGTCAAGCATGCAAACTTTTTTAGAGCTATCCAAATTCTCCAAGTTATTTTTGAAAAGGCCAATGGGTTACTCACAGCATCTTCCATATACGGACGCCAACCTTGCATAGATGATGCTGCATACTTGACTCTGACATTTTCTCCTACTTCAGTAGACTTATACATTTTAGGCTGCGGAAGACTCATAGTTATAGGCTGCGGAAGACGGCTGTTAGATCCACCCATTGGATCGTTTGCTTTCCTGAAAATTGCGAGTGTGAATATAACAGCACAGAAATACTTTACCAGCAAAATGAGAGAAGAAACAAACTACATATGTGGGAACTGCGTTCATGAAATAAATAAGGCCAACGGAGGAAAGGTTTGAAATAACCAATCGAAGTATCATTCTGGATGCCTACAAAATGTAACAGTAACACTGAAGTGTAGTGGCGTTGTTTTTGCCCCTGTAATATTATTTGAAAATCGTTCTAAAAATTAATCAAAGATTTTACTGTCAATGATACATACAACTAAACAAGATTCAGATTCAAAAATCACAGTACCATATTCCAAAGTGAGGAAACAAGTAAAAACAAGCAGAAACAGTTAAATAGACGAGAAAGAACTAGTCAGTCCTCGAGAAGAATCACGAAGAAATGGTCACCTCTTTAAATCATTGAAAAACTCAAAAGAAACTCACAAGTTTGCCTTAGAGGAAAAGACGGCCACAGGTTGTTCAATTTGAAGCGCGCATTGCCATTAAGGAAGGAGAATTAAACAGGTAAAATCCGGTCTCAACAGCATGACAGTGTGCAGTGAACATCGTGCGTCTGGGATAGTGCAACAATGAAAAATATAGCAATGAACAAGATGTCGCCGTTCAATCTTGCAAAAAGAAAAAAAAAACACAGTCACGTAACGAGAGCGCATCATGAAATGCAAACCACGAAAACGGAGTGAGACATGCTGTAATCACATTCTTGTACCACGAATTTGTGCCCAACATCACGAAAGAACGGGATACAGCAAGATGCGGAGTATTAAGGCCTCATAACAAAAAATAAGAGATCAAGGCGGGTAGAAATCAAGCACGGGAGTTGCCGTGCGCTCAGTAGCATCAAAAGCAGCAAGTTAGCAACAAGAACATGAGGGATCAAGAAACAGTGGTTCGAATCTTTCACGTCGCGAAAGTGAACATCCACATGCAGTAAATCCACCAACGCACCAAAACAAGAAATAAAGCGAAACAAATCTAGCAACAAAAAACAACAACAAACGGAACGGATGCACAAGAGCAGGTAACACACCGAAGGACAGAGGAATGCAGAGATGACCATGGATTTCGGTGCTCGCAAGCCTCCTCCTGTCTCCTCCAACCACAAAACCATCACCAAGTTCAGAACTAAACAGCATCAACGCACGCAAGATGATGACGCCGAACGCAACCCAACTCCCTAGAGATTAAAGAAAGCGGCAGCAGAAAAACACGAGACACCCAAGACCACGCGATGAACAGCACGCCTTACACCCACCACCACCAGAACAGAGACTGCAAACGAACGGAACGGATCGGACGCATAATAGAAGGTGAGGTGAGAACGAAGAACAGAGCAGAGGAAAGCAGAGATCACCACTGTTTCTCGGTGCTCGCGAACCTCATGTCTCCTCCGATCAAGCCACCACAAAATCCACCAAACTGCAGAAACGCGCCCACGAACGGACGCAACTGCATGAACTCCCGACACAGTACAGAGGATAAAGTGCGAGAGGAAAGCGGGAGCAGAAAAACACGAGACACCCAATACCACGCGATGAACAGCAAGAACAGTACGCCGTACACCACCACCATCACCACCAGAACAGAGAGCGCCGACGAACAGAACGGATCGGACGCACAAGAGAACAGAGGAAGCAGAGATCACCACTGTTTCTCGGTGTTCGCCAACCTCATGTCTCCTCCAATAAAACCACCACAAAATCCAGAAGCGATAAACTGCAGAAACGCAACTCCATGAACACACGACACGGCACAGCAGATAAAGCGAGAGAGAAAACCGCAGCGCACCAAGAACACGCGACGAACAACACGAGCAGCACGCTGGGGCACCACCACCACCACCACCACCACCACCAACAACAACAACAGAGGCGTACACGGATGCTTCGATCAGAGCAAGCAAGAGCGGAGGGGAAGGGATTTCGGAAGGGGAAGGCGGAGGAGCGAGGAGATTGGGGAGGAACGAGGACGATCTCACCTTCACCTTTCGCTCTGCTGCTGCTGCTGCTCTCGCGAAGCAAAAGTGGTTGTGCATGCAGCGAGCACACCACCAACTTCCCAAGCACGCAGGCAAGGCCAGGCTTTTGTACCCCTCGAGGCCGTCGCCCCCCGGCTCGTCTCCACCGCCTGATGCCGATCTGACGCTCCGCAAGCACCTGCCCTGGGGCCCCACTGCCCCGAGATTTCCGCGGCCCGCCAGGTGATGACGTCAGGATCCAGTCCACGTGTAGGGATCCGATGCCGGTGCAACTGAATTGGCAGTCAAGCGGGGCCCGCGTCGCGGTGGGCGAAGGAGAGGTGGGGCACGGTTCCTTGGCCGTGGCGTCGTCGTCGCAGAGGTTGGCGCCGCGGTTCTGCTGGTGACTGGGTGAGCTCCGCCGCCGTCGCAGCCGTCCTCCCCGGCTCTTCCTCCATGGCCGGAGGTGACGCCGTCGGCCGTCGCCGGGGACGGCTTCGGTGCTGCCGCCGCCGCCGCCCGCAGATTCGATGGGAGAAGCTTGTCGGTGCAACGGAAGAGAGAGGAATGAATGGGCCAGTTGAGCAGAGAAGCGTTCAAGTTTGCGCTTGGTACTTTGTTTCGTGGGTCGAGCACGCTACTTTCGAGCCCATTTTCCGTACTCAACGCTCAATTGGCATTGGCATGTTCCAAAAAAAAAAAGCATTCGCATTGGCATGTTGTTGCATATTCGTTAAATGACAAGTTATAATCAACCGAAGTCAAAAGCGAAGTATTTCTTCGTGTTGGCATCATCATGTAATTATGCACCCAAGACAGGGCAGATCAGAGCATACTGCTAGTACATAGCTAACGCAGAGAGACCCCAAAGGCAGAGAGCAATTTCAATAATGAGTGCTAATAACTCGGTTAGGCACAAATTCAATTTCAGAATTCTGAATACCAAGCAAAATATCCTGTGGAATGTTTACAGCACAGCAGTAAGAAAAAGAAGGTACTAGAACGTTATCATACTACGCAGTGGCGTCACATCAAAACTCTGCAGCAAACAACCTTCTGCTACCATCTCAAAACTCTCTGCAGCTAAGATGATTTGCTCCCTTCTACTATCTCCTGGCCTTTCAGAAAAGCTAGTGCTCTTCCTACCATCTCAGCATCCGGGAGGGGCGTTTCGCTGGATTCAGATGCAGTGTCCTGGTCGCTGCTGCCCTCTCCCTCGGCCGCGGTGGACGTGCCGTCCTTGAACTGAAGCAGTATGACAGTGGTGTTTTCACACGATGTCATGCTGCCATCGAGCATGCCATCGACAAGCCTCTCGCAAATGATGCGCAGATCAGTCTCACCCTGCGTTCATCACAGACACAGCGAACGTTAAACGCAACGACTCTCAAAAAGGACTCAAGCAACAAAGGAATAGATTCTAAACAAGCCATGCTCATGTATTAGATTTCAAATGTTGATCTGTCAGGCCAAGTACCAGCCCAAAGAGATAACAGCTACAGGACCTATGTTCGGTAGTAAAAGTTGTTTGTGACATGAGTTTATTGATCCGATAAAAATTTCAAGTAGTGTATCGCTTAAACGACAAGATGAAAGGGTGAAGAAACTCACGGATTCAAACTCTTGGTGTACAAAATCAACCACATCCTGACTCGTCATACATTCCCTGCCAAAAAGAAAACAAGAGGCATGCAGTATAAGAATATTTGACAATTAGCATCATCCCTTTTGAGCGGAAAACTATGGCACAAACCATGTCGCAGCTATATCTAGTCTAAGTTCAAACACGAAATGTTAGGGCATCAGATTCCTGGAAGCAAACTATTACAGAATAAAACAAATATAATTGGCTGGTCATCTTCAACTAGCTACGTCAAACATGTAACAAGTCATGATGTTCAATGATATTGAGAAGCGCTAGCTAACACTTACGCTCAGTCACACACTCCCTTTTGTGTTATTTCCTCTCACTCTAGGGTCATTATACACTAACTTAAAATCAAATAAAATGAACTACAAATGGCATGTAGCTACATTGGGCCTCATACAAGGTTCTAAGTGCCCATTTGAGTTGAAAATATTCCATTCTATTATGTTTCCCTGGGGACTTACCAGATAACGTGACTTGCCATGACAAGAAACTCAATATCATCGGTTATCTCCATCTAATAATGAAAAAGATCATTTTCCATCAGACCACGCCCAGCGAAATAAAATTACACTCTAGCAAACAGCTTAGTAACACTTACAGATCGAAGGTGTGGATCAGATATCGCCATTTGCTCTGCAATAGGCAATTTCTTGTTCTGCTTGAATGCAAAATCTCCTGAGTTGTAAGCAAAATGATCAATTACAGTGCAACAGCTAACATATAACTATTGAAAAAAAAAACAATTACACGAGACTACCAATCACTCTGGAGGTGGCTAACGCTCCATGAATCGCATGAATGCCCAACAGTGGCATTTGTGCTCCTAATATCACAATTTTATCCATCCACACTAGTCCTCCTGCTTTTTTAATTCTCTTGCTTTCATTCCGCTCGAATGCTTTGTCATCAGTAGATAACTCAATTGCCTTTTGACACAAAGGAAACAAGCATATTTTTAGTCACCACTCGGATGCATTTGCTATGAAATAAAAGAGTATGCCATTAGGTTCAGCCAGACACTTGACAAGAAACAAAATCATAAACCTTTCTGTTACTTGAGACCACACAACGAGAATCTCCAACATTTGCAACAGTGATCTGGGTGCCTCTGATGACAGCAACACATGCAGTGCTTCCCATGTACTGTGGTGCTATGTAAGGAGTTGCCTGAGGGGGAAAAAATACAAACTGATGTATCTGGAGGAAAATATAATATTATGAAAGTAAGGGATAACAAAAATAGGTTCCAAACCCCTACAGGGGGTGGAACTTTTTTACTCGTGGCCTATGTAAAAGGTGTGAAAGAACATGAAGAAAAATTATAAACCGAAAAGAAACTTATCAGGTAATACCTTAAATTGGGTAGTAGGACAACCAAGATGCCTAAGAAACCTTTGGCCTCCAACTCAGTAAACCAGGACGTATATATAATATGTAACTGAAGCTAGATGCATAAATAAATAATTCTGACTCCGAAGAACACCTCGACAAAGAACAATATATCCTCCATATTATACACATCCGTCCAGTTCCCTTTTACGGTCAATAATATGGACAATACAAAGAGATAAGGTTTTGATCAACTTCTTCAACAGCTGCGTCCATAAAGAACATTCAGAAGTTCAAATGTTACCTTAGTGAAGGGCCAATGGTTGGCATGAACTCTTGGGTCCATTAATCCCATCCATTCATTTGATCGTTTCAACAGCCAATCTATTCTGTAAAGAGTAAGCAGAAAACAGTTACGCATTTTTTATTAGCAGATATATGCATTCAACAAACATGACTATGAGTAAAATGAAGATAATATTGGCCCTTTGGACTATCACTGTGGAAAAAGAATAGAAATAATGCAACCAAAGATTTGGATTATAGGGTACATTATCTACAGAATAACCTGGAAAATACACTCCTAATTGCATTATTCAGATCCTTCTGATAGTTTGAATGGCTGCGAAGCTCAAAATGAAATTGTCTCGCGCAAAACAATGCTACTTCAGCTCCTGAAACAGAAAATACAGCAACTTAGCACATACAATTGGCTATTTATATAACGAAGTAGTAAATGTCATCTATTGAAAACAGAGAGTCGATAGTACCGTGGCCCATTTACACTGCTATTGCCCTTACATGGCAAAGAACATCAACAATTAACTACCGAGCAATCAATATTGATAATATAAACATATGTGAAAAAAAACATACAGTTATTATCGTCATCACTATTATGATGAATCTCTTTCTTTACAACCCCTTTCATGAAATTTGATCCCTTGCAATTTATTTTTCCCACAAAAATGACTGAACAGCCCACTAAATCGAAGCTAACCCGATTGTGCATGTACGTTAGCATGATTGCAAATTCTGTAACTAATTGCTGAAACTGATGACGACAGCATAAGTAGATAAATGTCGAGTGTCTACGCAGACAATAAACAAACTGACAAACATATGTGCACCACCTATATTGTATATAGGATCATGAATTTCCTATTCAAAACAATTCCATAGGAGTTAATAATGCTTGAATCATCAATTATGCCAATCGCTGACAAGTTTGGAAAAATTGCTACAAGAAGATGACAATCAGGATCAAACCTCCATGGCCATCATAAACACCAAAGAACGATGTGACACCATCTAGATCTGGGACAACTGCACACTGCAGGATAAAAGGAATGAAGATCAGGTTAGTATTTCACCCAGATTAGAGTCCAATCAATCGAACATTGTGATATATTCTCCAAAATTATAAGAAGGGCAAGTAGACTACTCACAGCATCTTCCATTCTCGCACACCAACCTTGCATAGATGATGATGCATACTTAACTCTGACATTTTCTCCTCCATCAGTAATCTTGAACTCTCCACGAACATGATGGCTGTTCGATGCACCCATTGCAGGGTTTGTTTCCTATAAATGTCTAGTGTTAATACAACATCATAGAGATACTCTATCAACAAAACAGGGAAGACAAAGCATGGATCCTAGAACTTGCAGTGCACGTGACCATATCAAGCAGAAGAACTAAGCAAACATGGCTCGACGAGATGATCATACACACCGTTCTGGGCTAGCATATGACAAAGACAAAGATATAATTACGCACAAGAAGGCACTATTCAGGCTTGTAATAACCCGTCATTCACCCAGGTCGAAATAATCCACATAAGCAATGGAGACCTCTTTGTACGAGAATAATCAAACAGTAATTTAACGAACCGAGAGCGAGGCACGCAGCGATCATTATTCTTGCAGCCCACATAGCGCTTATTAACAAAATACTTCCGAACAAACAGCACGTCGTCGAGATGTAAAACCACATTCAGAAACAAGAAACCAAAACTTCCGACAAGCGCATCACCACAGCAAAATAAAGCGAGAAAAAAAGGAAGCGATCGAGACGGGTTGACATCAAGAGCACAGAGTTGCCGAACCGCCACTAGCATCAGGGAAGCACCAAGAGTCCAAGAGCAAGAGGAACGGCAGCACAAACAGAAGGGTTTTAGCAATTTCTCATCAAATTTGAAAGAAAGAAATAAAACAAGCAGAGATTCCTGAAGGCAATCAATGCGAAGGAAGCGAACCAGTCAGTACTAAAAAGAATCACGAAGAAACGGACACCCTGTTCCGCACATCAAAATCCACACGAAAACAAACTTCAAAAGATCGTTTCCAGAGAAACACAACACGCGGATTGTTCTTTGCCGTGCCTTACCACCAAACAAGAAGGATCAAACAGGGCAGAAATCCATCCTGGTGCTAATGCAACAACGGAATGGCAACGAAGAAGAAGGCAGAAGGGGTTCGATCGGGTGTAGGAAGCGGAGAAACCAGAAGAAAAGGAGAGAAGAGGGAGCGAGGCCGATCTCACCTTCACCTTTCGGTGATGCTGCTGCTTCTGTTCTTGCGAAGCAAAAGTGGAGTTGCTATGCGCGCATGCAGCGAGCGCAACCGCCAGCTTCGCACTCACGCCAAAGCAGAGACTCTTGTAGCCGCGCCCATTCCCTCGGCCGGTTCGTCCGGACGCCTCTCATCCGTGCGATCGCGAAGCCCGCGCGTCTTCGGACGCACAGATGGAGCCTGTGGTGGGCCATGCCCAGGCGATCGCTCCCTGCGCCGCGCCCTGGCCAAGTGGGGCCTCACCGATGCACAGCTGGAGTCCGCGCGGCCGCAATAGTCGCCAGGTGGGTCCGGAGGGTTTCGAATTACCGGCATTTCTTGGCGGCGGCGGCCGTCGCGGCGCATTGATCTTGATCTCTGTCGCCGATGCGTGGGCGGGTTCCGCCGCCTTCCAGGGCTCTCCCTCCGACGTGGCCGGAGCCAGCGCTCGCCGTCGGCGCCGCCGGCATCCAGGACCGCCGCAATCGCCGCCGTCGGAGCCGATTGGATTGGGAGGGGACGGGCAATCGCTAGTGCAAGAGGCAGAGGGCGCATGGGTGATGGGTCTGGCAGAGAGAATACGTTGGCCCGTAGCTTTCCCTTTGTCAGCCCAACCCCTGCGTCATTCGGCCCAAGACTGGCAGGAGCAGCCCGCCCTGCTCGGCCTTCTTGCTAGTTTCGTTCAAAGACTCTGTTACATAACTTTTTCAGTCCATTTCAAAAAAGAAAAAAAAATCGTGCGCTTGTGTCTCTGGTCGCTGCGGGAGTAGTCTCAAGACTGAAAAGAAAAAAATGCGTAGAACATCTGGGTGTGTGAAACAAGCATTATTGTTCACCGTATCCGGCCGAATCGATCTCTATCAGATCATACGCCCAGCAGAGCGATCTGCATGCACTGCCAAGTGAAAATGCCACAAAAACTCCCTCTACCTCCACCATTGCATACTGACGGCAACACGACCGAGACACGAACCAGCATTGCGTACACACATCGAAACGCTACGCACTCCAACCAAAAATCAGCCAAGCCAAGGAGCCATGCGCCACGGCCACCTTGCGCACCACCGGTAACAACAATGCCAGTCTGCAACCAGGCCTCCCGACACGCATCGCATCGATCACAGCTTGGAGTAGAGCTGCGGCGTGCTCCACTTGAAGAACTTGCCGGTGGGCAGCTCGGCGGGCGGCATCAGCGCGAGCCCGGCGGCGACGCGGCCGGCCTCCTCGGCGGTGCGCTTGCCCCAGCCGCGGGTCATGTCGGTGCGCGTGAACCCGGGGCAGAAGCAGTTGACGGCCACGCCCTGCCCGGCGAGCCGCGCCGCCAGCAACCGCGAGTAGGCGTTCAGCGCCAGCTTGGAGACGGCGTAGTCCGTCCACACCGCGGGCCAGCCCTGCCCTTGCCACGTCCCGTCCGCCACCTCCGACAGGAACCGCGACACCATGCCCTCGATGTCCCGCTTCGTCAGCGAGGACTCGTCCAGGAGCATGCGCCGCAGCGCCGGGTCGCGCAGCTTCTGCAATTAATGGAAACAACAATGTGAACAACTACTTGATTTGTGCTTCAGCTCATCATCTAAACTGAAGTTTCGTTTCACATGGCTGTGTCGACTGTTCACTCATGCATGCACGGTGTGGAGGTGTCGACGGTGTTGGGTCTACTGATCGACATGACAAGGACAGCGAAGTGACCATGTCTCAAGTCTGAACAGAGACTGAGCTCGTAGTCAGGCCACTTGCTCTTTAATCTAACCGCTGTCTATTAAAAACCTCGGTAGTTTGATTCGGCACAATCCACAGGAGATAAACAAAAAAAAGTTGAAGTCAACACTGGCATGTGCGCCCATTATTCTGCAGGTGCATATTGTTTCAACTGCCCTGACATGCATTTGTGCAACTACAAGCGTCGAACAAGATCGACAGGCACAGAGTAACGATCGACAGGTAGATCAAGCATAACTTAACCCGAAGGTTAGGTGTTGTTCAGGGTGTTATTAGACCTCTAAATGCTACGATGTTTTGCTAGATCAGCGGATTGTTTAGGTGTTTTCGAGCTTGGCCTGATCAGTTCGGCAGTAGTACGTGATAATTCAGTGCAGTCAGTACGACGTTTGGTCACTTACGTTGAGGAGGCCGAGCAGGGAGCTCATGTTCAGGATCCGGCTGGATGCCGCCGATCGCCGGAAAAGCGGCAGGAGCGCCTCGGTGAGCATCTTGGCGCCGTAGAAGTTGGTCCTGATGACCGTCTCGGCGTGCTCCACCGAATTGGTGTCGATCTCGTTGAACGACACTGCCGCATTGTTCACCTGCATGCAGGAACAGCAAACTCGGTCAGAATCAGATACAAGCAATCCGGACGGCTCTGTTTATGTCTGAATCACTTCGGCAGCCAACTTGTGTTCTTAATTTTGCATGATCAGTGTTCACATTGATTCTAACTACTTTTTTGGTAACCATACTTCTTGTCAGGTTTTGCAGTTTTGCATAAGAAGCAGTCAAACAGAGCTGGCCAATTGGCCGATAGGTGTACATACAATTTCTGACGCCAGCGGTGAAATACAATATAATGCTACACCGTCTTCAATAATGTTTTAGATTATTGTAGAACGAGATGACTTAGGATTGCAGTGTAGCAACTGCCGCCACTCGCAGTGCCTATTATATTACAGCTTAATCTGAAGAAAGACGGCACTGTTCCACCGTCATGGTGGGCAAGCCTCGACGGGGTAGTGGGAGCAGTTCAGTGGCCCTCGCGTATTGCATGGACAAAAACAATATAATCTGGATCTGCACTGCATCACTGTTTTATTCACTTCTGAATTCTGGTGCATTTGAAAAACCCGTGTCGTGCAGCATTAGCCAGCTAGCTAGTATAACTAACATGAACCTAATCCTATATCTTTGCAGACAAGCAACCATGTTTAGGCATTCGGACCTTCTTGTTTCAGTGCCGCCGTAAAATAGAAGGGCTGAAAGTCTGAAACCTACTCCAACTTTTTGTTTGCTTCTATTCAGCAATGTGTCCGGACTTTCAGAATCACAAGTCGCTAGAGAACAAAGAGACAGGATCACTGTCTATAGTGTGGACCACTGGATGTAAGTGTCGTTGCTGTCTTGTTTCTTCAGACTTTTCTGACTTCTTCAGGCAATCACGATTGCTCGATCTTGGCCAAACTCGTCCTGGTGACCGACCGTCTCTTATAAATTGTAAAATTGATTTTCTGTGTGTGATGCTAGATTTATGACTACAACCACATCGATCGCTACTCACTTCGTCTAGCTCTGATTAAACTAAGGCCCTGTTTGAAACCTTTATAGATAATTGTTAGCTAGCTAATTTCAGTCATTAGCTATTAGCTAGCTAACTATTAGCTGCAGGTGTTTGAAACCTCTAATTATTAGTCACCTATTAGCTAGTATTAGCTGGGTTGAGGGAGCTAATGGGATAGTTGTTAGTCGGGGTGGTAGCTAACAATTAGCTGGGCTATTAGCTAAGGTGTTTGGAACCTCTAGTGCTAATTTTAGCAGCTAACAATTATCCTTAGAGGTTTCAAACAGGGCCTAACTAACGTCATACATAAAAAGAATGATAATACTCCGAACAGCACCATGTTCCGGGAAAAAGAAAAAACTGTAAACGACTCGACAGCCACCGCGTTGCTGCACCCACAAGTTGAATATTGGGATCATCACTTTTACTTCCATTTGCGGGCGAATCTTGTGCTTCTCGAGAAGTTTGACATCAAACCGCGCAAGGCGAAAACGGGAAATTAACGAAAGGCTAAAGGGACGGAGACGCACGGCGCCGCGCCCGATGATGAAACTGTAGACCAGAAACCAGCTGAAAACGTCGCTTAACCTCACAAGAGCTCACGGCGAGAGGATATCGACGGACTCACTCACCAGGATGTCGAGGCCGCCGAGCTCGTCGCGCAGCCACGCCGCGAAGGCGGCGACGGACGCCGGGTCGCCGACGTCGAGCCGGCGGAACCGCACGGACCCGCGGAGTCCCCTGGCCCGGAGCGCCGCCGCCGCGGCCTCCCCGCGCTCCTCGTCTCGCGCCGTGAGCACCACGGTGAGGCCCTGCTCCGCCAGCCGCGCCGCGAGCGCGTGCCCGATCCCGCGGTTCGCGCCCGTCACCACCGCCACCGTCTCCGACGTCCACCACGGCGCAGCCCTGCCATGCAGCCACAGCACAACAACACAGCCTCGTCAGATCAATGCACGCAACGCAACGCAACGGCACGGCAGCCAGAGACGAGAGCACGCGACATGGGCAGAGACGCGCGGGTGCGAGTTCATTACTTACTTGGCCGGAACCGCGGTCTCCTGCTTGTCCTTTGAGCTCACCAAGTCCATGGACGACGACATGGATCGGGTCAGGTACTCGCCGGCGATCCCCGGCCCGGAGAAGCTGGAGAGCTTGGAACGCTGAAGAGACGGCCGGTTTCCCTCGCCGGCCGGCGAGCTAGCTAGCGGAGGAGGAGGGTATGAGTATGACGAAGTGGGTGGTGAGCGAGCCAAGGGAGTGTGTCAATTTATAGGGACGGCTCGGGATCGAGGCTCTACTTGGACTTGAGGCTCCACGCTAGCTAATTAAGCAAGTGGAGTGGCCGGAGCTTTATTATTACTATTTTATTTTTGCGCGGGTCGTGGGATTAGTTGCATGCGGTCAGCAGAGGGAGACGGAGCACGCAGGCACCGTTCTACACAGGTCGTCGCTCGCGCCCGGTGCTGGCGTCTGAAAGCGAGCGGATGCCAGTGTGCTGCACGACGGTACATGTACGCTCTGACACCTCGTTTCAGAAAACGGTGGTGCCGCTACGTTCGCTCGATCGTAAGCCTAACGTGTTACATATGCATGTTCTTTTTTTTTTTAACTTAATCCGTGCAGAGATATTTCCTTTGTTTTAGTTATCCCAACACCACGAAGTACGTAGTAGGTATTTTACCTTGCTGAGACGTACGGCGGCCTCCCAACGAATGGAGTAAGCCGTGAAGCCCAGCTCACATGCTGGTGATTTCTAGTCTGCGCAGTGGCAAATGATAAGTTTGTTTCGTGCGACGTGAAAAATTGGGGATTTGACGAGAGCAAAATTTCATTCTCTCTCTCTCTGCTTGCTACTCCATCTCCCTGACTTCGGTGGGTCGGTCCGTGGAAGTTTTGGTTGGCTTCTGCGCCGGTCACGTGCCGGCTTGATTTGAACGTTTGTTTTCCTGCAACGGAAGCAGTCGACTCGTGCAGCAGCCCGTGTTCGCCGTGGATGATGGCCCGTCGGAAAAGTATTCTACTTCTGCCACTATCACGAAGTCGAACAAAACCTTTTTTTTTTCATCAGGTCAGACCATACCGTGGCCTTATTTCTTCTCGGTCATTTGGCCACTTGGGTGCATAATAATGGGAACCGAAAAGGAAATCGAAATGCAAGTGACGGTATGTGAAAATGAGAGAGAGAATTTCCCTTCAGTTGATCATGGTGTGTTGGAGGTGGGGGATCGAGGGCCATTTCTTAGTAGATACTAGATCACGTACACATCATTTTTCTCAAGCTACAACTTATTTTATTGCTTATCCTGGTCAATGCAAGGCTTTCAGAATTGGTCTTTCCTTTAGACAACGACTTTCTAGCTCAAATTGTGCATCTCGCTTCCGAAATTGCAGGAAATTATTTGGCGCACAATGGCACAAAGACAGCTACATAATACGCTGTCAACATGGCGCAAGTTGTTGGATCGTCGTCAGGGAATCTTTGCTCGTTCTGAGATCGAGTCAGAACGAATAAACAACGAACCGATCCAGGTGACCAAACACTCCGTTTTTCAACTTTTGAAGAATTCTATGAAAGCATGCACGGGATTCTACGCGTTTTCCATGTGATACGCATGAAACGCCGTGAGCCACTCTTTGTTTATAACAAAAAAAGTTAGTCGATTCAGGTGAAATTTCAGTCTTAATTAAGAGAATAACAACGCAGCATGCATGCACTCGTTGAGATATTGCCAGATCATTATTATTCTTTAGCCTATGCGGCGCATTTGTCAATTTCAAGGTTTTCTTTCCATGGCGCTCTTTTGGTTTAGCTAGGAGTAGATTTTTCTTTTTAAAACTCGGCTGCAGAGGTTAGAGCCCCTACTAAACAGTACATCATTCGATTGTTGTAAATTTTAACATGTTATGGTTTCAGTCTCTCGAAGACATTCATAAAGAGGGGGTGTGTACTATACATTCAGTGAATTCGAAGACATATAGTCATTTGTAGAGATTTAATCTCAACTTGTTCGACTGGTTACACTGTATACGTATGTGTGATCACAAATACCCACCACATCACGGACAACGGTTAGGCGTCCGGTGAAAGGTCAGTTACTACTAATCAACACGGCAGTGGTTCACGACGTGACGTCCTAGTGCTACTATATTTCATTATTGTTTGATTGATTTGGTGCGGATTGATGACACCGACCACGTGAATCGCGATTGGCGACGTATGCTGTTCGTCGCTGGGCATTCCAGTATATGCTGCCATGCAAGATAAAACAAGTGTTCCTTCCATTTTTTATTGATACTGTTGAGCTAAGTAATTGCCGTGTAGCGTCATCAGTTAAACAACTTTTGACCCCTAGCTAGCTAGCCAGGGCAGTTCGTTTGTTAAGCTCAATTATATTAGCCGGCTGCAGGTAGCACGTACATATAGGCCGGAGATTGTAGTGTGTCAGGCTATTACGAATTTAGAATGATCTACTTTAGTGCTGGCTTGCATTGTGGTGCCGCATTGCCTTTTAAGCCGTCCACACCGTGCGATCGTCACGTACGCTCTTCAGCGCTTTCAGGCCTCTGCACCGTGGTTCAAGACATGAGGAGTACGTGAAGCAGAAAAAAGAAAAAGAAAGACTCTTCTGCGTGTGTTATACTCCAGCTTTGTGGGGGATAAAAAAAGTAGGATATAAATGGAAAATTTGCCATATGTTTTTCTTCTGGAACGAACAGGAAGCTCGCCAAGAATTTGCCATATGACGCAGCACCTGTCCTGCCGTTTTCAGAGATAACAGTCCCGTAATAGAAGTTGTTAGGATCCTGTAGCTCAGAATCAGGCCTGTATAGCTACATGCGTGTCCCCAGCCTATGTGGGCGTAAGAAACGTGGTGATTGACGCGGTCTACTTGTGCCAACTCTTCCGGGGAGGACGAAAATGTTGGTTGCGGAGTATCAGTTCTGGGACACCGAGAAGGCCGGGTTTCTTATTCATTTGCAGACAAAATCAGGCAAAGAAAATGTACTCCGTAAGCGAGTTTGATCCAATGACGGTCCACGCCAAGCATCGATCCCATCAGAAAAATTCTACGATCCTCAGTCCCTCGTCGAAGTTTCAACGACCACTCCCGTCATCACGAACAGCGTTGTCTCCACGTCGGAGAAAGCGATGCTGAGTGAGCTAGCTGTTCCCAAACTAGGTAACCTCCTTTCTAGTCAGCATCACGACGTACGTCCATTCCAGCTGATTCCAAGCTTTCGACCATCCGTTCAGTTGTCTGTTCTTTTCAACGCCGAACGTGCCACGAGTGGACGTTAAGGGCCGTGCAAGACCGGCCGGGAAGCTCGATCGATAGTGATGGTGTCTACTCTGTCTGTGTCTGGCTACTACTTACCATGATTAGATTCAGTTGCTTCAGCCTTCGGTCCTCGGATTCGGATCTTGAGCGATCCTGGTAAGCAATCCGGTTGCTTGCATCGTGGGCAGGTCATCCACGGTACTCTTGGAATTTTCCTTTTCCTGATGCTGTTCAGACTTCAGTTTTTTTTTTTTTTTTGAGGATCTGTTCAGACTCCAGTGTTTGCAGTGTGCAGAGAGGGCAGGACTGTTCCATCCAATTATCCATTTTTATTTTCTTCTTGATTGATGAATGATGAGACCTAAAGTTCCAACGATCTAAATTCCAAACCACATCCACCGGTCGGTGTCTGGACTCCGAGAGCGCCCGAGTTGTGCTACGAAATCGCGGGAATTCCGTTTCGTAATGAAATTGAGGCCTGCAAGCCCGTTTCGTGGCGCACGCATACCCAGCCCATTTGGATTCTGCACTGGCCCAGAACTGTTCATGACAGAATCTTTTTCAAGGCTTCTTGCAGCCCAAAGAAAGAGCGATATTTTCTTGTGAGAGTCTTGTGAAATTCTTGCGAACAACATTCAAAAACAGTCAGCAACATGTTCGTGTCAACAATGTCAACTCTTTTGGCTTCGATAGAATATGCAGATGGTTCTTTCTACGCTAGGGTTTAACTACACGATTCGATATGTCTACATGTGTGATCTAATTAAGCTTGGGCTTATCACTTATGTGCGTTTGACTTGCTAACCACTGTCCTGGTCGCGCGATTAATACGGTAACATTTTTCTGTGCTGATAGTTCCTGACGTGCGCTATCTGGTTTGTGTTTTATTTATCTTTGGAACCAGATTTTTTTGAAGGTCACGTTGGAACAGTCCAGGTTGATAAGAATACGTGAGACGCACGCGCGCAGCACGTACATTTTCTAACGATGAGATAGAAAATCTTATGAAACGGACGCCTGACGGAACTGTCACAGCCTGCACGGTTTCTTATTCTGTGTTACGCGCTGATGGGCAGGTTAGGTACCTACCCTTGGAACAAGTCTGCTCCAGTGCTGCATTTTTCTGGTCAAAACAATAGGAACTGGAGAGGCGAAGGAATTTTAGGCACTGACAGACAACCGATTTATTATCTTGCCGATCGAGTTAGCATAGCTGGAAGTTGACCTCGTCCGTGCTCAATATATTGTCAGAGAGAGAGAGAGAGAGAGAGAGGGGAGGGGGAGAGAGAGAGAGAGAGAGAGAGAGAGAGAGAGAGAGAGGGAGGGGGAGGGAGGGAGGAGAGGGAGGGAGGAGAGGGAGGGAGGAGGGAGAGAGAGGGAGAGGGAGGGAGGGAGGGGGAGAGAGGAGGGGGAGGGGGAGGGGGAGGGAGGGAGGGAGGGAGGGAGGGAGGAGAGGAGTTCTCAGAGAGAGAGAGAGGGAGAGAGGAGAGGGAGGGGGGGGCGGGAGGGAGGGAGGAGGAGGGAGAGAGAGAGAGAGAGATCGGCAGAGCGAATTCCGTCGTCATCATCTCGGTGAGGCATTCTTGATTCTGACTTTTGGTGGGATATCGATCGGGGAGCTAGTGAAATTATGCAGAAACGAGTGGTGCTGGTGAGCGCAGTGGCGGCCGTGCTGGGCCTCGCCACGGCCGTCTTGGGGTTCGTCTCGGAGCGCGCCAACTCCAAGGCAAGTCCACTTTCTGTTCTGTCTCTGTTTTTTGAAGACGCGTTCTTGCGTGCGTGATGATTCAACGGAGCAACCCTGTTCTGCTGGTGACTGACACGATCGTGATTCAATTCGGCCGGGGTGTCGACGCAGGCCTTGATGGGGTACGACGGGCAGCGCTGCGTGTACCGGCGCACGGCGGCGTTCGCATGCGGCATCGCCGCGGCGCTGCTCGT
Organism: Eragrostis nindensis; assembly: GCA_012490785.1. Taxonomy (NCBI): domain Eukaryota; kingdom Viridiplantae; phylum Streptophyta; class Magnoliopsida; order Poales; family Poaceae; genus Eragrostis; species Eragrostis nindensis. Next base: position 46,826 of record JAAXCT010002131.1, on the reverse strand, counting down.
GCTGACGGGGATGGCCATCGCCACAGCGGCCAGCGGGTGCTTCGGCCGCTACGGCAACCGGAGCGCGCCAGGCAGCGGCGGCAGGCGCTCCACCGCCGTCAAGCTCGCCACCATCGCCTGGTAACGTGAACTCGCCGCAGCGGCCGTTTGTTCTCTGCACCGCGTGAGCTTATCGTTTGGTGCTTCGATTCTCCAGGGTGGTGGTGGCGGCGGCGACGGTGATGTTCCTGTACGGCGCGTGGCGGAACTCCGGCGGGACGAGCGGCCTCTCGAGGTTTCGGGGGCGCGGCGCTTCAACCGCACCTACTACTACTACGGCTGCTCCGTCGTCAGGGGCGGCGTCTTCGCGACGGCGTCCGTCGCGTCCGCCGTCGCCACGGCCTGCGCGGTCGCCGCCTACGTCAACCTGCACAAGGACGAGCCGGCCGCGCAGGGACCGTACGGGGAGCCGGGCGGCGTCGCGATGGGGCAGCCGCAGTGGTCGCAGCCTTCGTACCCGCCGCCGGGCCAGTTCGCGGACCACGGCGCGATGGGGCAGCCGACGCAGTGGGCGCAGCCGTACCCGGCGGCATACCCGCCGCCCGTGGCTTACCCGGCGCCTCCCCACCACGGTGGGTACGGCGACGGCTACGCCGGCAAGCCACCTGCAGGGACGGCTTGACCTTGTCGTGGTCCCAGCTTTTGGCAGCTTGCATCGTGCTAATTTCGTGGGGGTTGCGCGCTTGTGCAGCAACTCGTCAACGATCATGTAGTTTTGTTTTGATTATGTACATGTTGTACTTATGGTAAGTTGGTAACTCATTTGCGAAATGGTTTTGTATTTCTCTTCCATTTCACCGAGGATGTGTACATGTGTTTGAAAGAATGAGTGCAAATAAAAGCCTAGTATTACCGCCATCTGTGCAAAATTACTCGGAAATGGCTTGGGATGAAAGTGTCTTCTTATGTAACTTAAAATTAAAGGTGAAAATAAACACAGGGAAGTATGAGAAGGAATTTTTTTCACAATTAAATACAGAAGCTAAATAAAAATAACAATCACCTAACAACAATATATCTCGTATATGAAGGAGCAAAATATATAGTATTCTCTGCGGTTTTAAATATCTGAAGATGTTGACTTTTCATTGAACTTTGACCAACAATATATATTTAAGCAATTAATTTTCTAAGATGAAGCATCAAAGCATTTTAAGGTTAACATATACATTTTTCTATTGCATAAGTATTTATAGACAAGACAAATTATAAGTAACGAAAAAAGTCGACAGTGTCATATATTAAAAACTAAGGGAGTATGATTTAGAGTTGTATGATTTATTAGACCCTATTTTCACTCATCAAAGTTTGATATAGCAAAAGGCCTAATTTGTTACCGGATCATTTTTAAGTGAACCGGGGTTTTTTTCCCAAAAAAAAGTGCACCGGAGTTTCTTCAGGCAAACAATAGCATTTGCGTCTGAGGGTATAGCTGCAAATTTGCAAACTTGAGGGGACCTGAGACCGGAAGAGCATTTCCTCGCCTGCTCCCGTTCGTTTCTCCCCTACTGCCGCCGAGAGTTGTGGCTTGTTGGCGACCTCTCGCCGGCCGGCAGCGAGACACAGCAAGCCCGGCCATCAGCCAAAGCTTTCTCCCGTCGAGGGGCGCTTCCGGCTCCACTTCAACTCCCTTCTTGCAGCTGTACTGGCTTCGGTTGGAGATCCATCCGGATTCGCATCGGTTTCTTCTTCTGTTGGTAAGTAAACCCTAGTTTGCTTGTAGGGATTGCTCCAATCCACTTCAGTTCATGGTCTGAATAGGCTTTTCTTCAGCTCGCAAGATCAATCTTCCTAAGGCGAGTGCAGTTTATTTTCTGAATTATTTGGGGGTTCAGTTGGACTGAACCCCCATGTCCCACGTTGAGCCCGCCCCGGTGTTAGAGGAATTGCCGAGGGAGGTGCCAATCGACGATGTTGCTGCTCATGCGAATGGGAAGGACTCAGGGTTACCTGAAAATGGCGCATTGCTGAAAAGTGTTGAGGTGTCTCCGGTGAGAAATGCTAAGGCTACTTAAATGTTCAGTCTTTGTGTTGTCAGCTAATTAACGAAACTTATGATGCTTCGTTTTGTTTGGTAGGATTTGGGAGGGAGTCCCGCAAAAGAGGTGTCGCTGCACGAGGGAAAAGAGGTGATCCTCGTGGACGACAATGATAGCGGGCAGGAAGATAACGGAAAGGCCAAAGAGATTGATAACGCGCCCCGTGTCGGGCTGAGGTTCAAAACTCTTGATGATGCAGTAAACTACTACAAGCAGTATGCTGAGGATTCTGGGTTTTCGACAATTATTCTGAAGTCGTCGTATTTAAAGTCAGGGGTGTGCCGTAGGTTGGTGCTTGGGTGTAGTCGAGCTGGGAGAGGGAGAGCAAATCCCAACTACCCTCTTGCTAGAGAGTCTACCAAGACAAACTGCGCAGCGAGGATATCATTGAAGTTAAGGCAAGATAGATGGCTTCATATCGATAATGCTAGTCATGAGCACAATCATCCACTCCACCAGTCCTCCGAGTCACTTGTCAACTGTTACAGGAAGTTGACTGATGCCAAGAATGGGGAACCTGCATCACAACTGAAGGGTAGCAGGAACGTTCCAGTTGTAAAAGAGCAAGGAAACTTTACTGAGATAGGAAGGCTTAAGTTTGGTGAAGGAGATGATGAGTATATCCAGAAGTTTTTTGGGAACATGCAGAACAAGAATCCTTACTTCTTTTATTCAGTAGATTTGGACAAACAAGGGCGTTTGAGGAACTTGTTCTGGAGTGATGCCAGGTCACAGGCAGCACATGCTTACTTTGGTAGTGATGTAGTTTACTTTGACACATCATACTTGACTGAAAAATATGATTTGCCTCTTGTTTTCTTCACTGGGATGAATAATCATGGACATCCGGTTCTGTTTGGTACTGGTTTACTTTCAGATCTGAGTGCTGACAGTTATGCTTGGTTGTTTAGAGCATTTTTGGCATGTATGAAGGGTTGCTTCCCACAAGCAATCATTACCGAGCATTACAATGCTATTCTTGATGCGGTTGGAGAAGTTTTCCCACAAGTTAGACATCGCCTTTGCCTGTATCGTATTATGAAAGATGTAGCTGAGAACTTGAAGGAACATGCAGAATTTAAAACAATCAAGAAAGCACTGAAGAAAGTAACGTATGGGTCTTTGAAAATCCCAGAGTTTGAAGCTGACTGGAAGAAGATTATCAAGGAACATGGACTAGGAGATAATGAGTGCCTTAGTTCTCTGTATGACCATCGTCATCTCTGGGCACCTGCCTATCTCAAAAACAAATTCTGGGCAGGGATGTCAATTTCACAGTGCGGGGAGTCTATTTCATCGTACTATGATGGGTTTGTGTACCCAAAAACCTCTTTGAAGCAATTTTTCAGTAAATATGAGATGATACTGGAGAACAAATACAGGAAGGAGTTGCAAGCAGATGAAGAATCCTCCTATAGGACTCCATTGACTGTAACAAAGTTCTTCATGGAAGAGCAGCTTGCCAAAGCATACACAATAAGCATGTTCAGAAAATTTCAGGATGAGTTGAAAGCAACAATGTATTGTGATGGCATGCCAGCTAAAGTTGATGGCTCAATTGTTACTTTTGATGTGAAAGAATGCTCATACGTGGAAGATGGAAAGGACACAGAAAGCAGGACCTATGAAGTTTACTTCTGCAAAGAAAACTCCAGCGTTGAGTGTGAATGTGGTTTCTTCCAGTTCACTGGCATCCTATGTAGACATGCACTGTCTGTGCTGAAGGTGCAGGACATGTTTGAGATCCCACAACCATATGTTATTGATCGCTGGAAAAGGGACTATAAGAAATTGCACACTAAGGCGAAACCCCCGATTGAAATGCCCCTTGATGGCATAGTTGAGCGCTCAGATTATCTGTTTACACGATGCCGCCAGCTATTAAATCTAGGGTTTGTATCTGAAAATAGGTACCTTGTTGCTCTGAAGTTACTGAGAGAAGCAGAAAGGTCTCTTCTGGATGATGGACTATCAGCTAGAGACAGGCAGCCAACACTTCTTTCGTTTGAGGCTGATGCACCAGAAAGTGATCAAGGCCTTTATAATCCTCACTATGCAGAGGGTGTAAAGAATTCACAGTCAGTCAATGCAAAGCGTCGTGGTCGGCCACCTAAGAAAGTGACAGAATCTAATGCTGATACCGTAACACAGCCAAATAAAGAGCAGGTTAGCCACACTACCTTTTTTTCTGAGTCAGATGACTTATACACTACACTTCAACTATTGTTTATGAATATGCCTTTTTTTTCGTGTTTTTTCTGCGGAGCAGGATTTCCTACGGTCATCATTTGTCACAGATGATACTAATATGATCGAAGGGACACCCTCTGCCTCCCATCTTGAAGGTCCTCACATGGGAGTGCAAGGAGGCATTGATCTGATGGTACACCTTATTTTTTGTCTGCTACTGTTATTATTGCTTGCATGTGTTTTTTGAAATAATATCTTGCCGTGAACTTACACAGGAAGGGATGCCACATCTTTCATTTGGTAATCATTTTGGAATGGATATTAATCACCAACATCAAGTACCCAGCCACCCAAGGATGCAGCCAAACAATTTCATGCAGGTCTGTCATACGTTTGGCCAGATTTTGATTATGCCATTCTTCTTTGTTGCAGCTATTTACTTCCTATATGTTATTACAAATTGGCTCAGTTATACTAAAGTTGATTATATTTTGTGATCACTTCTCTTTGCCTGTGCATATGTGCCACATATAAGTCCTATTTTTAACATTTCAGGTGCAGGCAGATCCCCATGGGTTTGGAAATCAGTGGGTTTACCAGCACCCAATGCTGCAGGTTGTTATAGTCAATCTTGTTTCTTGACAATGAAGTTTCTCAACAGTTTTCTGTTGGAAAATGACTCATGAATACATTGCAGGATAACCCCGTTATAAGAGCTCCTACACGAAGAGCAGGCTAATGCATGTTCTTTGCTTTGATTATCAGTAGAAATTTAGGTAAGTCATCCACTTTTAATAATTGTACATCTCATTGTTTGGATCTAGTATTTTAAAATTTAGTTATGATTTTCTAAGTACACCAACATCGAATCTTGTTATATTCCTTATTTTGGGAGTTCAATTGTGAGAAGTGTTATTGTTTCTTTAGTTTGATATATGTACTTCTCATCATACATAGATGTTGTGGCATGGCCAGCGCAGGCAAAGGCAGCAGCAGCACGTCTGGATTGAGGATAAGGACTAATTTGTTGGTTTATTAGAGTCTTTAGTTAGTTGGCTGTTAGGCAGATTAGATCAAGACTGTTAGTTTGTTAGGATTATTAGTTAGCTCGTGAGTAGGGAGGCTGGCTATATAAGCCCAGCCGTATCATCATTTCTAATCAAGCAAGAAGAAACCTAAAGAAAGCAGTCAGAGCCTCCGTAAGGAGGGCGACTTGCCGGTTTCCTCTTGCTATTCCCATCTATTCTAGCCAATCCATATCAATAGAACTGGAGTAGACTGCATTTTGTACTCTAAACGTGCATGGTAATTGTGTATATCAGTTTGTTTTGTGAAACCATTGGAAGTCTGATGTATTTCAATGCGAACAGATGTTGTTATATGTGTTTTGGCAAGTTTTAGCGCTTCTTTACTATTATCAACGAAAACTAAAGCATATACACCTTAGAAACCACCAAAGTGCCGCATTTGACTCTTGATAATTTAAGTTTGGTTTGAACTTATCTTTTACAAGTTAGGGCCACGAAGCCACAACTTGTTAAACCTACAGATTTAGCGACCTACGCTGATTTTTTTTAATCACAAATCACAATATCTGTTTGTATACAACTCAGCTACATCAAGATTTTTGCAGCCTACAAGCATGTTGGCCCTTTGCTAGGGCATGAAATTATCTTTTTCATTCCCTGTTTTGTTGAATGATAGAACTGTTATTCTATTAAACGAAAGTTGCATCCATTTATTTCTCATTGATGTGCAGTCATGTAGAAAAGTACTCGGTTCTTGAATCTGCTATGGCTTATGGGTAGGGAGGATGAGTAACTGTGACAAATTGGTGCACCAATTGGTACCCTACACGGCCCTCTTTTTTAATTCAATCAAATGAACTAGTATTTCAAATGAGCCTACTTTTAGCAATACTAGTTCATCTGATTGAACTAAAGTAGTGTGCACTTAGGTCACCTACTATTTGCACCCCTAACTGTGATATCTGGGTCACACTGATCTGAAGAAGGAAGGGGAGATGTACATAGTTTGTGCATATTTTTTAAGGCATAGGATCCTTTTTTGGATCTGATGGCTATAGAGTAATTATTTGCCTTTTGTACGATTTTGCATTAGTCTATTCTATTTGCCAATGTCAATGTTCTTACCATCTTCTGCCAAAAAGGTTGTAATTTGCAGATCTGAACTAAACACCAGAGCTTGGGTTAGAAGTAGGGAAAAACCTGTGATTTGGATATGGTAACATGTAGTTATAACTATACATAACTCCAGATCCAGTCGCTGCATGGTTTTGAACTTGATTGCATATTCATACAGGAATCAGTCTGGAATGTCATGGTTCAGCTGCTGTATATTGCACTTGTGCCAATTGTTGATTAGTGATTCCCAATATGTGTTCATAGGGAACTCCTTTCCTAAACTGGCAACTCCTTTACTAAATGCTTACAATTATTCCCAGCAAAGAAGCATGAATCATAAACATGTATCATTTTAGATATGCTCCTTAACAGGTTCCATGTTTAAACTTCAGGTACCATGAGTTCTCTCGCCTGTAATGACCGCCTGACTAACGTGATGCTACAGCACTCCACACAACAAGTTTGCCAAACTTGGCGGATGGTCAACGGGAGGATTGGTCGCACTAACCTGTTTTATGATCTGATAATGCTAGTTGCTGTCGATTGGCAGATCTTTTTTAAGCTGTACATAATCAGTTAGTCCCATCTGTTCATCATCCCCGGGTCGCAGATTTTAGGGTTTGACCATTTGAGTGCAGCAAAGTTTTGCGATAAGAGTGTTTCCGAATACAGCAATCTGCGATAAGACCAGATTGGTAGCTGTAATACCGGTTCGGTGTTTTGTCAGCTGCTTTTACAAAGTGTCAAATTTTGAATCTTGGCACTTCGTATGGTTATCTGCTGTCTGCATTCGAGCAGATGTGCACCAGATCGGATGTAGCGACCAATCGCACCATTTTTTGGGCCAATATGTAGCCATCACATATTTTGTACTGTTATAACTGGAAGGGAACACGGTACAGGGAAACCAAGTCCGTTAAAATTATTGTTTATACTGCGGTTAATTGCAGTTGCAGCTGTTTTGAACAATTGATGAAGGCTGGAGAGTGGATATATTTCGAGAGTTTTCATGTGCTGCAGAAATGTGATGGTAGAATCATAGAATGTATGGTTGCAAACTTTCGTGTTCGATGGAATGTAACAGAAAACAAAGGAGGATCAAAATACCTAAATCCAAATCCCAACCCAGCCATAACATGTTGAGACCAATGTCGAATCATATTCGAAAGTTCAAATGCTAGGAAGTACGCTGAGATTTTGAAAAAGAATCATTTTCAGACAGAGGAAGTTTTTGCTCGCTTCGTGTTAATTTCCTGTTCCGTTGAAGACATGGGACCTTTCCTTCCATAGTTCCATATGCGCAGACACCACGGCGTAGCCTTCTCTCCTCCCCCGCCGTTCATTGCCGTCCGCCTGCCTCAGCCCCAATCCATGCCACCGCCCGTTGCTCTAGGCTCTAGCCGCTCCCGCCGCCCGCTTCGCCTCCATCGACGGCGTCACCAGCTGCTAGTGTGTCTGTGTGTTTTAGAGACAATCACCAGCAGAGCAGCTGCAAGCTCCCCCGGGGCGAGCGAGTGATGAGGATGTGGGTGGGCCCGGCGCGGGTCGGGCCAAGGCAAAGAGTCTGACGTGGAATGTCTAGTAGGAGTAGTATTGAAGACGCCTTAATTCATTTGTCACCAAACTTTGCACCCGCCGCCACCGTAGCCATCCGAAACCCTAGCCCACCTCGTCGGCGGCGGGCCCTTCGGCGATGGAGGAGCCAATCCCACCGTCCAAGAATCCCCGCCGCGCTCGGCGCCGGGACCTCAACTTGCTGGTCTGACTTACTCCATCCTATTCCTTCTTCAATCTTGCTCCATCCTCTATTCATTTTCCTTCGATCTTCTAGCGGGTCCTGTGATCCTAAGCATTCGATGAGTGCAAGCGTGGAGGGAATTTTCCAATGGTTTGCTGTGAGTTGAGCCGTGGGAAGCTTCGATTATTTTGCATTTTGTTTTCGAAATGAGGGCGGCGTTTGTTTCTAGGAATGGTTTAAAGAGAGGTTGTGCTTTAGGGATAGGATTTGATACCTTCGTTTGGTGAACTGGAGGCGCTGTCTGGTGATTCTTTAATTCTGTTCACCATCGTGGCTTGGAGTTTCTAATTTGGGAACCATTTGGCCATCCCATTAAGTTTTTGCAGCCTTTGCTTCAGAGGGGACTAATTTTAGAGATAATTGACATGGATGATTAATGTTACAGCATATCAAACAAAATGTTAGTGTCATGCTGTCCTGGAATGCATATATTTAGGATGTGCTATATGCGCAGTCTCACTTGTGCCATTCCTGTGCTTTAATAAGCTACATATTAGTTGGCATTGCTTTAAATAAGCTCGAAGAAATTTCAGATATACAGTAGGGTGCAATGTAAGCAGTTTCGTGATGGAGTTTTCCGTTTCAGGATCCCAATTTGGAGGAGTCTGATGGAGAGGATATTCGTGTTCCAGAAGTTGGCATGGTGTTCAGTAATCACACGGAAGTCAACCGGTTTTACCGCAAGTATGCCCGCCGTGTTGGCTTCGGCGTGTCAGTAAGGAGGTCCTCATTCTCACAAGAAGGAACATGCTTATATCTTGAGCTTATGTGCTGCAAAGGAGGGCGTCCACGCTATGAGCCAAAATTCAGGAAACGGGCCTCATCGACTACTAACTGTCCAGCAAAGATCCGGGTCAAGTTATGGGGGGACAAATTATTACATGTAGAGTCGGCTACTTTAGAGCATAATCATCCAGTGAGTCCAGCAATGGCAAAGTTCTTGAACTCTTATAAGCAACTCTCTGGCCCTGCAAAGAGGCGGTTGCGTTTGGGTGGCCCTGGATCAATGCCAGTAGAGGAACCAAGCAAGATGCCTGTGGATAAATTGGGGGAACTTGAGGAGCTCTTGTTTGGTGAGACCAAGCACCCCAGTTTTGTGGAGAGGGGCCGTTTGAAGCTCCAACCTGGAGATTCTGAGGCTCTTCGAATTTTCTTCACTCGGATGCAAGCCAAAAATGCAAACTTTTTCAATGTCATTGACATGGATGATGATGGTTGTGTCAGGAATGTTTTCTGGGCGGATGCACGGTCAAGAGCGATGTATGAGTATTATAATGATGTCATCACACTTGATACTTCCTATGTGGTTAATAAATATGATATGCCTCTTGCAGCATTTGTTGGGGTTAACCATCATGGCCAGTCAATCTTGTTGGGATGTGCCCTGCTTTCTGATGAAACAGCGGAAACTTATTCATGGTTATTTAAGGCTTGGATAGCATGTATGGCCGGAAATCTTCCAAAGGCTATCATCACTGACTATTGTAGGGGCATCCAAAGTGCTATTACTGAGGTTATTCCTGGAGCCCGTCATAGAATATGCCTGTTTCAGATAATGAGGAGGACTGCAGAACGGTTAGGTGGGCTGTCAGAGTACAGAGCTATCAACAAGGCAATGCAAAAGGCTGTATACGATTCTTTAACCATAGATGACTTTGAGGAAGATTGGAACAAGTTAATTACATATAACAGTGCACTTCAGAATAATGATTGGTTTAGATCACTTTATGAAGTTCGATCTTCATGGGTTCCTGTCTTTATTAAGGATACTTTTTGGGCAGGAATGTCTGCCACACAAAGAAATGAAACTATCGCCCCTTTTTTCGATGGATGTGTGGAATTGAAAACCACCTTGAAGCAATTTCTTGGCAAGTATGAGATGAATTTGCAGAGCAAATATGAGAAAGAGGCCCAAGCAGATTTTGAGACATTTCATAAGCAGCGTCCACCAGTATCAAAATTCTATATGGAAGAGCAGCTCTCAAAGGTATACACCCATAATATATTCAAGAAATTCCAAGATGAGATTGAAGCCATAATGTACTGCCATGTATCTTTACTTGGTGCTGATGGACCTATATCCACATTCAATGTTAAGGAGTGTATTTTCCTTGAGGACGGTAAAAGGACTATGAGTAAGGTTTTTGCAGTGACATACAATGCAGAAGAAAAAGATATAACGTGTATCTGTGGAGGTTTTCAATTTAGTGGCATACTGTGTAGGCATAGTCTCTCAATGCTGAAGTTTCATCAGGTTCGTGAAATTCCTCCACAGTATATCCTTGATAGGTGGAAAAAGGATTTTAGACAGTTGCATGTGATGGGACGCCCTTCAAGTGATGTTGCACCCAGCAATCGTTTGGATCGATATGATTATTTGTCAATGAGGTGCCTGCAGCTTGTTGACTCCGCAGACCTATCAGATAAATATCGCCTTGCGTTGAGGTTGGTGAGAGAGATGGAGAAGTTTCTTTTAAATAGCAACACACATGATGATACACAACCAAGGATCAAGTCTCGCATTCCTAAAGTAAGTAAACCAAATGCAGTGAATGGTCAAGATGCGGTGGGTGCAGCTACTGGCAAAGGAAAAGATGGGCTCCAAGGACCAGGGGTAATTGTTCAACCTGTGCTATATCTTTAGTACTACACATTTTTATTTGGAGGCTTTATGGAATAAGAGTATTTGCTTAAACGGGTACCCTTTTAACCATCATGTCTTGCAAAATGCAGGCTCCTGTGGTCGTGCAAGCATCACAAATCCAGAAGGTAGATTGGACTATACTATTGCTTACCTTTTGTAGAATATTTTCTCGAACACGTGAGAGAGCTGTGTGTTGTTTCATTGATAGAAGAAAGGAGTACAACCCACACACGCTCGCGCGCGTTGTTTCTCAAGTTACATTCGCGTCACACCTTTAGAATAATAATAACTACCCGACCTCTAATAACTGGTGATTTAATCACCAGTGTCATGACCATGACCGACGAGCAAGGAGATTCCTTTTGCTCCAGCCATACTCCAGAGTTGCATCTCATCTCCGGCCATCACCAAGGCTGTAGAGAGGCTTGGAGATGCTCCATTGAACACTTCCGTTGGCGCCAAGTGTCCAAGCACCCATGACTATGAGCGAGTTCAGCCCTTTCTTGAGTGTTTTGTTGACCGTCTTGGCAGCTCGGCACCACCACTCATCAAACATTTGTCCATGGGCTGCGGAGCAAGGGGTGCTAGCCCTACTCGCTGCAAGAACACAAACCAGAACTGGCGAGCAAAAATACAAGAGGTGCTGGATTGTTTTGTTCTCTTGGTCACAAAGGGGGCAGTGATCCGGTAGATTTCTCCTGGCCAAATGATCAGCCGTCTAGCAGCGATTATGTGCAGCCAGCCATAGGAAGAACCGGCACTTACCCGGTGCCCAAGTTTCCATATGCCCTCCCATGACTCAAAGATTACCAACCCCTGGAAGAGTGCGTCCTAGGCAGATTTTGCTGAGTATTGACCAGAACTAGATAACCTCCAAACATGCTTGCAGAACCCCTGGTTGTAAAGCCACCTCTGATATGATGTCCCATAGACTGAGGAATTTGATGATGACGGCCACCGTTGCTACTCCATGAATATCTCCAACCCATCGTAGGTCTGCTAGTGCTTCGCTCACTGTTCTCCTATTGGCGATTCTCTTTGGTATCATGGCAAAAATCAGCGGGGCAAGATCCTCAATGCGCTGTCCCATGAGCCACCTAATCCTTCCAAAACAGAGTGTTGGTGCGGTCACCAATTTCAGTAGCAACTGCCATAGCGAATAGTGCTTCTACACAACCATTCATTTTCAGCGGGAATAACGCCCATGGCTTGTCCGGTTCAGTCTTCTTGAGCCACAACCAACGAACCCTTAGAGCCCATCCAGGGTTTTGGAGGTCAGAAATGCCGACGCCTCCTAGTTCCTTCGATAGTGTTACTTTAGGCCATGCAATCAAGCAATGCCCTCCATTAGCTTCTTTCCTTCCTCTCCATAGGAAATTCCATCGAATCTTGTTCATAGCTTTTATAGCCCATGGCGGGGAGATCAAGGGCCATAGCATGATAAATAATTGTTATCGTGATCACAAACTGAACTTGGATGGCACGACCTATTCGTGTCATCAAATCCGCTTTCCAACCCAGTAGGGGATCAGCTAAGCATTCAATAAGTGGCTGTAGCTGCGCTTTGGTAACCTTTTGCAGAATACACATCATCAGTTGACATGTTTGGATGTAAGGATACTTATTTCTTGTTATTTTACTCCCAGGGAGGAGCAGAAAACGGGATAGTTCCAGCTGGTTACATTGGACTTCCAGCTAATGTCCAGCAGTTCATGGGCAATCAAGCAGCTGTTCAGCCAAGCATCGTGTACATGGTTCCGGTACGTCGAACAACTGATGGCTCTATCTGCTGACACATTTCTTTGATGAAACTACAGAATTTCCAGGATGTTTGGATGCTTTTCTTGCACAAACATCTGAGGCTCCGTAGAACTCATACATTATAGATAAGCTCCGACATATCGTTATATATGAGTATTCTGTTGACTGATGCTGGTTGAAAATTTCAGAGCAGTGTTGATCCCCATGCTTTTGGAAATGGTGTTTTGATGCCAGTGATGTACCAACAGATGATCCAGGTTCGAGTTTTAGTTTGTTGGCTAGTTAGCCTAGTTTTTGCATCCATCTTGCCAGGACCATTTTCATATGAACTGATGTCACCCAATGGCCCCTTGTGTGTCTAGGTACCCCAAAAGCCAAATGAAACTATGCAAGGTACTTCAGCAAACGGGAAAAAGAAGCGACCTCGTGGCCAGAAGCCGACAGAGACATCTCAACAGTCAAATGGAACCCCAGGACCTGCATCTGGCTAGGGAGACTGCTTGCATTTAATACAGGTTTTCTTGATTTGCTCCTAAAAAATGATATGCTTTGCTTAGCCTTCGGTTGAGTTGTTGGGCTAGCATTTGCCTGTTTAACTACTAGCTAACTGCAACATTTTATTTTCCCCAGGATTTCTGTAAATATGTGGACTTGTAGCCGTGAAGAATTTTACTTAGGTGCTGACACTAACATTGACACCTCAGCTGTGATCCAAGGTATCAGCACTAGGAAAGACATGAAGCTGGGTAAATAGGCCAGTCTTCATTTGGATCATCCTGGACTTCTGAATGTAGAAGTCAATTTCACCTTGTTGATTTTTGTTTTTTGGCTGATGTCAGCAGCATTGGCAGTATAAAATTTTATTTGCAGGAGATCGTTGCTTCCCGACTAATGTACAAGTCCATGTGTCTTGCCAGATATGTGGCTAGTTTATTTATTTTTGGATCTATAGCTTTATCGGGGTTAGTGACTAGTGAGCAGTGTCATGCCTTAGTTACCTTGCCGATGCATCAGGTTGCTGGATGGCTTTAAACGCATGTTGAATGATGGGTACTCGGCATTAGCGCAAACTATTTAAGTCATACCCAAATGAGGCTGTATTGACAATACGATTGCAATGCACTCTTATCGGGGAATCTGACAACAGTTTTTTTTCTGAAACTCTGAAGTGAAAAGCAATAAGCTGAGAAATGCTCCTGTCAATGTGACCGCAGGGTCACAGATACTTGTTTTAACATATATCTGTTCTGAAATGTTTGATCTGAAATTGAGATGGATTTTCGAACTTGCTTTGAGAGTACTAGGATATTCAAGAGTGAACATGCCCAACCGAGAACATATGGTGTTACAAGCGGGTTAGGTTTACCGTGTTACCAACTTCAATAACGCCTCAAATATGCAACGAAAAATTGCAACAAAAATATGAATGGATAATGCATGCAACGATCTACAATTCACATTTTTTTGAGGTGCAACCGAAGCTCGTACAAGAAGATACAAAAAGAGAAATCAGACGTTGAATAGTAACGAGTTGCGGGTTCGTGAGAACAGTTGCAACCCGCACTATTGTGACGTTGAATATAACGGGTTGCGGGTTCATGATGAACAGTTGCAACCCGCACTATTGTAGATCGTTGCATGAGATATCCATTCATATTTTGTTGCAATTTTCGTTGATTTTTATGGTGCTACAGTGATCGGTAACACGGTAACACTGAAGGTGCCGTAACACCAGATATGTTCCATGCCCAACATTCCTACTGCCAGGTTTTAATTAGCTCAATAGTCACATTTCTGTACTTACCCACATACGAACGGTCTTTTTGTTGTACAAACGACACAGATGTCAGTCTCTACAAGCCCGGTGCTCTAGTTATAACTTGTAAGTCCACACTCAGGTGCAGAGTTTTCCAAGCACAAGATGTTCCAGGAGCATTCATTAGCTACAAACTGTAACCTGGATCGTATGCATTCAAGGTTTTTGAAAACCTGAATTTGTCCACATTCCATGGTTTGGAACCAGATTAAAGGGTCCCACGGCGTGAGACACAAACACATAGGTTGACGGCATCGTACAACTGCGTCGCGCGTGTATCATTTCCGCAGATAAAACATGTATGGCAACTTGGCTCCCTGAAATAAGCCAGTAAACACATAATAATAAGCCAGTAAACCCTCGTGGATCAATATGAAATGATTCATAGTTTCAAGATCGGAGGGTAGCTTAAGCCCAACCGATCTTATTTCCACCTTCGATGCAACCATCTGAAATTTCAGTTTTGTTTTACCTGCCGAACCACAGTAATGCTCCAAGCCCTTTACAGCAAGTCTTCCTAACGAATCACTAGTCATTCTATCTAAATCAGTCTAGAGGCACAAAATAATGGCTCCACTGCTTTTCAATTTACAAACGGCACTGCCAAGTAGCTGAGATGTAATGGTATCTGCCTGAAATAATAGACTGTCGTGCTCCCTCTTCCTATCTAAGGCATGCGGGATGTTTCCAGATACTAATCCATTTACTGTCGTGCTCCCTCTTCCTCTTCATTGTTTTCCTCAGTTTGTGATGCTAGCCTCACGATGTCTTCGACAAGGATCTTTCCTTCTGCAGGCACACAAATAGAAAGCTGTCAGATGACAACGAGAAAACTGGACGTATACTTCTTTGAACAGAATATTGATGCCAAAGGTGAAACAGACCTTTGTCTTTAGAAAGGTTGCTGATAAGCTCTTGGATGCCTTCCTTCCCTATGGTGTCCTTGAGATAGGCTGCCGCTGCTGCTACCTCCTCAGGAGTCACCTTGCCATCATGATCCCTGCAAATGAAGTTCAACTAGGATGAGCTTCCTGAGGATACACGAGCTAGGTGATACTGCAAAATGAGTTTTTTTTTTAAATCCATTTTCTACCTGAGAATAACCCATATTAGGCTTATCTGCTTGCTAAAGTAATGCAGCCCGCAAATTTTACTTTGTATGCAACCGTATGAAAGTAGCTATGCTATAGTGGTGACTTAACAAATGAACAGAAAGAGAGCTGTTATAGATATTGCACCAGAGTATTTAAATTGGAATAAATTCTATTGGCAAGGACAACAGAGTTACCAGCTACTGCAATTTAAAACGTAAGAATAATGAGTTTGCCTTTAATATCGGGTGATATGTCAGCAAGAACACGCTCTGGCTTGCTACAAGGCAATGTAAAGAAACCTTTGTACAAAAAATGGCATTACCTATCTAGCAGTTGCCAACGGTTTCCGATTTGTGCGTCCACATCATCAATCTCCTTTTCTAGTTCTTGAAGCATAGAATCAACCTGCGTGCAGAAAAATTCAAAGTTAAGTATATGATCAAGCAGGAAAATGCATCTAGAAGGATGACCCTTTCTCTGTGTTCTTTTCTTGGGCTTTGCTTGCCTTATATGTGAATAATCGATTATTGTATCAGATGTATTTAACAAAATATACAACACTAATATCACCCATACCCCTCCAGCTGCAAAAATCATCAGGAGTCGAATGTCCCAAGGAAATACATGGAGAAATCACACATGAAACAAGATATCATTTTAACTAGCAGATTAGATCCTCCCACAATTTAATGCTGTAAGATTAATTTAACATGACTAGTTATTTATAGTACATGTTAAAATCTAAAATAAGTACTAGCATAGTAAAGTCTTCTAACTTTAGGATGTGAAAAGGTATTTGTAGTACACATGTCGTTCTTTTCATGGTTTGTTCCAGATGCCAACAATATATGAAGAAAAGTTAGATTTTAGCTTGCTACTTTAGTGCGTGCTTTCCATGCGAAGTAGATTTATATTTAAACACCTTTTGTTTGGATATAACTCGACACCAAATTGCCTTTGCAGCTTGTAGTTAACATTCACAGGCAAAGTAACCAACTCTCATCAGAACATGTTGCTACATCTATTTCAAATTATTACTTCTTGTTTTAGTTTTGTCCTTAGTCAAACATTTCTATCTTTGACTAATGATTTCAACAAACTTGTACAGTTAAATAACATGTGAATAACATATTTTGAAAGTGTTTCTCATGACAAATCTAAAAACATGTCATATCTTGTTAATCTATATGAATTTCTAGAAATTCATGGTCATGGTCAAGATAGATATGTTTGATTAAGGACAAAGTTTAAACAAAAGGTAATTTGAAATTTTGGGGGGGGGGGGGGGGGGGGGGTGGGGGGGGCGCTGCCCATTTGAAAAGGCAGATAAAAATGGCAAACTTAGGCATATAGTTTCCTAGGCATCCACTTTATTCCATTTATTGTCTCCAGTGGCTATCAATGAAATAGTGATGCAATTTGGAGATTTAATCAGGGTTTTTAAGAAGCATCAATACTCTCGGGCGAGAAATCAGAGGCTATTGACAAGTCTTGTCAACAATTGGACAATTTCACAATCAATTCATAAAACTGACTGCAAGGCAAGTAATATGCTCCCTTATCTCAAACTTCTCATATGCTCACAGTACTCACTGTCAACATTTAAGACTCATTAGGCAGTGAAGAGTTTAGGAGGCTGATGAACTATAAAAGATTTTAGGAGGCTGATGAACTATGGCTATTACATGTGCAAAAGGATATATATTCTTACCTTCTCAATCAACGCTGATGAGACCTTTTCTTCTGCAGCAACCTCAGCATCATGTTCTGACTCCTCTCTAGCAGCTAAGTATGCCTCTTGGCTTCTTCTCCACCCTCTGTACCCTCCTTTTCAAGCATAGAGTTATATAGTTCTATCTGCATTCAGAGGGCAATCAAGTCCTATCAACCTCCATGGCACATATATGTGCAATAAAAATGAAAAGTGGTGGCATCAATAACTTTTGCTCTAATGTCACTTCACAAGTTCACATTATACCTCCTTATTGACAAGGCTCAAGAACTCTTGACGCTCCTTGCTAACAGACTGCAGTACAAAGATCGAAGTTAAAAAGAGGCCACAACGAGAGGAAAGGAGGGACAGATGAACGTAAAGCTACTCAGAAAAATACAGGTCAAGAAGGAGCATACAGATGCAGATGCGAGCACAGCCAATGCCCGGCTGATTCTATTGATAGATTCCTTGTCATGCTGTTTTGCTTTCCTCAGTTCTTCTTCCTTAGCGGTAGCCTCAGTCATTTCCTTCAAAGCTAAATCTTCTTTGGCGGACTCCACTTCTTTCAGCTTCGCCTTCTCTTCTTTCTCTTGTTTTGCCTTTTCTTCTTTTTCCTTCCTTTTCTCTTCCTCCTGAGTAGTTTGTGTATGCAAAAACATCAATAAAAAAAGCGTTGCAATACTATATTAACAAAACAAAATGATTGAACGCACATTCTGATGTACCCAATTGGATAGTTGCGAAGTAAAATGCATTGGAAAATTCCATTACACCTAAACTCTATTATGAATGACACTAAAATATACAAAAGAGAACATCATATTGGTCAACATCAATATACTTTGAATGTAGTTCAGGAGATGAAGATGACTAGAGATTACACAACAACAAATATAGAAAAGATAAAATCAGTCAAAATTATATATAGTATGAATACTAATGTAGTTTGGATGAGATGATAGAGAGTAGAGGATACACTAATAAGAATGGCTTGATCAAAAATAAATATACAAGTGATGTGGAGACCAGAATTCATCAACAAAAGGCACTGTTACATCACCTTAATAAGTTCTTCCTGCATCTCAAGGAATTCAAGTTTTCTCCTCCTCTCAGAAACGGAATCCTCGGATGGCAATACAGTCCCAACTGTATCCACAACTTCATCTGGTAAAGAAGATAGTGTTGCTACAACAGCCTCCTCCGGCTTCATTCTCCCAGATACGGAGAAAGCTCTGACATTAGTACCAAGCATGAGAATGTGACCACAGACAGTATAAAAACATAATAAGTGAGAATATATCAATCCTATTCTTTACCTTGAAAGTATCAGAAGTGAAGATGGCACAGAATGATTAAGCGAGAGATCCAACCAGTCTCGGAGCTGGACAACAAAAAAAAGTAACTAATTCTGCTAGCTGCTTAATATGCATTTACATGGTATCAGTCAGGTTTTCCATTGCTGCTATTATGAACCTGGGGATAAAACTCAAACAAACGCCATTGAAATGTGTTTGATTCAAATTAGAAACTTAAGTGCTGTTGTAACTTTCCTTCAACAGCACATAAAACCTGAACAGATATGTACTAAATATAGCTTTACGATCCAACAAGGCAACAACCACTAACAAGACAATATGAAAATATCAACCAATAAGGAAAATAAGAGGGTAAAGAACAAGGTCTACTAGAGTAAGTAATCATGGTACTGAGCAGCTCACAGGTGCTTACAGTTAGCAAACATATTAGAAACAAACATGTATTCTTTGGAAGAACAGAAACGAAGATTACATGGAAATGGATGGCGTATGGCCCAAGTTTAATGTAGCCCATTGCACAATATAAAACAATTCAGTAGAATTAAGGAGTGGCTGTGTTAAAAAGTCAAAAGTCAACATTGCCTTAAGGTGGACTGGCACACCAGAAATCATTAAATATATGTATCTTGTCGCAAATAAATGAAAGTGTGCCTAATGAAACGAGTGTTGCAAACCTGTCTCAAAAGACTGACTTGTGGCATGCAACAAGAACGGATAGCTAGAATAAATTTTTATGTGACTGTAGTACATAAATAACACAACAACGAAATAATTAGAGAATTCCTCAAGGCCACCACACAGCACTAAATTGTGTGCATGTAATCAGAAGAATGCAATCAAACCTGTTGGCGCATCTCTTCTGTTGATAGCAGGCCTAGGTGACCACGCTCACGGCAAGCCTGACGAAGCTCCTCTTCAGAAAGAGACTCAACCCCCTCAGCTTGAATCATCTTATCATCGTTCTTAATGCTGAAAAGTTAAATACCATTTGCAAACTAGTGATAAGATGATTGACACCAGCATTTTCAAAAAGTTCAAGTTGAAGTGGGTTGAAACAAGCAGCAACAAGTTGGATAACAAATAGTAATAGAGAAACCAAAGAATAATCATGGCATCTTCATTCATATACAGAAAACAAATGTGGGTGCTGAACTTAGATTAAACTGCTGTTTGACTTGCGCGTGCCTGCAATCTACTCGAAGGCAGAGTCTCAAACATAACAAAATGAACATGGTTTTAATATCATCTACTAAGCTTTCCAGTCTAAACACTGCCCCTTTGCCGTTGCTAACTGTGTTGACAATCACAAGTCTTCACTTGAAATTACTATTGTTAGCACTCCTCTAGATAAATTTCCCATCTGGCCCTTGTAGTCTAAAATTTAGATCTAGAATACAACCACTTGCATTTTCAGCTTTTGATAAATGTCAAAGGAGCATTTTGAAAGATGATATTAACCCCAAGTCTCCATACTGTTTGATCCCAAACTGAAAATGTCAACATGTTGGTATAGTAATAGATAAGGTTGTATGATGCTCCATATGCAAGTAAAATTAGCAATGACTTATCAAATCTTTAATCAAATACTTACTCTTGCAGTTTTTTGCGAAGCATGAACCTCAAGTAGTGATCCGTTCCAAATGGTCGTATGCCCATATATTTGCACATATTAACCAAACGTGGTCTGTAGGAAAAAAGTTCAGTCAATTGTTTAGTCACTAGTACAATTGTGATGATGAATTTTATACGCATATTCAAACCATATATCACCTGCTCATGTTATCCAGAGTAAGTTCATCATTAAACAGCTTTGCAAAATTCAATATTTCATCGTTTGAGACACGTTCACCTTTCCTGACCTATTTAAGAATTAAGTAAGTTATCCAACGAAAGAGTAGCAGAAAACAATTCAATCCATAATTACTACAGTAATGAAAAAAACTCATACCTTATTCAAAAATTCGTCCAGATCTTCAGCTGTCTGTTTGATTTCTCCACTACGTGATGTTTGTACTTCCTTTGCCATTTCTTTTGCAGTATCTTGCAAAAACTTTGCATATTCTATCCTAGCTTTCAGTTTCCTTTTCAATTGTTCCTGCACAGGAAAATGAACCACACCCTTTAACCAAACAGCTTGCCCTATGATGATATATGTGGTTCCAATCCAGAAGGCACCACAAGCATAATTCAAACATGATTATTGCAACATGAGAAGGACATGCTGCTCCATATAATTATGTATTGACAGAACAAATGCAATGATGAGTTTAGGAATTAGGATACAAAATATTGATAGCATTCTGCATGTGGAGAAATGTACACCTGACAATTAGTCCGAGTTATTCACAAAGAGTCAGATTTATACCTCTTCTTTCATTTTGTCCTGGAAAGTTGATGGCAGCATGTTTGGAAACAACTTGAGGAAAACTGGCAGTAAGAACTCCATGAATGGAACAATGATGAACACAGCCATCGGCACCAGCCTGAAGATATCAGCTGTTGTTCGAGTCAGCTGTTGCCTCTCTCTTCTTGAAAGGCTCTTTCCACTAGCAAGTTTCACCAACAATCTTGATGAGATCCTAACATCTGCCCAAAGTAGCTTTGTCCCTAGCCAATAATGCTGCAGTGTAGAAACAAATTCATCCTTCCAATGCTTAAGCTTTGCAGCCCAATCAGCCCTTGACAAATAAACAAACAAGTTCAATTTCATGTGTGTAAAAACAATCATTCTACTTAGAACTGCGAATTAGTACAAATAAAGAGAACTGATACCTGCTCATTGAAGCAACAGCTCGGAGCGCGGGACCAATACCCAGAAGCCTAGCCCAGAATTTCTGCATAACTGATTGGTCAGCCTTCAAAGATTCTTGTACCTGCTTAGCTTTGGCTTTAGCTTTTGCAGTGCTTAGGCCTTCCACAGCTTGATCACATTCTTCCGGCGAAGCCTCCTTTTTCTTCTTGTTTTGCTTCTGTTCCTCACTCTGTTCATCATTGATATCCAACTTAGGTTGTCCTGCAGTAGCAGTTGACACAGTGCGGACAGATTGCAGCAATGATCTAGCTCCCAATGGGAATACAAATTCATTCCTTCCAATTCCGCAACCAGAAAGAGGTATCCCATGAGCTGGGCGTCTCAGAAACCCATTACGAAGAGCAGTCAAATCCCCCTTGGTCAAATTCACGCTATATTGCTCCTTCTCGCATCTGGAATCCTGAGAGCTTTGCTCAAGAAATCGCTGCGCTATTCTTGGCTCAGCCTCAACACCAAATCTTCCATGTTGAGAGGTAGAGAAGTAGGAAGACGAGAGGATAGGCGAGTTAACATGATCCAAAAGATGTTTCCTTCTCCTAATGATTGCCCTTGAAGCCATACTTGATTGTTTTTCAATTTCCCAGTTGGAAGGTCAAGATCATGCTTTTCAGGTAGAACCCTGGGGTAATCCAATTGTTTGACAGTAAGCATAAGTGTAAATTATACTAATAAAAAAGAATAGAGACAAAGAATAAATATGCATAGTGAAATGATCCTCAATGATTCCAAAGGCAATATATTGCCACATCAGGCAAAATTCAATAACGAAGAAGTAACATTCACTGGATCTTCCTTATAACATAATAAGGATACAAAAAAGCATAGATTCCACAGGGCTAGCATTAATGAGCACACCCAACATTAGTACGTTCATGTCACAAGAATCATTCGGCCCAGTTTTGGTATAGCACCACTTGGCATGGTGGGTGAATAGTAAGTTCTGAGCTGAATTCCATAGTTAAAGTCGCATGCCAGTGTGCATATACCAATAACAGATGCAACATAAAGCAGTAGTGAACCATTCTGGGCATTCTTACTTCGCATTTAAACAAGCCATGCTACTGTGCAAAATTCTATGTGCTGTGCTGACTTCAATCATCCACATATCAACAGACAAACAAGGCATATCTGCAAGGTGGTGATAATTCAAATCTACAGATTCTGCAGTCAGAAGCAGTTGAATGCAAGCATCTCAGCTCCCCAATCAAATCAAAACAGGTAAAGTGAAGTGTAAACGACTCTTCCTCACCTAAAATCACCCTCCATCAGAAACAACCTTACCGCCACTGGATCATGCGCAAGCAAAGGAGGGAGCGTGTAGGAACCTCCAACAATTACGGCAACCAACTAATTATTTTATAATGGAAAATCACCTAATTATTTCAGTGGCTTCGATTTTTTGTCCGTGACGCTACCGCAGCACGCCTAAAAGCCAGAACCCCGAAATGCCTTCACCAATCGCATCCGGTAAACCCCACCACCGACAAGGCAACAATCCCCACAAAAATCCAAACAGAAAAAAATGAAGCGCAGAGTAACTATATAACGACCCTTTCCACCAACCATCCAGGACGGCCTGATTCGAGGAACAAAATGACCAAACCATGGACAAAATCGGCGGTGATCGCGACAAACGGAACATGAAAAAAGGCCCAGATAAACAACCAGGGGAGGATCAACGGGCACTCACCGGGCGAGGCGCAGGGCGGGGGTAGGGTTTAGGGTTCTGCCGGAGAGGCGGGGAGAGGGGAGGTGGGAAGAGAGAAGAAGGGTATAGCCGCGGGGTATTTGGAGGGGGAAGGACGGGGACGGAACGCCGGTCGCGGAGGCGAGCAGTCGTGTGGAGAAAGAAAGAAATGAACAGAAGAACTGGCAGTGGTGGGGCCGGCCCAGCCGCGCGAGTCGCCTGTGTCCGGGAGCGGAGAACGAACGATTCGCTGCGCTGCCTCCTCCTGCCTGCCAGTGAAGTTTGTTTCATTTTTTCAAATTTCTCATTCCTGTCCAAAGTTTGTTAGCTTTTTTTTTTTTAGATTACACAGTACAACTCAGTCACAACGCACGCACACTCACCCTTTGAACACACGTGTACCTCTATGAGCATCTTCGAAGACTGAGTCGGCAAATCTAGAGATACGAAGTCATTCGCTGTCGACGGGAGCGTCGCCTACCACTGAAAGCACATGCCGATTCTTGGAAATTCGCTGGGAGTCGAGGACCTGAGAGGTGTTACTCGGATGTCTTAACCATTAGGCTAAGATCCCTTTCACGTTTGTGGGGTAGCTGGGTGAAGGATATTTCGAAACTTTCTAGAACCTGCTTGGGATACCTGGTCGTGTGGGCGAATCGATAGGGGGATTTTCAGATCAGAGTGTTCGAATTTCGCAGATTTTTGCAGCGAGCGGTTCCAACCTTCTCGCTCTTTTTGTCTCGGCGTTGCACCCTGAAAAGAGTACGTGAAGCGACAAGACCAGGAATCCAAAGCTTTGGCCGTATGTTGCTAGTCTAATCCAAGCTTGGCCGTATGTTGCTAGTCTTCCGAGTTTCCTTTTGTACGACTGTCCCAAGCGAAAACAGCCACGTCGCTGTGACCTGCGAGGGCTGCGACTGCTGTGAGCGCGGTGCAGCATATTTCTTGCGCATATGCTCTCGCTCCTATTTCAGATTCAGCGAACTAATTAAACAGATACAACTACAGAAGTCCAAGCATATTCCTTCTCAACATGTTGGCTGCCAAAGAAAATTGACCTAAATAGAACGGCGTCGCCGCGTACACGACATAGTTTCATTCAATGGACGGGGATGCACGCATTCACCAATCAGTACAGCAACGATAGAAAGAGGAAGCAACATGTTTGTTTAGAAAAAAATTTGATACAATGTTCCCGTTTGGAAAGTCTACTCAAAACAAGAGCGTAAGCGACAAAATACAAACTTAAAGCTGTACTCTCTTTTGGACATGTAGAATAATAGTCTGCTTCTGTTCCGTATGTTGACACATTTTTCACCGTGTTTACTCACGTACGCAAAACGGGGGAGACCTTGGCGACAGCCTCGTGGAGCCTTTTATTTACGGCGGCTATCTCTCTGAAGAATGTTTCCTGCGTCAGACGAAACGGCAGAGCATGAGGCCCAAATAGCAACTCGACAGTTGACGGCTTATCACGGAGAAACAGAGTTCTGTTTATATTACGAAACGCAATAGCAAAATTGCAGAAAATGGGTGGGAGTGAGCTGCACTGATCTGTCGCTGAAATGTGGTTTGAACCCAAGGACCATTTCCAATTAAGCCTCAAGGGTGATAAAGTTAACTATCTGTTGTATTTCAGAATGCAAAAATCTGTTGTACGGACTTGAGAAGATAGGAATTAGCAAGAGTAACAACTAATATCTGATATTTTTGGAATAAGATCAGCGAGAACGGTACCATGGTAGCTTAAAGTTGTCCCTCCATCGAGTCTGCTTAGCACAGGTTGCATGTATCCTATTCAGACGATCAATTATCTCTGCGAATGTTGGCCTGACAGAAGGCGTCGGATCCCAGCATTCTTGTATTAGCCTGCAGGGCGAAGAACGACAGTGAGGTTCGAAATGGGTTGATGTCAAGACAGCCTTTCTGCAATTCTGCATATGCGAAACATCCGCGACAAGTGACCGTGTGTGTGGTGTTGCCTGATGTATTGTCTAGTGAGCAATTTTCGGACCCAGTACCCATTGCTTTGAATGATACAGGAAGATGAGTTCGATCGAGTAAATCAAAGCTCAGAGAGATCGGTAATAGTACAAACTCTAATGGTACTATGACAAAATGACAGGGAAACATATCTGTAGGGATATGCATTTCACTTACTCTTTCACATCACCAGGATAGTATTTGGATTTGTTCTTGAATGATGGTCTTAAACCCTCCAAACAAATCATCTTGACTGCATCCTCTGATGGTTTTGGGTGAAAAGCAGCAGTTCCTTCAATCATCTGGACCATCAATAACATGGAGAAGTTATGTACACGTGGATATTAATAAAATTAAATAAATGTTCTGTCCAACTAAATGATACATCTGCATATCTGAAGAAAATTAATGTCTGGATATCTTTGCGCGTGCAAAGTTTTCAATAATTGCAGTTCTCTACATGTATGCGCTTAATATTTTAATTGCAGATTAGAAAGTTTCACATACCTCATAAAGAATTAGACCAAATGCAAATACATCTACACTTCTGTCAAATGGTTCATTTCTGAATATCTCAGGCGCGATGTATACACCTAGACACAATGAGTAAATAACATAATGTCTCTGCAAGATTGGAACAATACAAAAAAAAAGGGATACTGGTTGAAATAGTTTTTTTTTTTACATAATGTTGAAATGGTACTGTGATATAAGAAAGTTGACATGACATTTACTAGTACTGTAACTAAATCTACAGAAGAAAGGAATATTACATCAGAAAAGAAGAGATTAAACGGACTGACAGACTTAGAACAGACGTATATTGTCAGCAATAGTGGGATAACAAAGACAGGGGAATTGGTTAGAAGGAAACAATATAGCAGTATAAAAAATGGATTGCCCCTTTTTTTTGGTTTAATTCTCATATATGGGTCTATCTAAACATTCAAACCCACAACATAGAGATGCTAGCCACTCAATACAGGACAAAAAGTTTAAGTGCAGCTTACCATCAAATTTGGTTATCGGCTGAGCCATTTGTAGTTTATTGTCTGAGACTTTAATCAGATTTAGCGATCCAAAATCTGCTACCTTAAGTTTTCCCTCATCGTCCCGCACGATGTTTCTGCAACCTTACCAAAGTATCATAGCGTATAGTGTACATGTAGCAATTTTAATTTTAAAGTACTGTACCAATTCAACATGAAAATAATTCTTAATCAGCTTACTTTGGTGACAAACTGCCATGGATGATTGGATCAGGCTTGCATTCATGGAGATAATTTAATCCCCTAACAAAGGGAAAGAAATAATGAAAAGATGTTGTCTCTGTTTGATAGTAGAACAGCATGTGTGATTTGAGTTGTATTCTACTGAAACAATAGAAAACTGAAAATCTGAAAACACTCATCATTGTTGATAAAATAAATAAACTAATTACCCTGTGACAAATAAACAGCAAAAGAGTATGTAATTTCTAGGTGATTAACAGTGTCATCGACAGTTTACATAATGAATGCAACTTTAACGAAAAGAAAGCATATGTAACAAAAGAGACAGATGTCATGAGTTCTCACAAACCTTGCAATGTCAAGAGCAAATCTGATAGCTTTGTGAGACTTCAGGCGACCTTTTTCCACGAGATAACTGGCTAAATCACCCTAATAATCGGAAAAAAAAAGCATATAGAGACATCAATAATTGAAGAACCATATTGTGCTATTCCAATATTATGAAACTGCACTATTCCAGGAAAGGATGAATTCCGCATAAGTGAAAGTGCCTACATATATTTGCCCCTAAACAGGCAGAGTTACTTACTTTTTGATGGTACTCGGAAACAATCATCATTGGTACATTCTGAGTAACAGCTCCCACAAACTGGACCAGATTGGGATGCCGTGCTTTCTCAAGTAAGGTAAGCTCTTGTTTGAAAGCATTTCTGAGTTCACATAACAATGCAGCTTATGAATGAGTATAAATTATACTGAAAAATCAATGTCATTCAATGTAAGAGTTCATGGAGCCAGCTAATTACATGCTATCTGCATCTGAGAAGCTGTCTTTATCAAGTATCTTAACAAACACTTTTGAGCCACACCACTTCGCCACATAGTTACCCTGTAAAAGTTATATGGCAAGTAGGATTGTTAAATTTGGCACACAATTGTCAAATAATGCAAGTTATGTTACATTACTCTACAGAGAAGACATAACTGTGCTAAGAAATAAGTACATCTGAGAATGTAAAAACCATCTATTAGCTTAAGCTTCTATGTGCAAATTGAGACTAACTTACTATCATGTACTAAAGATTTTCTTTTTTCTGAACCACTGTGTAAGTCCAGAACTCCAGACATAAATCAAGGTGTTCAATCATATCCAGGGTTTGGAGTATGTATCTTACCAGAAGTCGGTGAAGTAAATAAAATACAAGTTCGCAAATAAAGAAGATCAGAGCAAAGTTAAGATATATAAAGATCATGGAAAACATGCCTTTATGAACTCCTCTCCTCTTCGGAATTCAAGTTCAAGTGGGTTCAGTTCATACTCTGGAACTTCTTTAGGATTTGACACAGCCATTGGAGTCCTTTTTGTTTTCTATGAAGCAAAATAAACCCGAGTTAACTATTATGGCAAGTGTGAGTGCAAGAGAGACTGTAGAAGTTTACTGAAATGTAGTACCGGAACTTTTGCTCCTCTTGCTCTCAGAAGGTTATATACTTCAAAATGGCCGTAATGTTTTGCGTCTGCAGCTGGCTGAAAACCGTACCAAAAAATGGAAAGGTTAGGCAGAGATCAGATTCAGTCAGATAAGCACTTTCACTTATCGTACAGGTTTAATCAAACTTGTTCCATTGACTTCTCTATGTCAGTGCACACATCCACAGGTTTAAAGTTTAATCAAACTCAGCAAGCGTTGCATTGATGTAGCATTGCTTTCTATGTGTAGTGGGACATAATCGTATACAGGTGAACTGAACAGAAATGCAGGGGACTGAACGAGACACCACAAAACAGAGCGATCGCATTCGTGAACCAGAGACAGCGAGCTAACGAAGTAGTGGTAGCAGAGTGCACGAACCGTGCTCCCCCACCGGTCGCGGGCGTTGATGTTGGCTTTCCAATCGAGCAGCAGGCGAACGACCTCCCCCTGCCCCTCGCACGCGGCGATGTGCAGCGCGGTGCGGCCGTCGAGGTCGATGCTGTCGACGTCCACTCCCGACCGGAGCAGCTCCTCCACCCCGGCGGCGTCCCCCTGGCACGCGGCGAAGAGCAGCCGCATCGTGGCGTCCAGGTTCTCCGGCACCGAAAGGTCGTGCGCTGACCCGCCGCCCTCCGACCGCGGCGTCGGGTCCAGCGACGACTGCCTCGCGATCGCGAACCGCGTGGGCCCCGCGCCTGCGCCCGCGGCGGCGCCGGCCGCCCTTTCGCGCCGCGGCGTGTGTGGGTCCAGCGACAGCTGGCGCCACACCCGCGCCGCCCCCGACGAGAGCTGCCGCGAGATGCTCCGCGTCATCTTCTTCGCCGCGGCGTCCATCACTCGCTCGCTCGCTCGCTCTCTCTCGCCGCCGCCCACCAGCCGGGGTAGGGGAGGACGGCGGTGGCCTCGGGCGGCGGGAGAGAATCCGCGGCGTGGGATCTCGCGCGCGAGGGAGGGGTGGGGTGCTTTTGGGGATTGGGGACGGATGATTGGGCGAGGCGAATAACAGCTGGGCGGAGACTTCACTGGAGACTCGTACTAATTTATACGGAGGAGGAGCGTTGGGTGTTGGACCGTCCAAGCTGCAGTAGCGGGGAGGGAGGGATGGAATCGCAGCAACAGGGGACGACGGAGACGGCGACGGCGATCAGCGAGCGTGCAGCTGGGGGGAGGAATCTATCTAATCTAAACCAATAAAGAACCAGTTGCGAGGAAAATCGGTTTTACCCTACCAGATGTTACCCACCTGTATATCAACCAACGATTTAAATCCCACCTTCTAATCACAGCCGTTAGATAAAAAATATAGGTCCACCATGTCACCAGATTGTCACCCGAGTGTCACCGAGGACACAATTTGCACACGTTTTAGACCTCGTTTCCAACGCTAATCTCACTCGAGAAAAAGTTTACCCACCCCTGCACCCACCACCGTGAATGGAATGACAGCCGGTCTTCTTCCCGAATTAATGATCTCCTTCCAAATGAAAATAATGTTTGAAAATTTCGGAATTAGGCATTGAGGCTACGGCGTCTGTCCCGATCTCCTTCCAAATCGAAGCTCCAGCCACGACGATCCACCAGACGCACGCGTGAACAAAATTGGAGAGGGCAGCGGCGTCCTGCGCCCATCTCCTTTTCCAGGTTTGATTGATTCAGTCTGAAGGGGCGCATCTCATTCTTCATTCCCCGATTTGATTCATTTTTTGTTTTGTCGGGGAATAACCTGATCCTCTTTGAATCTGAATCTTCTGAACCTGTACGTATAGGGAACGATCATTCTATCATCACGCTCGATCTGCTGCGATGGGTGTGCGGCTTCTAAACCAATAAAGAACCAGTTGCGAGGAAAATCGGTTTTACCCTGCCAGATGTTACCCACCTGTATATCAACCAACGATTTAAATCCCACCTTCTAATCACAGCCGTTAGATAAAAAATATGGGTCCACCATGTCACCAGATTGTCACCCGAGTGTCACCGAGGACACAATTTGCACACGTTTCAGACCTCGTTTCCAACGCTAATCTCACTCGAGAAAAAGTTTACCCACCCCTGCACCCACCACCGTGAATGGAATGACAGCCGGTCTTCTTCCCGAATTAATGATCTCCTTCCAAATGAAAATAATGTTTGAAAATTTCGGAATTAGGCATTGAGGCTACGGCGTCTGTCCCGATCTCCTTCCAAATCGAAGCTCCAGCCACGACGATCCACCAGACGTCCACCAGACGCACGCGTGAACAAAATTGGAGAGGGCAGCGGCGTCCTGCGCCCATCTCCTTTTCCAGGTTTGATTGATTCAGTCTGAAGGGGCGCATCTCATTCTTCATTCCCCGATTTGATTCATTTTTTGTTTTGTCGGGGAACAACCTGATCCTCTTTGAATCTGAATCTTCTGAACCTGTACGTATAGGGAACGATCATTCTATCATCACGCTCGATCTGCTGCGATGGGTGTGCGGCTTCGGCGAGCGAGCGACGGCGGATCCCAAAGGTACCACGCCCGACCCTCCCTCTCCTCCCTTTTCGTTTCTCTCCTCTCTGCCTCAACCCTAGGAGCCGCACCTCCTGAGCGGAATCGCCTACAGCTCGTGGTCCGGCGCCACCTCCGCTTCATTGGCGACACGGTCGGCGCGGTCGGCGCCACGGCCGAGGTCGTCGACGAGCAGCGGCCGGGATGGGGCTCGTCAACGTTGGCTCTTGCTCGGGCTCAGGCGGATCCATTGGCGACAGAACTGAGGGACCTGGATCTTCCAGGCGCCTCTCCTCTCTCCTGATACACGTACGCCTCTCATCTCTCCTGATAATCCTTTTGATTTTGTTTTCCTGCTGCTACAAGATCAATCAATCGATTGTTTTAGGTGCGGCCGATCCACGCGGAGATAGGAATTGCGAACACCGGGAGAAGGAATGTATACTGAAAAGGTTTGGTTACAAGGGTGCATTTTCCAATATATTTGATGCTTTAACACATTCATGTGATGCATGCCATCAATTATGCACTTGACTATACACATTCATGTAGCTATCCACATTCATGCGATGCATGCTTGTACTCTCGAGCTGTGATGATGTGCGAACTGTTATCCATTATCAGTTGCCACACTCAACTGATGTAGGTGGTCTATTTGTTTCTTGACTACACATCTCTTGGATATATATGCTATGTGGACAAGATCACTGATTAAGTTTCCCAAACTGTTTTCTACCCCTAAGTTAGATATCGACAGAAGTGGAAGAACACGCGTAAATCATTGGCTGGCTGCAGTATTGTACTAATTCTCCTGCTGACAAGGCGAACTTTTACTCTCTTTTCATGTCACTGTCAAAGGTAATTTGTTTCAGGCTGCTACCTTGTGACTCGAGAGCATTTTGTTCCCTCATTTGATTCCCTGATGTTTTGTGTTACTCTAAGTGATAATGATATGATATTTAAGGTGCCGTTTTTATTATTTTATTTTCCTTTATTATAAAGGTATTTATTTTTCTCAGTCTCCTGACCTTGCAGTTTCCTGTAGATCATGCTTACATGCCTGCAGTGATGAATAGGCTTTCCCTTGCTCGGTAGATCGACAAGATTGGACGTAAAAATACACCGGCAAGGCATCCTATTTGTTAGCTTCTACGCCTTTTAAAGATCATTTCTAATGTATACAGCTTAATTTCCCATGTCAGATTTATTTAACGAATGCCTGTTTATGCTCTAATATTCCTTTATCTTTTAGGAAAATGCCAACAATTCCTGGCTTCAGAGGAATGCTGAATCCATGGAGTTAATATTGGAGGGAAGTGACAGTGAAGAGGAACGTGTACGGGGCCACAAGCAACGGAAGGCAACTTCTGCACAGCTCCAAAAGCTTCAATAGGTTTGGATATTTGAAAGAATTGCACGAGGGTTACGAGTTTTGGGAAAGTGCTGTTTATAGGAGTGAATGCTTTTTATAGTATTCCGCTGTCTATCTGGCTCATATCTGCACATTTTGCTTTGAATTGTAGGACTCGAATGATCTCTTGCGACAACCCTTGCAGCCGGTATACCAGAGAGTATTCAGGACGCGCTTTATAATGCAGCCGGTAAACAACGTTGATCGTGAAACGATGAGATTAAGATGACGAGACAGCGGTTAGTGGTCTTCACAGTCGCATAAGTTGAATAAAGTTTGGTATCATATAAGACTGTTTTAAACATATGACATGTAGTCACATGCATTGTAATTATGAATGCCTTGCCAATTGGTGTATTTTTTTCATGTCTTTCGTGCTGTTACACGGATGGTCCTGTCACGTGATGTCATCATTTAGACACGTGCGTGGCGCACGTGCATCTTTACCATGTAGTACCAGAAAGGAAGCAAGTCAGCATGACCAAACCAGAAAGGAGGTGAGGTTTTGATCAGCGAGTGTGATGGTTAGTTCTTTATAACTATTGTCTTGACTGTTCGTGATCGGTCCCAGCTCTTTGATAGAGAACTCACAGTTCTCTGTTACTGCCTTGCAGATTACTTTGTGCACTTATCGCTGATTGTACCCATTATCGACCTTTTGAAACTGAGCTGTTCTTTCTTTGCAGACCACAAAAGAACCTAAAGAATCAGAAAACAAATGACCGCTGAGGTGAACCTCTTTTATTTTAAACTTGCGACCATTATGTACTTCTGAAATTAGATGATGTACCTATTTACTTTGGAACCAGATGTCCTTTGGATTTCTTACACAGACCTCAAGCAAGGCAACACGCTGTTTTGCCAGCGATGCTAGACATTGCCAGTCTTCCCAAGGTAAAATTGTATCCCTGCACCTATTTGCAATTTTTTAATATTAGGATGACACCACGACTTATTAGGTGATTGTAAACGGACTGATACTGAAATTATTTTTTACTTCCCTGTTATGTGCAAAGCTTGGAATTTGAGCTGCAGTTATTTACTTCTCTCTCTTCTTTTCTTTTCAGTTAGTGGAATAGTTTAAGAAATTTCAGCCTCTCAGTCGCTTGCATACTTTTGTTGCTTGTATCTCTAACATGTTTGAGTGCAGAACTTTTCCTTGAAGAGCGTTGATTTCATGTCCATTTTTTTCTTGAACTTATACACTACTGTGTTTTTTTTTCTTGCATCATTTTTTTTAGCAGGTTGGATAACTGTGGGAGACAGAAATAGCAGACGCCAGATTAACTATTGTGATGTATGCTGTCCCATGAGGTAAAAATGCTGAGTTCTCCTAACGGATGGTCACGTTACATGTTTTCCTTCTTTGCACAGATGCGGTGTAATTATTACGATATCTAATTTCTTTTTTTCATCGGTTGCCTATAAGATGGACTCCTGAAATATAATACATTTAGGTTTTCAGAGTTCTATGGAGATGCAACTGTCAACATATATTTATGAATTCATTCAAATGTCCTCTAGGCCTATCCTGAGCAGGTTTCTAACTGCCTCTTAGTGCCTTTTGAATGTTTATGCATTTTATAAAGCAAAGTGCTAATAAATGAGAATCATGACCACGGAACAGATTAATTAGCTTAGACACAAGTGATAAGGAAAATTGTTCTGAAGTATTAATTGTAGCCCATGAACCTCTGCTGCAATTGCAATTAAGGAAAATTTGGATCACTGCATTGTCATATATGCAATCTAAGGAAGCTTCATGGAGGATTTAATTTTGTTCACTGCATCTTTGTTACAAAATTTGGCTTTCATGCAGTGCATAAAGAAAAAAAAGATATGAAACGAGAAGGTATGCACAACATATGAGCAAGTCCATCTGCATTTGCTCTCATATATTTTGCTTCATAGCGGCATTTGCTCTCAGAATATTATATACACATCTGCATTCACTCTTTTGTTGGGTGAGCTTGAAGCGCTGCTTTGGATGGAAGGGTAGCAACATTGGTGGGTTCATATTTTCCTTCTCTGAACAGATGATGTGTATTGCTTTGACGGGAATCTGGATCTGGTGCCCTATAGGAAGGAGACCAAGCTGTTCAAACAGGTTAATTGATCTGGTTTTCTTCCTGTCCATTTTGTTCTGCCTGTGTAATGTGGGGTGTTAATAGGGTGGATCTGTTCATGCTACGATCTGATTGCACTTTTTTGTCGATATGAGATTATTGATATGTTCTGTTTGGTCTGCTATTATCTTAAGGCTTAAATGGAGAACGCATGAACATTACTTGTTCTGATTCACACGGTTCTGACCTATGAACATCTCATGAAGAAGGTGGAGCCTGAAACACGTTGAAGATATTTTGTATTAAGAGGAAAGCTCCTTCAGTGAGATTGAGATGAAGCAATCTAAAGCCTGAAGATCAGTTGCAAGGTCAACAACATGGCTTGCAACAAGCTGAAACTGAAAGACTAAAGGGAAGCAGAAAAAGTTAAGATCAGGTCAAGTTTGCTACTTTCGAAATCAGAGCAAGTCAATTTTCGTTCCATTGGGTCTCAACCAAGTTTACAATTTTGATTTTGATGGAATTATTGCTATTCCAACTGTCTATGACATTTGTAGTTTCATTTATAATATTTTGATATTCACTTTAGCTGTCTTCTTATATGTATTGTCCATGTGACATCTGTTTGTATAACTACTTGTTTCATAATGATCAGAGGAAATATATTATCTCTGTGTATTTATGAACTCTATCATAAATATCATTTGAGCCTTTTAAATATTATTTTGAAGTCTATGCTACAAAGATAATATAGCCAAGTACATCATAATGCTCAGGTCCTGCCAAGTAATGTCATTATTTAGACACGTACGTGGCGCACGTGCATTTTTACTAGTAAAAATAGAGCAACAGATTTTGTGTTCCGGAGCGGAGCGGGTGAGGAAAAGAAAGCGCGGTGCGGTGTCAAAGGGCTTTTAAAACGCGGCGCTATTTAAAGTACTTGAACATGATGGCCTTCTGCTACTGGTAGGTGGGACCGTGTGAGGAGAGTCACGGTGTCGGTGAAAGAGGTGGAGGGTTTAGGAGGTGTGGTTTTCGTGCTTTCGATTGGTGAGAACGCTTGCCGACGACTTTTTTCTTTCTTTTTTTTTTGGGGGGGGGGGGGGGGGGGGGGGGGTCGTTTGCTTCGCACTCCAGTCTCCTGTTGTTTATCCTTGCCCAGCTGGAACGCTGAATGGGCAAACAAATGAGCTGTGCCTGTGTGACTCGTCTGTTGAATCTTCTTCGAAGAAAGAAACTGTTGAATTTTCTTGGCTTTTTTTCCCCTGCAGATCCACGAGAAGGCGTAAACCGATCTTGTTCTGGTGACAGGCAAGGCCTGATCCGAATGAATACTGTCGTAGTAGTGGCACTGTGGTCTATCTCGGTAACACGATACTACGCCTGCAAACGAGATGTGAGAATCGCTGTTACTGGTTGAGAAAGAGGGGTGGCCTGGTGGTGGTGGGAGCACGTAAACGCTCCCGTAGCTGCTGCGCCCGGTCTTTTCCCGGGATTTTTTTTTCCGGCGCCTAAAAAAAGTTGGTTGCCGTGTCTGGAAACTGCGATCGCGGTGCGCGCTCGATCTGGGAAGGTGATGGCGCATTTTCTAGCGCATGTCGGTCGAACGGAAAAGAGAGCTGACAGAATGGGAAGAGAACGAGCGCCGCATTTCTGAGTGAGGCGGGGATTCGCCCCGGCAAAGGTACGAGTAGCAATTCTGATCGATGTTGACAGACACTTAGCCACCGTACTCGAGCGAAGCAACAAAATACTGGACTCGCTGTGTCATGAATCATGAGAATTGAGAAATAGCAAAGCTTGCAGCTTAGTACTGTGTAGAAAACTCTCATGTCGGGGCCTGGTGTTGTTTGGTGGCCGTTTCCTTGGCATCGACGTTACTCTTGGCTGCCCCCGGTGTCCTGCAGTGGCATCGATCGGATGCATGATCAGCCAGATATGTCGCATGTGGCTTGGACTTCCTCGTGATAATTGCCAGCCGAGGCCATGTCGGCCGCGCGCGACGCTCTCTGTGCGCGCTGGTCTGTCGTCTCTCCGCCGGGTCTCGGCGGGCTGCTCGTTGAAAGCGCCAATCCTTTCACTCTCTCTCAACGCAGCACCACTAAAGACGAGCACAGTGTTGCGATAACTTCGTCGCGGCATTTGCGTTGCTTTTTTCTTTTCATGTGTGAGTTCAGATCGCGGCAAAAACAGAAA
Organism: Eragrostis nindensis; assembly: GCA_012490785.1. Taxonomy (NCBI): domain Eukaryota; kingdom Viridiplantae; phylum Streptophyta; class Magnoliopsida; order Poales; family Poaceae; genus Eragrostis; species Eragrostis nindensis. The sequence goes on along the minus strand of JAAXCT010002131.1, from coordinate 10,936 downwards.
CTTGTGCTGTAAACTGACTTTGTCCGTTGTTATGCAATGAGACAGGGACGTATGTCCTGGTATTAAAAAAAAAAAGTTCAGATCGCGGCTATAGCCGCAGGTGCAGTTTCTCAGGGCGAGGGTTTCTAGTTCTACCGCCCCGTCGTCTTTCTCAAGGCGAATACAAAGTGAACAAAATGGATAGGGATGTTTAGCAGTAATTAGCAGATTTCAGCGTGTCCGTTTCTGCAAATGGACGCGGCTACGACAGTGTTATGCACTCGCACGTACCCTCCAAAAAGAAAAGTGGGCCGTACATGAAAGGTGAAAACGATCGGAGTAAAGTGTTCCATAAAAACCATAATTACTTGGACGATCGAGCTAGGTGTCTCCATCCAAATCGGCAGTGATCGACGGTGACTTTACTTTGCAATAGGCTTTCTCCAATCGATAATATATACTACTATACATGCCTCATATATTATGTATGGCTTTCAGAGTGGGATACTTAATTTCTGTTAGAGATTTTTTTTTTTTTTTGAGGGAAAATTTCTGTTAGAGATGAGAGAGTACTTTAGGCTGTGTCACATCATGCTCATTCTGCCTGTGGTTAGTAGCCCAATGCTGAACCACAATGTCGAGGCCGTGGTGTGACATGTTTGAGAGAGAGACGCTGATACACACCGAAACGTCGCTTACTTGGTCCGGGCCGCTAAGGAAAACTTATTTGCTTCCGGGCTGACATGGATGACCGAGTCTGGCCCAACAAGCTAGAGTGTGTCGTGCCTTTTTTGGGTTGGGCTCAAATTGTTTAATTCTTGCTCCTCTTTCTTCTTTTATTTTGATTGTCAAAAAGCTTCTTCTTCTTATTCTTTTTTGGTGGAATCAAAAAGCTTCTTCTTGGACATGGTGTTTCGATGCTTGCTTCAACCGAGTATTTTCCATGCTTCGATTAAGTGTTGTATATCAAAGGCAATTTCATGCCAACTTAAAAAAAATGCGAAAACGTCATATACTCATATCCCGCTCCCATATGCTACGTCATTACTCCTGTAGCACCGCCACCACCAATTAACCACGTAAGGATGTGGATGATGAGATCATCTGATCCACCATTGCCGCTCTCCGGGCATGCTCGCCGTTTGACTAAGATCGTGTTTTCATCAACTCAACTATATATTAGCTATAGTGCTCTACAGGTTCTAAACAAGCCCTGGGTGACTAGCAAGGCTGAGTACTTGGGGGAGGATATGCACGTGGTTTATCGCCTATCTTTGTTATATCCGAAATTAAAAATCCTCGAAGCGTGTCCTTCACATGGCGACCGATGGTGAAAAGAAAAGGACTCGACTTGAGTGATCACGCCGAGTGCGACAAAGCAACAAACCTTACAAGTGATGGAAACCAAATGGTCACGTTGCACATAGGGGTGGCAATAAAACTCGTGACTCGTGAGGCTCGGCTCGGAGCAAACTTGGCTCGACTCGACTCGACTTGTTTCAATTTTAGACGAGCTGAGCTAGGTTTTTAGCTCGTTAGAATTTTCGAGCCAGCTCGAGCTAGCTCGCGAGTTAGCTCACGAGCCTAACGAGCTACATAATAAATCTAAAATACTCATTTTATGGCAATGAGAAATACTAAGTTAGATAAATCTAATTAATACTACTAGAGAAAATAATTTTTTGATTAATTCTACCATTCTTGATCTTAGGTGCAAATTTAGGCTTATTTTTATACATTTAATGCTCTCATTTTTTCTTTTTAAAAAACTATTAAAATGATAATTGTGTTCATACTTAGCTCGTTGAGCCATAACGAGCTAGCTCGTGAGCATAGTGAGTCAAGTCGAGCTACAATTTTAAATCGTTAGTGTTAGTAAGTCGAGCCGAACTAGCTCATTAGTTTAATGAGCTAGACTAGCAGAGCCGAGTTGAGGCCCCGTTCGGATAGGGCTCTAAAGTGCCCTCTAAAGTTTATACCCTCTAAAGTAAAAAGGAATTTTACTATTTAGAGGTACTAAATAAAATTTTTTTGCAAAACCTTTCTGCAGACGGGCGTTATTTTTCGAGACGAATCTAACGAGCCTAATTAATCAATGTTTTAACACAGTGATGCTACAGTAACCATCGTCTAATCGCCGCTTAATTACCCTCATTACGTTCGTCTCGCAAAATAGAGGGGGGGTCCTGGACTTAGTTTTGTAATTTGACTTTGTTTAGTACACATAAATCGTGCCGACATCTTTGATGTGACTGCTACAGCACCCTCTAAAATGAAACGAACGCTACCTGAGTCGAGCCGGCTCGACAGCCACCCCTAGTTGCACGTAATAAACAATCATCTACGCGCATGACGAGATAGCGACGTAGCCAAATACGTGGCATCAACTTTTGGTCGTAGCGCCACTCTACCACACGTACTACCACGAATCCACGACGAAGACATGAAGTGACCGGAGTTCGATCAGATGCGACGACACAAGAACATCACGGCTCACGCGCGTTGCCGTGCGTGCGAACATTTCTCGTCTGCAATGGAGGAACGGACCGGAGCACGGCAGGGCAGATGCGAGCACGCCACGGCGGCGCACTTATCCGACCCGGCCCGCTGAAAAACCTTGGCCGGCACGTATCGCCTTTGCGCGCTTGGATGCGCAGGACGAGTTCGCGCCGCGCGCTGCGGACAAAGAGCGTTCGTGAGCCGGCGCGAAAGTGCCGTCGAATCGGCAAACCACTTCGATCGGCTCGTAATCAGCGAGATTACCGGATAGAAATCCGTGGTCCCGACGCGACGCGACAGCAAAGGCCGTGCGTGACCCATCGCGATTCGCACGCCGATCGCACACGACAACCTCCCTGCCCGCGGGCCTGCTCGGCCGGACCGCGGGGCAAGATCGTAATTCCGCCCGCCTCACCCCGCATAAACCCTACTACGGCTAACCGCCCGGCCGCCCGGCCCGTCAGCACTGTTCCATCGTTTCGAGTAATCGAGGCCCACCTACCCACCCCCCCCCCCCACCCTCCTCGGGCGCGCCCATGTCCGTCGCCTCCTCCCACCACCTCCGGCCGTCGCCGCCGGCCGGCCCCGCGCTCCGCCCCTCCCTCGCGCCTCGGGTGACGCTCCGGCCCGGGACTCTGCGCCAACACGGCGTCGCAGCGGCGGCGGCCACGGGCGCCGGCTCGGGTGGCGACGCGGCTTCCGCCGCCGCCGCCGTGTCGGCGGTGACCGCGGCGGCATCGGCGGGCACTGCCAGGGACCCGTAAGCTCCTCGCCCCGCCGTAATGTTGTTCCGTATCTCCTCCCCCCCGCGCGGGGATATGATTTTTGCGCGGGCTGTTGTTCGCGCGTTCTCTGAGCTAGCTCACTGTTTTGCGTGGGAATGCAGGGTGCGGCGCCACACGATCTCGGTGTTCGTCGGGGACGAGAGCGGCATGATCAACCGGATCGCGGGGGTGTTCGCCAGGAGAGGGTACAACATCGAGTCGCTCGCCGTGGGGCTCAACAAGGACAAGGCGCTCTTCACCATCGTCGTCTCCGGGACGGACAAGGTGCTCAGGCAGGTCATCGAGCAGCTCAATAAGCTTGTCAACGTCCTCAGCGTGAGTTCTCCGGCCCGAATTTTGTCAGTCGCGCCAATTCGCAGCTGCACTTTGTTATTGATGATTCCTTATTCCCAAATTTTGTCAGTCACGCCAATTCATAGCTGCACTTTGTTATCGACGATTCCTTATTCCCCCTTTGAGGGGCTCGTGAAATTCTGTGCTCTTGAGTTTTATTTTAGCTCAATGGATATCCTGTTCTTTTACCCTGTCAAGTTCACTTGCACTTTGCTGAAACATTCTTTGTACAGCTAGAGAAAATAAAAAAAACACAAATATTCTTTCCTAATTTGGTTATTACGTCTTTTTCTAGAATACTTTCTTTTCTGTGTGAATCGCTGCTGACAGTCATGTCACCATCGAAAGGATACCCCTTTATATGTGATCTATCAGTAGCCACCTCAAAGTGCGCATTATTAAAGGCACTGAATTTTAGTAATGTAACTGTGACAATTTGAGCACGCATTACATGCAAGGAAAACAATGTTGCCTCGAATTAGTCTCTGTAAAACTTCACCCCGATGATTTTGATCATATGGCTGTCAAATAGTTGCATTTGATGCTTCTCTGTTTTTATTCGGTAATCCAGTAAGTAGCCTTTCAGTTTGAACTAAAGTGCTACTACATATTTCTGTTGGCCCTTGTCAGGGTTTGTTTTTTCGGTGCTAGAACGGTAATTGTTTTGTCCGAAAGTAGCATGCAGATATTCCATTTAACTTGTTAAAAAGGCTTCAGAACTCAGATCTTTGGATGAACATTAGTCGAGTTTATACGGCTTCATGTTTTATTATGCCTGCACTGTCTGTGTCCTTACCTACATTGTTTTATTTCCATACGACTAATACCACCAAGGTTTCATTAATCTTTTTTATGTGATATAAACTACAGGTTGAAGATCTATCTAGAGAACCTCAGGTTGAAAGAGAGTTAATGCTTATAAAACTAAATGTTGAACCAGATCAGCGTCCTGAGGTATGATATGGTGCTGATTATGTTTAGTAACTTAATCGGCATTTTGTACTTACTATACACAATTACAAGGTTAATCTTATTGCAGTGCTTCTTGTCATGACTGACAGGTCATGGTTTTAGTTGATATTTTCAGAGCAAAAGTTGTTGACATTTCTGATAACACAGTTACCATAGAGGTAAAAGCTCGTGATATCTTATAGATTTATGTATCTTATGTACCCCTTGCCCTGTCTTACTTATGTATTTGATGGTTGTTCGGCCAATTTTAGGTGACTGGAGATCCTGGAAAAATTGTTGCGGTGCAGAGGAACCTAAGCAAATTTGGGATAAAAGAAATTTGCAGAACGGGAAAAGTAATTCCTGCACCTTTCTTTCCATGCATTGGATGCACACATTTCTTTGAGAGCTAATTCTTAGTTATCTAACTTCCTAGATCGCTTTGAGGCGTGAAAAGATTGGGGAAACTGCCCGTTTCTGGGGATTTTCTGCTGCTTCTTACCCAGACCTTATAGAGGCATTGCCAAAGCATACCCTTACGTCTGTAAATGGGACAGTTAATGGCAGCGTTGATCAACCATCCTATGCTGGGTATGTTGTCCTGTACTTTTGAAACTAACTAGAAATTCTCATTACCTGTGTCCCTTTTTTTTTGGTCTTGCTTTTGTAATTAATTTAAGTATTTGGTTATGGTAAGAAGATTCCTCTTTGTTGTTTCAGCAAAGCATATAAGCTAATTGAGGTGGGAAAAAAATAAATAAAAGAGCCGGTGATGTGATGGACACCTATTTACCTCAACCATATGAGCTAAACTTTTCTGGTACTCCCTCCGGCTTTTAATTGATGGCTTTGTGACAACCTTTTTAGCTCGAAATTGAACAATGAGAGTTGTCCTTGCTCCATCAATTAAAAACCAGAGGTAGTACATAGTAAAGATCCATACATCACCTAATGCACTTGAGAACTTACTTTCAGTGATGTGGGGGGTATAACGTATAAGTTATCTAAGTTTGTGTATTTGAATCAACACCTTCCGTCTTGATGTATTTGAATCTAATATTCTCCGTGAGGGTGTTAATTCATCAAAAGCAAGGAATTTTACAGGGGGACAATGGTGCTTTCATAAGTCATAAAAGGCACTGTAGGTGGTGCCAGTGTGGGAGTATTTCGTTGTGTGATGCCCTTGCGGTGCCATGATACCTGACACATTCAACTTGTGATAGACATTCCATTTATTTCTCTTAGTCATATTTTGCTGTTGCGTGTGCAAATTTTGACTAAAACTATTATTTGTGGTTACATCTGAAGCATCACAAATATGATATGCCACATTTATATTTTTGGACTTTCATAATTCATTAAAGACACAATAGTACAGACTACAGAGTGTATACGAAAAATAAAAACTTGACCCAAGTGGGGAGAGAAAGATACCCCTTACATATTGCATTCAAGGTCAAGAAAAGTCCCCAAAAACTGGCCTGCTCATGGCGCCATGAGAACCGGGGTTTGAGGTAACCTCATTACTGGAGGTCTTACCACCGCGCTATCAGCACATTCTCAGTACAGGGTATTATAATTCTATGAACTACATATTACCACTGATTCTTATAACATGTATTGTTTTGAATTCCAAACTATTCAGGGTGATGTTTATCCGGTTGAACCTTACGAGAGCTTATCTATGAACCAAGTACTTGACGCCCACTGGGGTGTTCTTGATGATGACGATGTAAGTGCATAGAGTTATAACTGTGTATTAAGAAAAGCTGTATTTGGTTGGTTTCTTGTACTACATTTCTCCACTTTCATAATGTTCGCAAATCGCAAGCAGTTATCCATAAATAAAGGCCTATGAAGCTTTATACTGGTCTCCTTTATACTGTAGAAACGGTGTAGTTGCTAACCTAGTGATTGATTTGTTTGGTACAGTCAACTGGGCTTCGCTCGCACACTCTCTCCATCCTTGTGAATGATTGTCCTGGTGTCCTCAACATTGTAACAGGGGTCTTTGCTCGCAGGGGCTACAATATACAGGTTTTTCATATAAAAATGTTTCTTATTATATAAAAGTGCTTGACTGTTTATTAATGTGAACATACTTCTTGCCAGAGCCTTGCTGTTGGCCCAGCTGAAAAGACAGGCATTTCACGAATTACAACAGTAGTTCCGGGTACCGATGAATCCATTGAGAAGTTAGTGCAACAGCTTTACAAGCTTATTGATGTACATGAGGTAAGCTAACCTAGTGGAATTTTCATGCAATCATTTTGTGATGGAAAATGTACTATCTTAATGAAACATTGAATCCTGCAGGTTCATGACCTTACTCACTTACCTTTCGCGGAAAGAGAGCTGATGATTATTAAGGTTTCTGTAAACACTACTGCTCGGAGGGACATATTAGATATTGCTGAAATTTTCCGAGCAAAACCTGTCGATGTTTCTGATCATACAGTTACACTACAGGTTAGCTTCCTATTGATATTTCTCTGATTTGCTTCATTGGATTTGGAAATACTGGTCATATATTATTAATAGTCAGTGTTAGAATAAGTTGTATATTGACAAAATGTGAATAGTTCTTAGCTCTTCATGGAGGTAACAATTTAGATAAGTGTGCTTTTATCGGTTTCTGTTGTACCGTGTTGCTTGTAGTTCATCATGCTAATTTCTGCTCCCGAGTTTTTGGCTTATTTCAAAACACTTACAAAATGGAGACTTTTGATCATATGCAGCTTACTGGGGATCTTAACAAGATGGTCGCATTACAAAGGTTATTGGAGCCTTATGGCATTTGTGAGGTATGTTTGGTCGTTATTGCTTGTCAGTCCAAAGTCTCGTACTCCCTCTAGTTTTTAGTTGATGGCATTAGTACAACTTGCTCAGCTAAGGTCATCAACTAACCAGAGGGAGTAACTCGGTGTTGTGAAAGAGCAGTTTAAGGTCAATTAGTGTGAAAATTCGACAACATACCACCATATGCACATTATTTGACTGCATCTGTTGCATTTTGAAGCTTAATCAGGCAACTGAACACCTCTCGATGGAGTGATGCCCTTTATGCTTCCTCATTCGATTTTACTCTGAAAAGCTTGGTGCACTTTTCCCTCAGTTCCTCACCATTATGCTCGTCCCATGACAGGTCGCCAGAACAGGTCGCTTGGCGCTGGCCCGCGAATCCGGAGTGGACTCCAAGTACCTCCGAGGCTACTCTCTTCCATTGTAGCCTGGAATGTGTGAAGTGATGGCTCAATAAAAGCAGGCCTTGCGTTGTTGTGTTTTTAGAGCAGAGGGCTTTGTAGGCAGGCAGCTCTTTTTCGGTCGTGCCCTGTATTGGAGGACTTGTTACTCTCATGTCGCCGACTCCTGTGGCTTGCATGTTTGTGGAATAATAATCTCGGCAGTAGGCAAGGTGAAGCTGCCCATGTATCATGTATTAATTGACGGTCGCAATAAAAATGCAGCCTTCATCTCTAGTTGTGTTCCTCTGGATGGTGTAAGTTGATTGCAGACGGCCGGGATCTGTGATGCTCCTTTTGGCCGTTCATCGCTGTGACGGTGCAAGGTACCGGTGTCCCACTGCGCGGCACGCGTCTCACTGGCCTCGACATATACAGCGGTTTCACCATGCATGAGCCGTGCACGGAGCTTGTTCGTGCGGTCACTTAGCGATTCGAGTGAGCTGGTTGAGTTGCGACTAGCGAGTGGTCCACAAGAACTAGCACAAGCAAATAAGCTATTCCTTCCATCTCGATTTACTTGCATTCAAGATATGTTTCTAGATGTCTAGGTTTATAGAATGTTCCATAAATCTAGACATGTGTTTTGTTCAGATTCATATAAAATGTTATGAATCTGATAGAGGGAATAGTCGAGAGTAGTGAGTGTCCACCAAAATTCAAGAACAAGCACGAGTAAAACAAAGAATATTTTGGTGAATCAGTCGCGACTGGGCCTCATACTATGGGCTAAACCAGGGCAAGACACTGTTCTCGCTACAAGTGGAACGAGAGGCTCGGCCTGGCCAGCCCACGGCAGGAGGGAAGGAAGGAGAAAAAGGTGGGGGCGGACCCGGTGGAAGAAGGTACGGGAAGGTAAGGGAAGAAAATTCCTTCCGCCGAGGCATCGAGGGATCCCTATTCCGATTGCCGGGGAAATCCGTGAGAGGATGACGCGGGGGAAGCAGAAGATCGACGCGCAGAGAGAGGAACGCGGAGCGGAACCAGAAGTCCAAGGGCTCCCAGCTCGAGGCCCGCGCCGTCGGCCTCAAGGTCGTCTGCCCCATCTGCAAGGTAATTCAATCGCGTCTCCGCTCCCCTCACCTCTGTTCCTGGCAGCTCGCCGTACTAGTAGGCTATTCAGATCCAGCCGATCCGTGGACATCTCTCGCTACAATGAACTGGCTGCGATAACCATAACCCAGAATTGAATTCGTCCAGTCGCTCGCTTTCTTGTTCTGTTTATTATTCGTTTGTCAATAGAGTAGCATTTCGATGAGCACCACGCGCGCAGCCAGCTGCTAATATCAGAAGCCGGTGCTAGACCATCAAAGTTGCAGCAGGAACTGCTCTGTAAACAGCCAGTGCACCATTTTAGTGAAAGTTGTACTGTGCAATAGAAATGGTAGCTTCTGATTATCTATCTTGTTGAGCACATGTGATACTATGACGAAGAGTAGGATGATAATTGCCTACATTAAATCTGCAGGGGGTCCATGACCAGTGCAAAACTGGTACAAATGATTCATAGTAATTTCTACTGCGAACCACCATGAATCGAGTCCCAGAATCTCTTAGGAGACATTAATGTCACAGTTATGCCCCAGATGCAATCTTGTGGGTTTGTCTTAGAAAATTGTGGATGTACACCTTTTTTTTGCCATGGCATTACATTTTTTAGTCCAGGCACACTTATTATAATTGCATATTGAGTCTCATTTTATCTGCTTTCTCATTCATTTTATTTCGTGAGTAAGATCACATGGCATGCTTTTTACTTGACAATGCACTCGGGTAATGTAACAGCTTATTTCTGTAGGTACAATTGGCCAATGAGAAACAATTAATTGATCACTATGGATCAAAACATCCCAAGGAGAAACCGCCAAGTCCATCAAACGCGTAATAATCATTCAGGCTGTGATGGAACATAAGTTCCGCTTCACTGATTCTGAGAGAGTTCAACTTCAATATGCCAACATAATTGGACCTCAAAGTATGCAGCGTGTGTACAATTATCTTATGCTTGTCATGCTGTCGATTTACCTGCAAACTGTTTGTAAGTTGATAAGAGAATGATTTTATGCCTACTATCATGGCCACTGCTGACTGCTGTTACCGTGGAAGCTTGTTCACTGTCTTTGCTGTTCGGTTCTTTTTATTGCTAGACAATTGCCGAGAAATTGACATACGGCTTGTGAAAATTTTAGGATAGGGTTTAGCACATGATAGGGAATTTTGCACTGAACGTGTGATATGGTGGTTAGCGGAGGGAGTGAATGGCAAGCTAAACCTAACTCGCCCTCCGTGGAGGCTCTGAGAATTGGGGTTTAACTTGCTCGATTCATTGATAACGAAAGGCCTGGCATATATAGCCGGCACCGTAACACGCTTTGGCTAACTGAAGCAAACTCGATTCTAACAAACTCCTAACCTGCTAACAAATCAATTCACGCAATCCGAAACTAACAAACTGGGGAAACTAGATAACCATCGACTAGCTTATCCTGCACGTAGTCATTTCTACGATACTGCTTGCCAAAAAAATTGTCCACAACATGATGAGTTGTTTTCTGCCTGAGGTGCTGGGACTTGCGGTGCCTCCAATGATTTTTTTTTCCCCCTCAGTAAGCTAGAACACCCAGCATCCCAGTAGAATTGTCATATTCATTTGCTACTTTTGAAAGAATTTCTGTCGTCGTGACAGTTTAGCCTGCTAACTGGCGACAGCCATACCACAAGAATTCTTAGACCATGCGACAGGGCTCTTTTGTCAGGAAGAGAGACGCACATTTGAAAAATGATGAACCATGCATCATTTTAAAATAGAGAAATATTTTGGGACGCCAGCCATTCAGGAGCACAATTTGATTAGTGAGATCGGCTACATACTTGTTGAACTTCTAGTTCCTGGTAATCCAAATGGAGCAGCGGCTTCTGAGTTCAAACAATTAAAGCACCAAAACTCGTCACGGCCTCCCAGTGGCCAATAACAAGTGAATGAACGGGCCGGCTGTATCTCCTAAATAAGCTTCTCAGAAGTTGGTTTGCTTCTGGTGCTCAATGCTATGTACAATAGGTGAAAGCACATGATGCAGAGGATTCAAGGAATGCCTAGCTAGTAACAGCAAAAAAAGTTGGCCAAAGCCCACAGCCTCAATACCCAGT
>JAAXCT010002130.1:0-94311 GCA_012490785.1 Eragrostis nindensis | reverse complement strand
AAATATATGGTTTCTTTTAACTTATTAAAAGAGTCTCATGTCTCAATACGACTTTTTTTTTTTTGAGACTTCAATCCGGACATTCGGATTGGCTGACAGAAGGAGCCACGCAACAACGCCCATGGCGACCGTTACCCCAAACCACACGACCTGCTCGCTCCCACGCCCGCCGCACCTCCACTTCCACCAACCCTCGCGGCGGCCGCCGCCGCCGAACCCCCTCCTCCGGTCACAATCTCACCACCAGCAGCCGCCCCCTCCCCGCCGCGCCACCGCCGTCGGACACCCTCGACCGCGTCCTCTCCGACCTCGAGGCGCACCCGCGCCTCCTCACCCCGTCCCTCCTCGCCTCCCTCCTCTCCGCCATACCACGCCACCCATCCCCGCGCCGCCGCCTCGCGCGCCTGCGCGGGCTGCTCCCGTCTCCCCTCCGCCGCCATGGGGACCTCGCCGTCCGCCTCCTCCACCTCCACGCCTCCCTCGGCCTCGTCGCCTACGCGCACTACCTGTTGACCACCTGCTGCCCGCGCGCGCAAGGGAGGACACCCTCCCGTGGAACTGCCTCGTCGCGGGGTACGCCCGCCTCGGCCGCCACGACGACGCGCTCGCGCTCTACCTCCAGATGGACGAGGACGGCGTCCCGCGCGACCTCGTCACATTCGCGTGCGCGCTCGAGGCTTGCGCGGGGCAGGGTCGGTCGCTCTGGGCCAGGCCGTGCACCGTGACGTCATGCGCGCCGGCCTCGCCTCCGACGCGCTGCTGTGCGACGCCCTCGTGGACATGTACGTCCAGTGCCGTGACGTTCAGAGGGCACGGCGGGTGTTCGATGCGATGCCTGCAAGGGACACCGTCTCATGGAACATCATGCTTGCTGGGTGCCTACGGCAAGGCCTCTGGACGCATTCTATGGAGATCTGGAGAAGGATGTTCGCAGGAGGTCACAAGCCAGGGACTGCCGCCTTATCAGCCATGCTACAGCTACTGTCATCGTCTAGTGATGATATTAAACGGGGACCAGAGATTCATGCCTGGGTGATTCGCCACGGGCTCGATACAGAGCTGTCAGTGGCAACTGCTCTGATAGGCATGTACTCTGATAAGAATGAGCTTGGCCATGCCCTGTCCGTGTTCGAGTCTATGCCAATGAGGGATCGATCAACTTGGAACACTATAATCTCTGCACACCGCAACGACTTTGGTGTTCTCATGATGTTCCGTCGCATGTTGACTCAGGGTGCAGCCAGATGAGGTCACATTTGCGACGGTGCTCTCTGCCTGCAACAATTTGGGGTTGGTTGAGGGTGCCATGAGGCTGTTCTCCGAGATGGAGCAGGTGTACAGAATTCAGCCTACCATTGAGCATAGTACCTGCTTGGTTGACATGCTAGGGAAGGCTGGGATGATCCATGAAGCTTATGAGTTTGTGTCCAAGAGGATGTCTCTCAACAGTGACCCAACAGTATTGAGGGATCTGATGCGTGCTTGCTCGGTGCACGGGAACATCAGGATTGGAGAGATCGTTGCAAAGAAGCTTTTTGACCTTGAACCTGACAATGAGCGTAGTTTTGTACTGCTGATGCAGATCTATCAAAAGGCAGGAAGGTTGGAGGATGTGGAGCGGGTGAAGATGATGATGAGGGATAGAGGTCTGCAATGTAGAGTTGGGCTTATCAAATGATCTTAGCATTTCTCTGAATCCGTTTGTGGCAAAAGAGTGGTCATTTTGTGTCCGGATTTGACACAGCACATAGCATTAGCAGCAACTCAGGTTGAAATGCTTGTACAGACTGCGAAGAGGGATAGAGGGCTCTAATATCTAGTGGAATGGATTCACAATGTTCACAACCTTCGATTTAAAACCTGTTTTGTGGCTGAATGGTGGTGAATATGTTGCCAAATGATTCTGCACATTGTATCAACATAAATTTGGATAGGAATATACTCCTATGTACATTACTCGGCTCAAAATCATATTATTGTGTACACTGTATTATTTTCCCCTTGTAAAGTATCAAACTGTACCCAACTAATCAAAATGCATTGATCTCTTTTTACAGGAAATAAAAACTGCAGTTATCAGTGATTAAAAGATTCATTTGCATAAAAATTAGTAGAAGTGGTAATGAAATAACATCAAATGGTACGAAAAGAAATACACATGATTCAAGAAGTATGCTGATGCGGATCTATCAAAAGGCAGGAAGTTGGAGGTTGTGGAGCGGGTGAAGATGATGAGGGATAGAGGACTTTAATGTAAAGCTAGACAGATCAGAATGGTCTCAGCATTTTACCAAAATTTTGAATCTGTTTTGTAGCTAAATGGTGCGCATTTTGTGTCCAATTTGACACTGCACAAAGTATTAGCAGCAGCTCAGATAGAAATGCTTGTACAGACCGCGAAGAGGGACAGAGGGCTCTAATATCAAGTGGCATGAATTCACTTTGATCCAAATTCTGAAGCTATTCTGTGGCTGAATGGTGGTGAATATGTCCCCAAATTGTTTCAACATTGTATCAACATAGATTTGGATAGGAATATCTGTACATTACTCTGAGGCTCAAATCATATTATATTGTCTACGCTGTATTATTTTCCCCTTGTAAAGTATCAAACTGTATGCAACTAATCAAAATGCATTGATCTAGTTTTACAGGGGGAAAAAAAACTGCTGATGAGTAAAAAATAAAAGATTCATTTGCATAAACAAAATTAGTTGAAGTGGTAATGAACTAACATCAAATGATACGAGAAGAAATATACACGATACGAGCAGTATGCTGAGAACACCAGCATGTTCCATTGGCAGAAACAATATCAAAACTTGAAACAAAACTTCACCAAAGCCCAATAAATATATTAATTTCGAAGTTGAATGGGTTACATGATTCAAGAAACTCATCCACTTCATATTTGAAAGAATCCAAGAACAACCCAAGTGTAAGCCCAGCTTCCAATAATTGAATATGGTAATCATATTCCTGATCCTACCAATAAATGCAAATGATGCCCTGTACATCAATGCACCAATACCCTCCACTATGGCAACAGCAAGTCCGGCCGACAATATATCCCAGTCACCTGTTTGCCCAATTACAGTGGAAAACGCCGTAGCACAGTAAAATCCAATCAGAAAGAATAGGATCTTCACTGGCAACCCTTTTCTTGTTTTCTTCAGCTTGTCAGAAAACTTGTTCCAAAAAGACTGAATGGCGCTGAAAAGGCGATTGTTATTGCCTGATTGGTCACTAGTATCATCTGACATAGTCTTGATGGCCCATTGCATTTGCCTGCATATAGAGAGAAAAAATTCTTATTTAAATGTATTGGGCATCGTAAGCTACTTTAGACAGATTAGCATCTGGAATAAACGAACTTGAAATATCCATATGCTAATGTGAGAAACTAACTTGTAAATGAAGATACAGCAAGCAAACTACGCAGGAAACAAATTTCATTCCTCAATGTCACACTTGACTGTGTAATTGAGCTCGGAGGCAATGTGTATCAGATAGTAAAAATTTTCAGCAGTGAGAAGAAAAAAAGAGATCGGACCCTGGAATTTCCAACAAACAAATTGTTGAGAATATCAAACAAAGTGCTGTAAGTCTGTAACCACCTGTCAATCACTCAATCTCTATCTCCAAGAATAAAAGCATGACTGCATAAGCATCAGCTAAGTTTTAGCTCGAAACATCATACATGTTGTAGCTCCTTACTTCAGTATTGCGATTGAACAGTTATGATGCGATAACAGCCTACCTAGAGTTTACGCCGAAGGAAGGAGATACATCATACACATTCAATACATTTTTTTTTAATTCCTCGATGTTATATTTGACAGTGTATTTGACCTCAGTGGCAATGTGTGCCTAAGTAGCACAGGTTTTCATCAGTGAAAAAAAAAGTGAGAGACCGGCAACTTGGATTTCCAACAAGAAATTGAAACAAACAAAGTGCTGTAACCATATCTGTCAATCTCTATCCCCAAGAATAAAAGCATAAGCATCAGCTAAGTTTTAGCTCGAAACATCAGTGGCGACACACAACACATGATGCAGCGCAGTTTTGCTATTGAACAATTATGGTGTGATAACGGCCTACCTGTAGTCTCTGCTGAAGGAAGGAGATGCCCTCAAGCAAAAGGTCCCTGGCTTCTGCGGCGACGACAAGTAACGGCTCCCTTCCAAGCGCAGATTGCAGCAACTGGCCTCGATCTTGAGCACTCCAACCATCCGGGAGACTTGGCGGTACCCTCACAGAAGGCGAGAGCTGTCATATGCGGCCGGAGGCAACTGACCAAGCATCTGCATACGCTGCAAATTTAGAAAATTCGACAAAAATTTCAGCCATCTCACCAGGGGTACGATCAAATCGATTTCTATATCCCGCATTTCGCGGTGGAAGGTAGTCCACGGGAGCCAGCCATAGCCACCGACCGAGCTCGCTCCCATCCAGGCGACTCGACATAGCCATAAAAAGAAGCTTCAAAAGGGATGAGTGTTGTTGCGGTGCCTGACCTGAAACAAAGCTCCACGCCGAGAGGCAGCGGGGTCACTAGTCAGTCACCACCGGAGCTCGCCGCTGGTCCCGCGGCCGCAGTCTCCACGGCGTGGCGGCGACATGGTGACGGAGAAACAGAGATGAGGTTGCCTCGAAGAAGAAGAGGGGAGGAACGGCGGACGAGAAGCGAGTGGACGAATGGACCAGAAGAGCCATTTCTGTACCTGTTGGGCCTCCCGGAGCAAAATGTTATTACTAACGGGCCTCCAGTTTTTACTTCCTCCCGTTCGGCACGCTTGGGCCTCTGCTTGATCCCCGACTGAAGAAGAAGAGAAGGGCTTAAGCTTGAACGGAAGGAACCCCAGCGACCGGGCGGCGGCGGCGGCATGCAGTTCCTCCGAGGTGGCGGCGGCGGGGGTGGTTTCGGGGGGACGGCATGGGAGGTGCTGCGGCGGCACTTCTCGAGGAAGCGGGCGGTGAACGTGCGGCGGATCAACCCCAAGGTGCCCAAGGAAGAGGCCGTCGCCATCTCCGGCCGCCTCCTCCAGATCCTCACCGACCACGGGCCCCTCACCGTCGGCAACACCTGGAACCACGCCAAGGTACAACAACTCAACGCCTCTACCTGCGTATGTAGCCTCCTCCAAATAGGCAAATTGCTCTTTTGTCCATGAATGCCTCGACTATGAAGATGGTACTAGCCTCTTTAACGTTTACTGTGCTGTTGTCTTGCATTCTGAAACCAAAACAGACTATCTGCTCATTTTTGGTGATAGGCAGTACAGATTGTAATTAAATGGCATATCATTTCATTTGATTCTTTTCCCTTTTTTTTATCTGCGTAGTATCGACTCCATTTTTTTTTATTTTTTTCATTATGAAGCCTACCCCAACTTGCTAGGACAAAAGCTATGTTGTTGTGTTGTGTGTTTTGGTTCATTATGAAGTATGAACTGATAAGCCAATAGTGATATATATTGGTGTTGTATCTAATCTATCAGTGCTGCAGAGTTTGTTATTAGCTTTAGTAATCCAGCATCCTACTAATTGATGCCTGGCGTTCTGACTTTTTACTAGCTGACTTGAGCAATGATTTTGTCCATTCCCACATGCTGTATAGTACTTTTGCGTGACAACAACTTCAGTTTAGAAGTTGCATTCGTCTTGATTTATACCTTTCCATGGTGAAGCTCATCTTATTAGCAGAAAGCATAGCATCTGATTGGGATGATCTTGTATCTTATTTTGATCATTGCCACAGTTTGCACTCATGTGGTATCATATGTTACAACAGGATGCTGGTATTAGCAGCCTGAACAGCAAGACTCACATGAAGATCTTGCTGAAATGGATGACGGGAAGAAGGATCGTGAAGCTGACCTGCTCTCACGTCGGCAACAAAGAAATTTCTGTACTCCCCGTACACCGATGATTCTGAGGCATCCAAGGAAGCCAGCTCGTCGTCAGCGTCATCGGAGACCAATAAGGCTTCTGCCCCAGGGATAGGGAAATACGCAAGAGCGCAACTCAAGAAGCAGGCTGATGCTGCGCTGCGGCGGCGGCGCGGCGGCGGCGGCGGCTTTACATTGATTGTCGCACAGCAGGCAGGAGAATGTCGTGCCCTTTGTGATTTTGCTGTTATTTCCTGGAGCAAAGGAAGTTTTATCCCGGTCCTGTCATCCAAACTAGAATTGTGATGAATCATTCTAGCACTCTGTTGTAGTAGGGTACTTGGGCTGTGTTAGGTACATTGTGGGACTTGGGTGGTACATTTTGTTTCGCGCGCTGGGAAAGCATCCGTGAACTTGAATAACTGATGATTATGTTGGATCAGTTGTGGTGACTGGTGATTATCATTTCTCTTTATGCTGAATGGGTGATGAGGTTAAAAATGGGATTCTTGGCTTTCTCAAAAAAAAAAAAAAAAAGGGATTCTTGGAGCTGTAATGGTTCGTTCGTAGGCAAAGTGACTATTGGGTTGGGCTCTTGGCTGGGCCACAACAGGCGATGGAGGATTCGTTAGTGGCGATCTTTCCACGCTTTACTCTCCTTTTCGAATCGAAGCAATATAAGGAGCCTTCAAAGGTGTACTACCGTGTACAAATGAGCAACTCGTTGAGTGACAACCGCGGCGCCGACGGCCGGCAATGCTTTCGTCGGACCCGGAGCGTTATCGCCGGAGCAAATAGTGTGGCCCGTTGAAGTACTAAACCGAACCCGCGTCGTCGTTGCGTTGCCAATCAATCTTTGCGTGCGGCGACGGCGTCCCCCCTCACCTTTCCTAACTCCCGCCGCCACGCCAGCTGTCCCCAGCTACCGCATTAAAACCTCAGCTCCCACCACCACCACCAACCAAAACCAGAGAAACCACGCCCTCGCCGCCGCAGATCTGCCGCCTTCACAGACGCGACCACAGGCATCCATGGCGCCGGCATTGCCCCGCACCGGCGCATCACTTCTGCTCTTCCTCCTCCTCGCCGCCACGGCGTGGGCCCAGGATCAGGAAGCCTCCAGCCCCATCTCCCTGCCGCGCCGGCCTCCGCCCCCACCGCCTCCCGCTCCGCCAACAGGACTCCGTCGCCGACTCCCCCCAGCCCCAGCCCCCGACCTCCTCCTCTTCGCCCTCCGCCTCACCAGCCGCCGACGCACCCGCCGAATACTCGCCTCCCGCCCCGCCCAAGACCCCCCCGTCGCGGCGCCCTCCGTATCTCCCGCGCAAGCGCCGTCCCAGCACAAGCACACGCATCCCGCCTCGACGCCCGCGCCCGTCCCCGCCGCCGCGGACAAGGAAGAAGCCGACAAGGAGAAGGCGGCCCCGGCGCCCGCTCCGGCCGCCGCGGAGACGATCAAGGCCGCCAACGGCGCTGCCGCTGGGAATGGCGAACAGGCCGCTGACGGCGACGGGGAGATGAACGGCGGCAAGAAGGCCGGCGTCGTCGTCGGCGCCTTCGCGGCCGCCGCGGTCGTCGGGCTCGGCGCTTTCATCTGGAAGAAGCGGCGCGCCAACATCCGCCGCGCCAGGTACGCCGAGTACTCCGCGCGCCTCGAGCTCGTCTGATCTCATCATCATCTTTCTGCACCGCTGGATCGGATCGGAGGCACACACATTACTACTCTAGTAGCATACTGAATAGTACAACCAGTATCATAGAACAAGATCATACTTGCATTACGGGCACATTGGGCGTGTCCACATTGTTCTTCACCCATAGATTGTTGGTGCTGTAATTGATTCTTTGGTGACCATGAGAGCAGAGGAAGTACTTACTAATAAGGATACATACAGGGAGGATACATTTTTTTACACATTTGTTATCGCCACAATTTTGCTCCTCTTTCTTCTTCTTCTTTGTAACCATATATCATAGCATTCAAATGGTACGCACGGAGCGTTGTCCAGATCCACTATGCCCGCAGCAATGGTCTGTCATGGACTCATGGTTGTTGTTGATGGTTCCTGAGATCTAGGATGAGACAGACCTCTTTCCCTATTTTATTGCGTAAATGGACCTTCTCCCGTCGGTTCCTTGTTGGATCACGCGCGCCCCTGCTGCCAAGTGAGACTGACTCCAACAATAGGAGCCAGTTTGGAGAGGCAAACAACGTTTGCCTGGCGTCTACAGTGCCAACAATGCGAGCCACTTTCTCCTTCTCCAACAACACGAGCCAAATGCAAAAGCAATCCCCGGCGCGGCCGCCCGCGGCCCCCGCCTCCCCGCGGCCCCGCCTTGCCTCTAGCCCGCACCCCCGAGCCCCGCTCGCCTGTGCCCGCGCGCACGCTAGGCCGCGCGCACCGCCGCCGCGCCTCGCCTGCACCCGCGACCGCGCTCGCCAGCGCGCCACGCGCGTGCGCGCGGCCCGCGCGCCCGCTCCCCTGCCGCATCCCGCGCCCGCACGCCCTGCTCGCCTGCCGCGCGCGCCACGCCCCGCTCGCCCAGCTCGTGCCGGCCTCCTCACACGGCGCCGCCCGCGCTCGCCCACCGCGCCGCGCGTCCCCCTGCTCGCCGCGTGCTCGCTCCCCGCAGCTGACCACCAAAATGGAGCCGGGTTCTTCCCTCCCGTACCCTGACGCACAGACAAATCACTTGTTCCCCATTTTGCTTTGTCCTCAGTTCTTCCCTCCCCGTTCCTCTTTCTCTCGGGTTTCAATCCTGGTCAGGTGAGTTGCGATTTGTTAGTTCTTTTGATTACTAGCTCGTTCCATTGTGTTATTCTTGCAATTCCCGTTAGATTTTAGTCAGTTCAATTGATTTCTAGCCATTTTCTATGATGTTATCCATGCGATTCAGATTAGATTCTGTGAGATTTTAGCTGGCTTCTCGAAGGAGGCGAGGGTGCACGGCGAGGACGGCGATTCAGGGAGCACGGCGAGGAGCGCGTCGGCGCCGTCCCAGCCGTGGAGCCGCGCGCGGGCGCCGTCCCAGCCCTGCGCCGCTCTCCTGCTCTGGCCGGCGGGTCCGTCCTCCACAGGCGCGCCGCGCGCCACAGCCTGCGCTCCGCCGCAGCCCGCACGCCGCCGCCGGTCGCTCGAGCTCCCTTCTCCTTCCTTGAGCTCGCTCGAGCTCCCGGCTATGCGTGTGACGCCCCCGGCCTGCGCGCCCCTGCTCCACGCGGTGTTCGCCCGCGCGCGCCTCTGCGGGAGCCACCCCGCGCCGCGCCGCCGCGCAACCCCGCGAGCCGTGCCGCCCTGCCTCGCGCGCCACACTCGCCCTCGCCCCGCGCCCGCCACGCCCTGCTCGCCGTCGGCGCCTCGACGACGACGGACAAGGCGCGCGGCAGCAGCAGGGGGCCCGCCCAAGCAGTACCGCGGCGTCCCGCTCCACTCCGCGCAGCTGCTGGAGGTGGGCCCGAGCAAATGGCTCGGAGGAGAGAGGGAAGCTAATTTTGGCTTCCCTCTCTCCTCCGAGCCATTTTGCATGCCCGGTTGCCTCTCCTTGTTGGAGACCCTGAAGACGTGAACAGTAGCACTTCGTGATCCATTTTTGCATTTGCATGGCTTCTGTTGGAGTCAGTCTGACATCTCATCCGAATCCGTCGAGACCTTTCCATTCATGCTCCCATGTGCAATGCAACTAACCTTTCTCGTTAAGTATGCCCACAAATCACGATTCAGTGGGGGAGTGATGCTAAACCTCACCAAACACGACCCACCGACCTAACATGGTGGTTCAGAATTCTAAAACATCTGGTTCCGTTATACTAGCGTAACAGTAAATACAGGTGTGCTTCTTTTCTTCCGAATTGTCATGAGTTTGGCTCCTGCGCACATCAAACGTTTGCCGCGCTGGTTGACTCCCCAACCCGGTAGCCTAGTAGTACTATACTTATATCGTGTATAAATCAGTGTTGAAAATCATCATGTTCGAGACATTCAGGACTCAATTTCTGCTAAGACAAAAGAAGAGAAAAAGGAGTTTCTCAGCCTACTCGCAACAGTGCACTTGGCTGACCGACCTTCTTAAGTTAAGGCATGTTTGATCTGACAGTGTGGTACTTTACGTGGTTTCAACGAAATTAAACAGCTGCTACCAATTTCTCGCGGCATCAGCAAGTTAGGGCCACGTGATCTGCCTCGTCTACGGCGACTCGCTGATGAACACATCTGCGCCTGAAACACCGGCGGTGCTCCCGTCCCGCCTCTACAACCTAGCTCGTTCCAAGAATCCGCCCGCATCGAAGCGTTGACGCTTCGACACAAATTGTCCGCATCAATCGAGAGTAGAAAAACGCAACACAGGCAGAGCTGCCAAATGCAAGCATTCCAGTCACAATGAAGCCAAGACTCCCAACTTGTACTAATAAAATAGCCAGCAGTCGGGACGAAGTGTCCATTTGTCGGTCGGCTCCTACTTTGCGGTTTCTCAACTCCATGAGTACTTCCTGATATTAAGACAATTTTCTTACTCTTTCATTAAAAAGTGTTGTCATAACATCACATAGTACTTAGCTTGTGCCTGTTTTACGAAGTGCTTTCAGGCCTCAAGCATATTCTAACTTATTATTCTCCGTCCCTCAACGCAAGCCTGAGCTGACTTACCTAGCATTCAGGTGTGGTAATTCCAGTCTCTGGTCCAGAATCCCTCAGTTACAAAGTCCATGCAGACGATTCAAGAGCAAATCCAGAAAACTCAGATGGTCCATATGTTACCCACTTTTGTTTTCTAACAAGATTCCGACTTGTCAGGCCGAACATATCACAGGATCCTCACACATTAGGCACATACAAATGTGGTGCTTACAATCGCGCAGACTAGGACAGATCCCTGAACACAACGGCTGAATAGTGTCCCCTAATGGACGGATAGCAGAACCTGCGGCAGTCATCTGTCCAACTCAGAGATGCAGGTGTGCTTACACATGCTAAAGAAAAACCTAGCATATGTAAGCAGAGTACTAACAATCTAGATCTCTAACACCTTGTTAGGGTTGGGTCCAGCCGCTGCCTTCAAAGCATCTTCTGCTCTAAGTCTCTGTGGAATAAAATCTGAAAATCAAACACGTATAAATGGGTTTGTCAGGTGATCGTGCTATACAGCAAACTAACCTAGTATGAACGACTTGAACAAAAAGAAGAGCATTTACCTGAGAGAAACTTGAAACCTTTTTGGTTGCAAACAGTCGTTGCTGAAAAATTAGAGTGCACATCCATGAGATAAAACCAAGAAAAAGTAAGGAAACGGTATTACTATTACTAACACCACTGGGAAACAGGTTTGGTTTTAATGGCAACTCTGGGGTGCCAATGTCGGTAGTACACCTAGACTCTTGGATCAACGATCCACATTGATCTCAAACAAGCAAATTTTTTAGGGGATTTTTTTTGGCGGGGTGCTGAGGGCCATCATTAGGAAATTTTTCAAGGAAGTCTCAATCTTACGAACACCAGAGGAAACACAGACAATATACAAGAAGTTAGAACATAAAACTATCATCATCAATGAAACTGAAGGTCCTCATGGTCGATGGTTAGGGACGCAAAAGACTGCTCGTCAGTGGTGGTGGGGGAAGGGGGCAAGCGCACGCGCAGGCAAGGCGAATTCCAGTTTCGCGCACCTCCCCCGCAGAGTGAAGTTGGGCCAGATCTGGCACGGCCCATTATATATCGTCAGGCTCGCATGGTGGAAGGCAGCTGTCGCGACAACAAATCTTCCCGCAATGCTTGCGTTTATGGGCTGATTAGTTTTACTAGCACGTACTGTCTGTCTACGAGGATGGATATTCGTAACGCTCTGTCAGACTAACAAGTAAAGCCAGCACGGGCAATTAACAAATCACATGGCATCTATATCATTTCAGAACTATTTTTATCGTCCAGTAAATAAAGAGCCATTTTTATGATGTTTAGGACACAGAAATAGATAAAGCAGGCTATCATTTATTCTTTTTTATTTTTTGTCCACTCATAATTTAGGTAACAAATCATGTCCAGTTATTTTTTTGATATATGCAGATTTATAATTTTATTACTTGGATATACTAAATAACAGACTTTTTAGTGAACATTAATTTTGTTTCATGCATATAACTTATTGGGTAACTTATTTGTTATAGATTTCTAAATAATATTCCACTTGTATATTGATTTGTTCCATATATTCAACTATTTTTCTATAGATACAATTTATTTGTTCCAACTACCTAACTAATTTGTTCCGGGCATAAAAATGTTTTGTAACTTGTCCCAAGATATAACTTAATTGTTCCAACATATCAAATAAATTGTTCCATGCACACACACGTATAAATATTTTTTGCACATCCCTAAAAGATTTGCCTCAACCAAATAAATAACTAGTTCTAGGAATGTAACTTATTTGTTTCTACCACATAAATTATTTGTCCAGCCATAAAGATGGCGTGTTCTGTATATGTTCCCGGTCTAAAAGAAAATTGTTCCTGCGTATGTAAACAAATGTTCCGTGTCAAAATTGGAAGTTCTTGCTTTAAAATATTGTTATAACGTGTAGTAAAGTGCACCATGATATAAACTTGATAGAGGATACAGAAAATAGAAGAAAAGATGTTAAAAAGAACAAATGCAGAAGTTGAATGGAGATTTATAACACAGCAACAAGTGGGTAGCGTCTGTGCACTTAGGCCCACTTCAGTGTCGGTTTGGCTCCCCTACTTCAGTGCAGAGATGCATGGCCCGATTGCCGTGAGAAACCAATGTGTCTGCGGTCCATTTTCCTCGCGCCATACGTGGTGGGCGGGCCTTGTTGCATGTGGGAACTGTGCCAGATGAACGCAGGCGAGCCCAATTAAAAATGCTAACGAAACCAACATGCGCGAAACGCATCCGTAGCTTGCGTACGCGAGCCCAATGATTCGCGCATCAGAGGTGGTATGGATTGGCACCACCCATGCCCACTATAGTCGATTAGCCTCCCTATTCTCTATAAATCGGTAGATTCATTGCTTACGCTATCAAGATTGAAAAATAAGTATTTTTCCTTATCGCCCGTTTCACCTCTCAGACGCTTCTTTGTTTATCCTCTCAGCATATTACCAAAGTCTAGTCGTTGCTACTCACTAGATCTAACAAAATAAGACAATGGCATATTTGCATCTATTGGTGATATCAGTGACCTGATAGGCAAGTTGTAACATCACCCACCCACCCCCCCACCCCCCCCCCCCCCCCCCCCCCCCCCACACACACACACACACACACAGTGGCTTACTATATTATATGGTCTTGTATGGTGTGAGAATATGGGTTCATGTGCCTTCATGTAAAAATAGCATTGGGTTCCCTGGGGAGAATATTTGTAGATACACACATCAGAAAATATGAGAAGCAAGCGACTTTTGGAGAATTAAGTGGTCAAATACAAATACCTAGAAAATACCTAGATTGCTTAATCTAAGGTGACCTCAAAGAACATGTACTCAGGTCTTTGCTGACATCCGAGTTTCATCAATTTGCCCAAAACCAGGGGTAAAATCACAAAGTTAAAATATTGAGGGTAAAATCACAATTAGAGTTCAGAGTGAGGGTAAGAACACAATTGCCCCAAAACTTTTTGTGTACTATTTTTCTGTTTTATATATTGCTTCCAACCCTCAAATAATGCCACGTCTTGCACCTCTAGTCCATCAAACTTCTAGGATAGACAATAATAATTAAAAAAAAAGTGGATAGGAATGAAGAGCCGACTTACAAAGATTATCGTAAATGATTGACTTTTTACGATCCTTCAGGGCATTGCGGTAAGCATTTTCTGCAAACTTCTTCAAGAATAATTCCTGCAGTCACAGGTGCAATAACTAAATCAGATTACAGAAAATGGTGCGAACAACAGATGCCAACAGGTATTCTCATATGAATTGTGCAGAAATGCAAGTCTCGCAGCAGAAAAGTTAGACCAACCACTGTCAACAAAGAGCCAGAAGTATTAACAAGGAGCAAGAAAAGAAATAATCCATTTCTCCGTGAGATTCTATGTTGGGAAGGAGGTATTATTGCCAACAATATTACTTATGCTTTCCTACAATCTCTCCCTCATATGAAAACAAAGCACTTCAAATCTTGCCTCGATAGCCAGACACTAAATCTTGACATTTTTTATCTTTTCGGACTGAGCATCAGTTCAAAGGGATAGCTTACCTCGATAGGCCACTAAAGTTTGCATGAGGATATGATGGTTTCTAAATACAAAACGTTCCGAACCACTTAACTCGATAAGCAGTCAAGTTTTGATTTGATAGTTCATGTCTATAAACACCGTGTAAATGTATAAGGAATGGAACCTCTAACCAATTTCTCCAATAACCAACTCACAGAAGAATATGGTGAACAAACTCCACCAGAAACCTAATGACAATTTTGTTTATAACCCAATCGACTAATTAGATATAGTTTGTTACCATTAAGGCTGTTCGATAAAGTAATGCTTTAAACACTTGCATCACATCAGACTACAGATGAGACCATCGGCATCCAATCTGGATAGCAAGATAGTTCATCGAGTGCATTTGTTCAGTAAGATTTTTCTTCTTTGAAGTGTTCAGTAAGAATTACTAAAGCAACCTAAACCAGATGCATCAGCTTCAATACAAAAGATCACAACAGACAACTCCATTTCACGGGTATACATGTATTCCCTGTAAAACTGTGAAACACACTAGGAAATGGCCCTCAGAGGACGCCTAGCGAGTTCAACATCTGAGACAATTCATCGAATACCTTGTTGGCACTGAGGAAGACATTTATTTCATCACGCAAGTAAATCTAAGTTGCTCCACTGGAATCGATGGCAAACCACCCCAATCGGATAGAGTGTATATGACAGATGCTTTAATCCTCCATTCACGACTCGTTAGCACAAATCATTGCATTAGAAATGTGAGGAGGGAAACATACGGAGGCCTTGTTGATGAGGAAGACAGCCTCATTGGAAGCGCGGATGGTGTCATCCTCCGCCCGCATCAGCTGCCGCACACGCGCCATTGGGAAGCTGCAGGTGCCCATGTCGGGCACATCCGCCTTTTTGTCCTTCCGCTTCTTCTTCACAGGCGTCGGCGCACCCGCCTCCCCTTCGGCGGAGGCTCTCTTCGGACTCCGGGCCTCCTTTTGCGGCTCCGCATCGTCGCGCTTCCTCTTGGTGGGCGTGCTCTTCCCCATTCCGCCGGGCGCTTGCTGCTTGTCGCGCTTGGCCCCCTTCTGCTGCTGCTTCTTCGTGGGCGTGGTCGCGGCCGCCGCGGGCTTCTCCGCGTTGCCGGATGAGTGCTGCTTCGTCGCGGACTTCGGCGATTTGCCCGATTGCGGCTGCTTCTTTGTGGGCGTAGGCGTGGACTTCGACGATATGCCCGATTGCTGCTGCTTCTTCGTGGTCGTAGGCGCGGGAATCTCCGATTTGCCGGATGATTGCTGCTTCTTCGTGGATGTGGCTTCCTTCTGTGGCTGGATTTCCGGTTCGCCGCCCTTCTTCCCCTTCTTCTTCTTCGGCGTCCCCGCCTCGCCGGACGCCTGCTGCTTCTTACGCTTGGCTCCCGCTTCCGGCTCCGCCTTGTCGCGCTTCTTCTTTGCAGCCGCAGGCTTCCCCTTGGAGACTTTGGGGGGCTTCGCAGGCGAGCGAGCCTTGGCGCCGGCTGCAGAGGCCTTGGAGGTCTTCTTGGGGCTGGAGGCGGCGCTACCGGTGCGCTGGGCGGCGGTAGGGGCAGGCTTCACCGGGGTAGGTTTCTTCCCGGCCATGTCGCGCCCGCCGCCGCCGCCAAGCAGTCCGCCGAACTGGGGCCGCAATTGCAGCTGAAAACGGTGGAGGTGCGTGGCAGAGGGAGAGGAGTTCAAAATTTCATCGGACCGCGCTGACGCTTCGAGAAATACGGCGAGGTGTACAAAATTATTTCGAGTGAAGAGCCAACAAATAACAAATATTTCAAAAGTAACACAAATCGACATTGGAGGATTTATAATAAAATCATCTTAAAGTTTCGAATTGGTCATTGTTGCTTTGAAAAGCTCTTTGACAAGGGAATGGTAAAATGCTTAAGGATCTAAGTGAAAATAAACAGAATAAGTTTTTGTATTTTGTTGTAACTTTTTATTTAGTTAAGGTCAGGGAGCCGTAGCTTTTTAAAATACAAAATTATAATTAATATGAAGAAAATGAATATGAAAAAAGTCTAGTACGAAGAAGACTTAACGGTGTTTCGGGATCCCCTCTCCTGATGAGTTGTTGATTAAGAATGTTCATAGAGCTCGACAACTTTTGTTTTTTTTTTCTCATATTCCATCAACCCTGGTACCAAAAACATTGCCTTCCAAATGAAATCAATGTTGAGTTGATAAGTCTGTCAATTTGCCCCTAAAGCAAATGAACTTGAGCTCTTACATTAAGAGTCGATTATGCCGAAATCGAGGTCTTTCAGAACTCTTAGTGTGGTAATATTTATAAAGAAAATTGTTACTGCCAAGTTGCATGTGTGGTTACATCATGGAGAAAGATTTCAGCTGTTTTGGGTAATATGTGATCTCAAGGTTTTCAAGCTCTATAAAGTAGGATTCAATTAGTGGCTATGGTGGTTGAGAGGCGACATCAATGTCTAATAAACCAAATCTCATCGAAAGCTCGGGATTCTGATTTCCATGTACGATTTTTGTACCTGTGTCAATTGGCAACCAATTTTCGTAATCGCTAACCTTCAACTTTAGCCTAATAAAGTAAAATAAAAGAACCTATTTATATAAAAATATATCTTTAGGATGAAAAAAGTTTGAAACATTCTCATATTTATAATATTTTTCTTGACATAATGAGCATTGCAAAACATATGAATGCATTTAGGAGAAAAATATTCAGAACTTATCGCTCGTAAAATTAACGCCCCAATATCTGGCACGTTGGCTCAAAAAGAAAAAAAAAGTTGAAAAATGCGTGCGGCGAATCCACGGAATGAGAATCGGCCGAAAGGAAAATGGTCCTCCCCGCTGGCTGCTGTGGTGTGTGTGCTGTCCCAGCCGCCGCACTAGACAACAGTGGTGATTTAGGGTTTGGTGGTCGCACCTGGCTCAGCCTGCCTGTCCTAAAACCCTCCAACCATGTCATCCTCCACTCTCAGGCACCCGGCCGCCACCGCCGCCGGGGCCGGCAAGTCCTTTTCCCCGGCCGCGCCGCTGGCGCAATCGGTGCGTCTGCCCAGGAGATGCCCTGCTGCCCCTGCCGCCGTGTCCGCGACGGCGGCGGCGGAGGTGGATTCCTCCGCGGACAGGGTCTCCGCCCTGAGCCAGGTCGCCGGAGTCCTGGGGTCGCAGTGGGGCGACGAGGGGAAGGGCAAGCTCGTCGACGTGCTCGCCCCACGCTTCGACATCGTCGCGCGTTGCCAGGTCAGAAGATGCCCTTTCGGTCTTTTGCTGCTCGAATCCATGTCTGGTCAGTTGTTTGTGGCACTGCTTCGCGTTCTCATGTTATTAGGAGAGCTAATCTCAACATTTTCGCTTGATTATTACTTGGAATTCTGCTGAGTTGTGGTTCCATTCATCAGGATAGTAGAGTGTCCCAGAGGCAACTGTGATTCATGTGAACTAAGTTGTAGTTCCAAATTGTTTACTGATTGTAGATAGATGAAATTTTACATCGTTTCCTGATTTGTAGATTCTTAAAACTTCACTTCCTTTCGATGTTGGCTGCACTTTTGGTCTGGTAACCAGGGTATCTGCATGTCTGATCATGAATTTAAGAAGAAATAGTTTAATATGACTAAAAGACGAACCTATCATATTTTCTGATGTCCTGAAACATCTGGTCATCAGTCATGTAGAGAAATTGGGGATAATAACATTCAATTGGATAATTTGTTACAAAAGAGTCGGATAGATATATCAATTATCCATGCAATGGTTGTTTGAGCCAAAGGTTACATGTTTTACTAGCTTGTATTACATATCTTGCATGTGTGGTTATATCATGGAGAAAGATTTCAGCCGTTTTGAGTAAAGTACTGCTAGTAACTTGTGTTCTAGATTCTACCACGTTTGCCATCAATTTATAGTAATCTGTGCATTATAGTTTGTTGGTAACATGTACTTTGATTTTGCTCCTGGAGGCCTTATCTCATGTTTAGCTATGCTTAGCCATCTACTTTTCCTTTTCCATGATCTGAGTTTCCACCATATTATTATTATCAGGGTGGAGCAAATGCTGGACACACCATCTACAACTCTGAAGGCAAGAAATTTGCTCTTCATCTTGTTCCATCTGGTATTCTCCACGAGGGAACACTTTGTGTCGTTGGCAACGGAGCAGTCATCCATGTTCCAGGGTTCTTTGGAGAAATCGATGGTCTTGAATCAAATGGAGTCTGTTGTGATGGAAGAATATTGGTGTCTGATCGGGCACATCTGCTCTTTGATCTCCATCAGACTGTAGACGGGCTTAGGGAAACTGAGCTGGCAAATTCCTTTATAGGGACAACTAAGAGAGGCATTGGACCTTGTTACTCCAGCAAGGTGACTCGAAATGGACTGCGGGTATGCGATCTGAGGCACATGGACACTTTTGGAGATAAGCTTGATGTCTTATTTAAAGATGCTGCCTCAAGGTTTCAAGGCTTTAAATACAGCCCAAGCATGCTCAAGGAAGAGGTTGAGAGGTACAAGAGGTTTGCCGAGCGCTTGGAGCCTTTCATTGCTGATACTGTGCATGTTCTAAATGAATCAATCCAACAGAACAAGAAAATTCTGGTTGAAGGAGGTCAGGCAACTATGCTTGATATCGATTTTGGAACTTATCCTTTTGTGACTTCTTCTAGCCCTTCAGCTGGTGGAATATGCACCGGCCTTGGGATTGCCCCAAGGGTCATCGGTGACCTGATTGGAGTGGTAAGTTGAAAACAATGTAATTGGGTATCCCTCTTTCTGTGGCGTAGTACATGAGTACTTACTTTTTCTCTTGGCGTACTGTATGTGTAGGTCAAAGCTTACACAACAAGAGTTGGCTCTGGTCCTTTCCCAACTGAATTGTTTGGAGAGGAAGGTGATCTCCTTAGGAAGGCTGGAATGGAATTTGGGACAACAACAGGTCGCCCAAGACGATGTGGCTGGCTTGACATTGTTGCGCTCAAGTACTGCTGCCAAATCAACGGGTTCTCATCGCTTAATATGACCAAACTTGATGTTCTATCTGGTTTACCTGAAATTAAACTTGGTGTTTCTTACAACAAAATTGATGGAGACAAGCTACAGTCTTTCCCTGGTGATCTTGACACCTTG
Organism: Eragrostis nindensis; assembly: GCA_012490785.1. NCBI lineage: Eukaryota > Viridiplantae > Streptophyta > Magnoliopsida > Poales > Poaceae > Eragrostis > Eragrostis nindensis. Next base: position 75,097 of record JAAXCT010002130.1, on the reverse strand, counting down.
GAGCAAGTACAGGTAAGTATTGAGATGTATTAGTTTTCTTCCAACTATATTTCCATGGTGCCATAAGCCTATAAAGTATTTACTGTTATTTGTCTAGTTTTTAAGACAGAATAGTTTACCGTCTTGTAAGCTTATTGTATTACCATCTGGCAGAGATAGTTTAGATTGGTAAGAGTCCAAATATTTCATCTCTGAACTGTCTTTGTCTTATTTTCAGGTCCAATATGAGGTGCTACCTGGGTGGCAAACTGATATTTCTTCTGTTCGAAGTTACAATGAACTTCCCCAAGCTGCTCGTCGCTATGTGGAGAGGATAGAAAAACTTGTTGGTGTTCCGGTGCACTACATTGGTGTTGGTCCTGGGAGAGATGCTCTCATATACAAGTAAACTGCTTCAATTGGTCTTGGATTGGGCAAAATAAATTCAGCCCTGACCGGGCCTTGAGCATTTTGTTCTTAGTAACTCTGTTGCCGTGATAGCTGAGTTACTGACAGGTGAAGCGATGTAATGCTTGCAATAATTAGAACTTGTCATCTACCGAAATATCAGCTAAAAGGCGAATAAGGAAGGACGAGTACCTTGGTTGCTTCAAGTTAGCTTCTACTTATCATTTGACTCCGCCAATTGTAAGGTGGTTACCTGATATAATTCTATGATTGGGTTCATATATTTGCTGATGCTGGTCTTTATTTGCTGTTTTGGTAAAAACTGTAATGCTGTCCTGAATTTACCTGATCAGAACGCATGCATGCTTGTTCTCCCTAGTTTGCCAGTTTATTGGTTGTACCTTTTTTTTTTCTTTGTTGGCCTTTCTAAATTCTGTGTCGGTGCAAGCTACTGAAAATATTTTCTACTGACAAATTTCCCAAAGAAAAAAGTTTCAAAGCTACTACGAGAGTAGAAGTCTAGAACACGCCATCTCGAAGAAAACGTATGACTAGTAGCGACTAGAAGGGGTTACAACAATCTCTTTCCAACTTGATTTTTCAATCTTCAGTTAGATGTCACATTCAATTTGTTTGTACCATGTTTCAAGATGGAAGATGTCTAGCCGTCCAGGTCCTGCATGTACTTTCATGTTGCTCCGACTTTTCCTCTTGTATTTTGAAATCATACAAATAACCTCCTTTACTTGCAACCGTGGAGCCAATAATCCCTTGGCCTCATAAGGAATGAAGGAAAAACAAAATTTAGAATTTTAATCTTATTTGGAACATTTTCATACGACCTATAATTTATATGGATTGCTTTTAAGACGGATGAATCCATAGGAATTTTGGGAGGAAATTTAACATGAGGTTGGACTTCATCGAAAGTTCTATTTTGTATTCTCTTATAAAAATTCCTATGTTGTTTGTGGGAGTGCTTGGTTGCCAGCCAACACTCCGCCATGCCACACCCGCATCCGGCCCTCGTGGATTTTTGCGGCCACACTCTATATGGAGAAAGTTGTATGTCGTAATGCCTTACAAGCGGGCAACCAAGTGTCGATCTTTTGCATGTGGCAGCCACAGCCACGGTTTGTAGATTATATGGCTACTTATATTTTGTCAATGTGGTGGCATGAACAAGCTACAAATAAAGATTGCCGCCATCGAAGTACCTTGGATATTGAGACGGAGTATTCTGAAAAGTATGTATCCTAGAAGAAACACTAGGCGGCCATTTTATTGTGTCGGCCTCTCAAACTGAAAGCAGGTGACCCCTGACCGTCTGGCGGCCACCATGGACGGCGGAATCGACCAGTAGGCAGCATCCCAATCAGACGTGTCGTGCTGCCATTGGCGGAAAGACGTCACAGCGACGGACTCGTCTACCAGGCCCACAGAGGTTCCGCCTCGAGGCCCCACACGTCAGTGTGAGGACCGCAGCCATCATCGAGATCACGTTGCCTTGCCTTCTCCCTCCTCAGTCCTCCCCGCATCCGTTTCATTCATCTCCATCCCCTCCCCTTCGTCGCCCCTGTCCCTCACATCGGTTTTCGATTTGATCACCGATTTCGGTCGATTAGGGTTTACGAGGGAAGGGCGCCGAGGCTTCCGCGCGAGATGGCGCAGGCCGTGGAGGAGTGGTACCGGCAGATGCCCATCATCACCCGCTCCTATCTCACCGCCGCCGTCGTCACCACCGTCGGCTGCTCCCTCGAGGTCTGTTCCGGCCTCCCTGCCCCTCTCCTATGTATCGGTAGAGCCTCTAGTCGCCTGATTACCTACTTGTTTGAGGGTGCTCACGGCCTGATGGCTCGGCTTCGCAGATCATTTCGCCGTATCACCTGTACCTCAACCCCAAGCTGGTGGTGCAGCAGTATGAGATCTGGCGCCTCGTCACCAACTTCCTCTACTTCCGCAAGATGGGTATGTGTTGTGCTCTTCACTTCTTATCTTCTCAGCCCGTCAGTGCGAGGTCGTTTAACAGTTACTACCAATGTGTAGATTTGTTGCTTAAATATCACTTCATGTGCCAAAATAAGCTGCTAGGACTCATTTAGTGTATTCTAAGCATCATTCCAAAAAGCAGTAACCGTAGTCGTATAGCCCACAGTAGTGGTCGTAATTCGTTGCCATCGTGATTGCATGGACTGGCGATTCTACGGTTACGAGTAGGTGCATTGGTTCCTTGTATGTGGCTTAGTAGTCTCCTTTCCTGGTGTACTGGTTCCAAAGGTATCATGTGTCGCGATGTGAATATGCAGCTTATGGATATGTTACAATGGAAACATCATGCACACCTTGTGAGGAAGGTCCACTGCTATCATTTGTGTTTTGTGGTAGCATGGCGTAACGACAATCGGGACTGGGAAAAAAAGGAGTCAAACGGTTTCATTTGTCCTTTTCCATTACTCCATGTATCAAACTCACCAGCAAAATAATCTTTGGATATGTAAACTTAACTTTTCATAATCTTCAAAGTTGGATGAGTCTTTCCCTCCGGTCCTCTGAAACTATTTCTTGTAAAGGTGGCATGCCTTGTGAAGCTCTTTTATGTTGGGGCACAAAATTTTCATATTTTATTAACGATCATGTTGCATTTAAGACTCTTATGTTTCTGTACCCGCTCATGGATTCATGATCTGCTATTTTCATTTTATATTGAGGAAAACAGCTGTGAAATTGGTTATCTAACCGCATCTTGTCTGCTCTTGTTTTCAGATTTGGATTTTCTATTCCACATGTTTTTTCTCGCGCGGTACTGCAAGCTTCTTGAGGAGAACTCATTCAGAGGAAGAACTGCTGACTTTTTCTACATGCTCTTGTTTGGTGCTACGACACTAACTGGCATTGTTCTAGTTGGAGGGATGATACCTTATGTTTCTGAGACATTTGCCAGAATATTGTTCTTGAGCAACTCATTGACGTTTATGATGGTACAGGATTAACTTCTGTAATTGCCAATAAAAAGTTTGCAATTAAAAATCTAGGACTCAATTGCAGGAGTTACTTTGAAAATTGTCTCCTGGTTTTCTGTGGCAGAATTTTGATACCTCTGAGTTCTGATTTTGTGTGGCAGGTTTATGTTTGGAGCAAGCATAATCCCTTCATCCATATGAGCTTCCTGGGCTTGTTCACCTTCACTGCTGCTTACCTACCTTGGGTAAATATTCTTTGTCAATGCCACATCATTACATCAGACAGCCAGATGCTCATCTCAAATTTTTATTATTGCCACATTATATATCTATGAAACCAGTAATTTCTCATATCGGATGTTTCATAAGATGTGAAATCTGTAATTCTTTTGGGTACACGTTTCTATTTAAGGAAATGTTGTACATGACCAAAATATCACCTCTGTCGATACCAGTCTGTTTTATAATCCAGTGAATGTAACATTAACTGAGCTTTTCTGAGAACCACCTACCATTTCCAGTGGATATCACAACTTTTTTATTAACTTTGTTTCTTTCATTATGGAATATTTTATGTATAAGTAACTACAGGTTTTGGCACAGAAAGGAAGGCCCTACTTAACGCATTGAAATTTTGTAGCAATCTATAGGAAGGGGTGGGTTTTTCCTTAACTATGCCCTTGTTCTAGATGTGCCTGAGGTAGTTAAATGAACACATTAACTTCGTAACTCATTTGATTGAGGAGGACTAAGTGCTCGCTGGAGCGAACACACACTTATGGAAAAGAGAGGCAATTTTGCACATCAAAATGTAGGATAAGGGTCAGATTATGACTTGTGAGAGCACTATGTTCTTTTAAGAACCGTTTTGCCATTAGCTTCAATTAGAAGTAATTGGTAACAAATAAGTAGACTAGTGAGATTGAGCTCGAACCAGGTAGAATCTGGACGTCATCTGAATTGTTTCGTCCCTAATTGCAGGTCCTTTTGGGGTTCTCTATTCTTGTTGGAAGCAGCACATGGGTGGATCTCTTGGTATGTTTCTTTGTGCTCAAAATAATTCTTAAATAGCGATTATAGTGATGAAATTGAGCAACGAATCTTGTACAAATCCTTTCCCGATAAGTCTAATCTTCTCATAATGGTTTGTAGAGTTATTGCTTGTTTTCCTTTATGTTTCATCAGCTACCAGCTGGCCACATGAATGTTCTTGTTATTTTTGTACATACTTGACATTGATTTGGCATTTGCTACTTGAAACCATACAAGTTATTTCTGAAGCATATGATTTTCTTATGGACATGCATACCGCACCCTACCACCATTGCCGGTAGATGTTGTCACAGACTCACAGTTTGTCCAAGCTTTTTTAAGAAAAGTTCTACACATTTCGACGAGTTTGCGCATCCGCCTCCATGGGTTTGGATCAGAATGCTAAATCATTTTGGCACTGCAACTTGTATTAGCGTTGGTAAAGTGGTGTGACAGTTGTAACTCTCACTAGGGTAGGCTGCTATCATCTTCATGCAAATAATCTTCTGAATCATGAGATTTAGTTTACTCACATCTGTATGATTGACTTGTCAGCGGAACCTCGTGTAGTTTTCCCGTTGTAGCATTCTGGATATCATCTATATCATTATCTGCTTTTGGAGCACTGAGTAGGCCATGTATGACTGATATCAAATACATTCTGTGTTCAGGGTATGATTGCTGGGCACGTGTACTACTTTTTGGAAGATGTGTACCCGAGGATGACTGGCCGACGGCCCCTGAAGACTCCGTCGTTCATCAAGGCACTGTTTGCTGATGACAATGTTGTTGTGGCACGGCCACCTGATGCTGGAATTGCGGCAAGGTTTGGAGCTGTAGCTCCACAACATGAGGAATGATAAATTGCTATCTGTGTGACCTGCGAGGCTGTGACAGATCGAAGAGGCAGTTTCCTTACCCGCTCAAATTGCGGGATTGTGCAAGCAAATGTCTTGTGTATTTATACAGGCTAGGTCAGAATTAATGTGCATAAGATAAGGTTCGTAGTATGTTAGTGGCTAAGTTTCTCACCCCTTGGCATGGTCAAAGACTCAAAGGAAATAATTTATTCTGTTAAACAGGCCATCGCCAGTTTCTGAAACCTGTTGTTCGCAATGGTATCTGACCGTGTTTCTGTTGATGGTATGGTATCGCCGGGGTTTAGGGAACTCTTTCAACCAACTGAATTGGAGTTGTGGCAGCGATAATTGTTTAAGCATGGTACAAGATGCGGTTCGTTAACATTTCGGAATGTGGATGGATTTGTTTTAAATCTTCCATTTTTTTTCATGTTTCAGCAATCTGGATTGTCTGCTTTACTACTTAACAACATCGTTAATCGCATCTTATGGTTCAGTGACAGCGACTTTGTTCTTCTTTCCTGAGCCTTCTTTTTAGATTGTAGAACTGCGCATGGCTCCCTGGCCCCTTTCAAAAATCTTATGGTGGAATCGCTTTGATGCTCAAATTTCAATGCACTTCAAGCGATGAAAAAGGAGTCGAATGTTGCAGATAGAGCACAGCTGAGATAAAAATTTCCGGATCGGCTCAAAAAAACAAAAAAATCATAGAAATGCGGGCTGAGTGTATTTGCCCCTGTTTTGCACTTGCAAGTTGTCCAACGCGCCGCCACCGTCGTCGTCGACGGGAACCCAGGCTGGTGAACTAACTCAAAAACGATGCCGTCCCGCCACCATCGCCTAGCGTCGCTCACGAGGCAGCTGACCTCCCACGTGAACGCCGGCCGCCACCGCGACGCTCTCGTGCTCTTCTACCGCATGCTCTCCGCCCCCGACCTCCCGCCGCTCACCGACCCCTCCTTCGCCCATGCCTTCCCGCTCGGCCTCAAGTCCGCCACCGCCCTCCGCGTCCGGTGCGCCGCCGCCGCCTTCCACTCTCTCACCACCAAGTGCGGCCTCCTCTCCAGCCCATTCCTCGCCTCTTCACTCATCTCCTCCTACGGCGCCTTTCGATCCACCGAGCTCGCCCGCCGCCTGTTCGACGAATTGCCCGCGCGCAATGCCATCGTCTGGAGCGCCATGATCTCCGTCCATGTCCGGGCGGACGACATAACCGAAGCAGTACGGACGCTCGACCTCATGGACGTCGCCCCGACGGCCTCCTGCTTCAACATGGTGATCTCCGCGGTTGCCGAGTCCGGGAAACATCCGGCGCGAGCCATCGAGGTCTACAGACATTTGCGACGAGTGGGCGTCGCGCCGAGCTTCATCACTCTGTTGGCTATCATCCCCTCGTGCACCGCGATGGGCGCGTTGAGCTCAATCAAGGAGGTTCATGGCTTCGCTGTGCGGCATGTCATGTCTGTAAGATCCCACATTGGCAGCTCTCTCATCGAAGCGTACGGGCGCTGTGGTTTCCTAGCTGCCGCACAGAGCGTCTTTGACCAGGTTCAAGATCGTGATGTGGTTGTCTGGAGCTCTCTGGTTTCAGCCTACGCTTTCCATGGCCATGCGGAGGTTGCCATGTCGCTTTTCAGGAGCATGGAGGAGCAAGATGATGTCAGGCCAGATGGAATCATGTTCCTTAGTTTGTTAGCAGCCTGCGCCCATGCTGGTCGTGCAGATGATGCGTTGCAGTATTTTGATGTATTGACCAAGAGATATGGAGTGGAGGCATGCGGGGAACACTACTCTTGCTTGATTGATGTTTTAGGCCGGGCTGGAAGGCTGCATCAAGCTTACAAGCTTATACAGACAATCCCTTTTAAGGTTACAGCCAAAGCCTGGGGGGCTCTTCTTGCTGCTTGCAGGAAATATGGTGAGGTGGGTTTGGCAGAGGTAGCAGGGAGAGCATTGTTTGATATTGAACCGGAGAATGCAGGGAACTTTGTTTCGCTCGCAAACATCTATTCGGGTGTGGGTATGCATGAAAAGGCAGAGCAGGTGAGAAGGGAGATGGAGCAGCGAGGCGTACAGAGAATGCCTGGTAGCAGTTGGATGATACACCGCAAGTCAAGGTATTAATTTCTTGTCAACGGAATTTCTTTTCTTTTTTTTTTTTTCGTTCTCCCAAATGCCTCATTGTCTATGCCTGCCAAGCTATGATTTTAACTGTTTGTCTTTCAATCAAAATCATGAGGTGACTGACTGATTGGTTTTCTGCAGTTAGATTTTGTGAAATGTCAGGAGAACTGAGGTCACTGTTTCACAACAAACTTTATTCAAATGTGTCTATCAAAAGGTAAATGAGAATTTTCCTTTTCCCCTGCGGGCTATGAAAAGTTTCACTATCTTTTATCTCTTCAGTGGAGTTGGCATTTACTATATATAATTGGACTAGGGTCCGAACTCCACACCTATCAGAATGATGCCATACACAGCTTTGACATGACTTTTAAACTTGACTAACCGTAAATGCTGCAGTAAGGTTAAACAATTTACTCTTGTCCTGCAGAAAAATGGAATTGCCACTGGTGGTTATGTGAAGTTAGGCGTATATGTACTAGCAGCCATGTCTCAGCTCTGTGGTCTGGACCTGTATATCTGTCTGAATTCTGTTTGACCCTGCTCCAAGACTCGACATTAGGCCGCCTGGCATTCCCTATTGCTTCATAATTTTGGTGGTTGGTGATGAATCGTCCATAGTGATCATGCTAAACCATACATAGAACTAAGTTGATACTGATTTTCAGTATCTACTTTCAAAGCTCATTCATTGCAGTGAACCTCTTACCATCCTCGTTATACATTTTTAATGTCATTTTTCATTATGACATATACTTTTCTCATGAAATGGAAGCATAAACATTATGCTATCGGACAAAATCGTGCTCGTAGTTAACAGTATCATTTCCTTTCTGGCAACACCATTTTCCATCCTTCACGATTCGTCTCCCCAACGACTGTAGGCACTTCACCTTTCTCAGCATTGGCTCCTTCAGCTCGGCTTGGAATCAGAAGTGTCAGAAGGTACTACAACCTAGACTATGCGATCCCTCTCACACCGGGCCAGTGCTTGAGACATGTGGATATTCATTTCAAAGGACAGTAGAGGAAAAAAAATATTCATTTGTACTGTTTTGATGCCACTTAACCCTGGACTACTGTACACATTGTTTTCCATATCGCAGTTAATCAACTTAATTCAGCCGATAATTGTAAAATTGATGAAAATTTCAGACATCTTTTTCCACTTGTGATCAGTCCACACATTCATTGGGGTCCTAATTCTCCATTGATAGAAAGGCACTAAGGGTTAATATTCACATTCACTCACTAATTTTTTAGCAATACACTCACTAAATCACCATGGTTCCATTTTGCCGAAGTGAAGAATAACATTTTTTCTTAAGTTTGTTTCTATGGACTGGCTGACTATCTTTAGATCTTTCATGGAAAATGCTACTAGCCTTTACGCAACTTTGCCAAAAGCATTACTGGTTATAAAAATGGTGCAAAGAAGGCTAGTCAATGTTGGTGAATCAAGCATGATCTTCCATGTCCTTCCTGTAACCTTTTATTAGTTCATCCACCTCATCTGGTGGTCGAAATCAATTATGACAGAGTACATTTTCACATTACACTTGCATTAGATCAGGTGCTGTATTTATGAGATATTAAAATAGCTTTTTGAAAAATCCGTTTGAGCAATAATTAGCTTCATTCTACAAATTTTGAAATGTTCATCTGTAATCCATTTAGTGAAAAAATATATCCATCTGTAGCATTTCTTGTTGTTTTCATGTCTTTTGGGTCCATCAAGTTGTATTCACTGTCCAATATGTTGGTTTTACTGAAAGTTCTAGATGAGTTGGTATAATTTGAAAATCTGCACTATTTCTTTTTAAGTTGTTAAATATCTGAACTAAAGGCAATTTGTACATCAAAAAAGAAACCTTTATTCATTGGAAAAATCCAGCAATAGGAACACTTTGTTTTAGCTTCAGATAAGACATTAAGCAAGATGCATTGTTTCCTTCCTGTGACCTTTCATCAACCTTACATTTGATCAGGTGGTTCATGTGTATGAGGTATGAAAATAGCAAGACATTTTTGTGCAACTAACGTCACCTTTTAAGAAATTAAGTGTCACGCTAACAGATTATAGTTTAATAAATTGTTTATCATCTATAACATCTTTTGTTATTTTCATATCTTTTGGGCCAGTCAATTTGTTTCATTCACTGCCCCATATATTGTTTATAGCCTGAAAGCTGAACTACACTAAACTATTTTTAATTGTTAAATATTTGAACTAGACAAGCTATTTCAGTCATTAAACAGGAATACTCTTTGGGTAGGTTCAGTTGAGACATAAGATCGAGTAATTACATTTAGTATGAGATGTGTTCTGAGATGACTTTGATTTAGCCCTGGGCATTCGGGTTAACCCGAAAATTCGGGTCGGGTTAATCGGGTTTTCACAAATTCGGGTTTTGGGAACTTGAACCCGAGATGGAACCCGAAAATAGCATTACCCGACATTTCGGGTTCCCGAATATTCGGGTTCGGGTTTCGGGTAGTCCGATCTACCCGATACTGGCATTCGCAACAGCAATTCAGCATTGTTTAGTAAAAGGCAGACATGCAACACGTTGTTATAGCAATAAACGCTAGTGATTCAGCAGCACTTTAGAACTAAGAACGTGAGCACAAATAATACTGTCCAACACCACAGATTTAACGTTTCACAAATAATGTAATAAGTCTGCCATTCACAGCCAAAAATCACACACACTTGAATTCTGAATAATTCATTTAGCAATTAAGATGTAGACGTCCCAGGATTGGAGATGGACTTGCTAGAGTTGCTTCCAGTAGTTGCATTTGTCCTAGACGTGGAAGATTGCTCTTTCCCTTTTCCTTTATTAGCATCAAATTCTTCAATTAACTCTGCAATGAGCCAAAGCCAGATCAATAATCCAAACATGCAGTGAGCAATTTAATAATGATCAAAGAAATAACTGAAGGAATATTTTACCTTTTTCCAGCATTGTTAATTCCTTGATATCCTCTTTTATGTCAATAGGTAATGACCGCCTCAGCCAATCCTGTGTACATACTAGAGCTTCAAGCATGAATGGGGTAAGAGAGGTACGGAAGTCATCTAAAATACGTCCACTTGTGCTAAATGCTGACTCTGAAGCTACTGTTGAGATTGGAATAGCAAGGACATCACGAGCCAAGCGAGACAAAACTGGAAACCTTTGCTCAGATGCTTTCCACCAAACAAGAAGGTCAATCTTCATCGCTATGTTTTCAGTTTCTTCAGATAGATATTTGTCAAGTTCAGTTTTAGTATAGTTGCTGGAACCATTGTTTAGCTTCATCCTCTTGGCGATAACTTCTCTCAGTTTGCTTCCTCTACCTCCCATTGATGCTATTGTATCACTTGCCTCGGCTGTCTCTTCATTTGGAGCATAAATTTTTCTGTATTCTTCAAACAACTCATGAATACAAGTGTTGATAGCTTCCCAAACTACTCGTCCTCTTTCCTCACCAAATATCTCTTCAACAGTTATCTTTGTGTACAAAGACAACTTGTATCTTGGATCAAGACAAGCAGCAACAAAAATAAGTAAATTGAGGTTCTCCTTCTCCTTGGGCTTTCCCTTCCCCCTCCCCTTCTCCTTATCATTCTCACCACCAGTGTCCCTATCGTTGGTGTGCCACAGTCCCCAATATTTATCATATTTATCTTTCATTCTCTTACCCATTGCTGATTGCATAGCATCATTACTCTTCAACCAAGACTGAATCAACAAATGCACCTCTCCAATCTCATGAAAGAATGTGTGGGCAGTGATATGGAGATTATTAGAGACACGAACAGTAAGGTTATAGAAATGCTCTAGGAAGTCTGCCATATTCTTGGCATTTTGCCAATCATCTTCATCTGGATGCCCATGGCCATCCTTTTCTTTAGATAGGTCAATAACATAACTCACATCCTCCTCAGCTAACCTTGTGAACACCTTCTCATATTCAAGTGCAGCTTTAAGCATGAGATATGTGGAGTTCCATCTGGTTGGGATATCAAGCTTCAGAAATGGCTTGTTGGTCAACTTTTCTTCCTTTATGATTTCCTTAAACTTGACTATTCTGGAACCACCATTTCTAATATATCTAACAGCACCTCTAACACGTTTCACAGAGAGGTCCACTTCTTTTAGGCCATCTTGCACAATGAGGTTAATAATGTGTGCTGCACATCTCATGTGGAAATACTTGCCATTAGCAATGTTGGTTTTGCACAACTGCCTCTTCAAATAACCAATACCAGTGTCATTAGCACTTGCATTATCAACTGTTACAGTCATTACTCTATCCAAACCCCAATCAGACAAGCATCTCATCACATTTTTCCCAATGTCTTCCCCCTTGTGCCCCTTAACCATGAAAAACCCAATAACTTTCTTATGTAGTCTCCAATTATCATCAATAAAACTAGCAGTCACAGTCATATAGCTATCTAGCTGCTGAGAAGTCCAACCATCAGTTGTTAAGCAAACCCTTTGACAAGAGTCTTTGAAGAATTTCTTGACCTTGGCTTTCTCTTGGAAGAAACATTGCACTGCATCTCGAGTGCATGTTCTTCTAGATGGTAGTTGGAAACGCGGGCAGGGTTGGACATGAACTTTCTGAATCCTGACTTCTCACCAAAGCAAAAGGGCAACTCATCTTCTATGACCATCTCTGCAAAAGCAGCCCTAAGTGTATCTTGATCAAACCGCCAAGTGCCAATAGGTTCACCTTGAGTTGCTTGTAGAGTAGCTTGCTTTGGATCCTTGGCAAACAAATGCGGATTGCGTTTGCAAATATTGAAATGTCTCTTCAAGGCAGATGTACCATGTCCTTTTGATTCTGCCTTCATTTCTCGTGAGCAATATTTGCACTTAGCGGCCTTGAGAACACCATGATCATCTTTGATCTTAGTGAAGTGTTGCCACCATTCTGACCTTGATGACATCTCCTTCCTTCCCCCATCCTTAGTCAAATCAACAACCGTTGGTTCAGCAGGTACTGTCTGTGGTCCTGACGCTTGTGAGTCTTGGCCTTGACCCTCCATTGTTACAATTGCGTTCTGTGATGCCTGAGTGCCCAGCGCCGCTGAGTCAACTTCCATGTGATCATCAGATTCTGGCATCTATATGAAACAAATACGAAAGAAAAAATTTAATTTCTTAAAATACTAAGGCACATGGCAGTAGGAATTAGTTAACTAATAAACTATTCTAGTTGCAATACTCAAGGCACATGGCAGTAGGATTGTAGGAAACTAGTAATAAACTATTCTGGTTGAAATACTCAAGACACATTAGCTGGCACGATTCCTCCACAAACGAATGAAAGAATAAACAACTCTCGATTGTTTAAAGACGTACATTGCTGTTGCTCGATTCCCTCGTTGTTGCAGCCGTAGGCTTTGAGATCGGGCAGCGCGACGCACGTCTGCTGGCTTTGAGATCGGGATTCGCAGCGGATTGCAGGACGACGGTGCGAGCCACAGCCACGGCGATGTAGCTGGGTCGGCGCCGGCGGCGTGCGTAGTGGCCGCGACTCGCGATCTCAACGCGAGGAACGGAATGGTCGGGTGGGGTGGCGGCGTGGGGGAGCTGGTGTGGTGGCGTTTGGGTTTTGGTGTGTGCCTGTGCGGCTAGGGTTCTCTCTGGGCTGGGCTGAATGCCTGAAAGTGCTTGGGCCATTGAATAAGTCGGGTTATTCGGGGATTTCGGGTACCGGGGGTATGAACCCGAGAATCCCGAAATTAAATCGGGTTTTGAGACTTCCAACCCGAGAACAACATTCGGGTTTTCGGGTTCGGGCTGTCCGGGTTCGGGCTCGGGTTTTCTCGGGTTCGGGCTTCGGGCTCGGGTTTTCTGCCCAGGGCTACTTTGATTAAGTTTGGCATGGTTGATGCACTGATGCACTACTTTTTTCCTGAGGAAAATGATGCACTACTTAGGATGCTAAAATGTCAAGAATGTAAGGAGCTAACTGTCGTACGCCGATGACTGTTTCCCTGAAATATGTTTGTAGTGCGTGATTCTTTTCCTATGCATTCTGTAGGAACCTGGAGGGACACTTTCCTAATATCCTACATGAAATGTCCCTCTCAAATAGCTTGATCTGTTGCAGGTGGCTAGCATGGTGCATGGATCACTGTTGTTAGTGGTGCTAGGCCCCATGACAGATTGCTTATTGGCTGATGTGTAAGTAATTCTATCAACCTAATTTCTCCAACACATCTTGTTTGCCTTTTGCACTAGAAAAATCTAGATCGTAATGCTTCTGATATCTATCTTGACAACATAAATTTCTGTTTTTATTAATAAATTGGACTGAGTTCTGTTATCATACATGTGTCCTCGTTACACCACATTTTCCTTTTCTTTTCTTTTTTTCTCTATGAAAATTACATCCGAGGTTCGTAATTTGTAGTCCTCCCAACGCAGTTTGCTTTCTAGTACTAAATTTTCTCTTTTCCATCAGTGCTATTCATGCACCAAAAACCATGTCATGTTCTACAAATACATGGACAGTGCAACTCTAGTTTTCCCAGTCCATATGGTAGGTTATGAATTGTTGCAGAAAGAGCATAATCCATTAGGAAGAAATCACACTGACATGTATGAAAATTTTACTGGCCGGAGGTAGTGTTAATAAAAGGGGTTTGGAGCCGTCATTATTTATGCTTGTGGAACCTGAGTGGGAAACAGGTGTATCAGACGTGTTCATTCAGCCACTTGACAATAGCTACAAAATATGTTACTATGCTTCAGAAAATGAGACATGTTTGGTGTGCCCATCTTTGTAGGTAATGCTACGGCTAATAACAAATTGCTTTGTGCTGATTTGCTTGAAGTCTTAATAATGTATTTAATCTTATATCGCTGTCTTTTTGCACCACATGGCTCTACTGCTTTTGTAGAGTTTTGAAATTGTCCAACCCTTTGAATTGTACGACTCATGACACTCTTTTAACATGGAAAGTCTTTTGGATGACAACTTAGTTAGTAGTGATAAAACTACAGTGTACAATATCTATCAGCTCGTCGATTAATTTGACATCTTCAGACATAGCTTCCAGGCATAATTAGTAGCAGCCATATTTTAGACTTGCAGCAATATTTCTTGATAACTTTGCATATGTGCCATCCGTACACTTGTGTGCATTTCGTCAAGGATATTAAAGCTGTCGGCCCTTTATATTTCCAAAGCATATGCTTTTCAAAGGGTAATGATGATGCACACTAGATAAAGTGTTTTCTGTTCAGCTCAACTCCCCTGTGCCCTTCTCATCATAGATTTGATGTTGCATGTCAAATATTGCTAGGTTCTTCAGTGAATATCATATTGATCTCTTAGAGCTCAGTAAATTTTGTTTTTCTTTTCCAAAGAACCAGGGTGCTTTCAGAACCTGCTATCATTTTGCATTCTTGAGCTGAAACTCATTGTACATGGTAACCAGTTCATCAACCTTTGCCTAACAAACATATCCTTGCAGGTATACCTGAAACTTCTATTCATAAGAGTCTCCTTGGATGCCTTTCGCCCCACCCTCTGAAATGAATTTGGTATTATTTAAAAAACTTCTTTTTCTTGGAAAAGATAGATAGTGAGATCAGCATCAAGCACTACCACCAGCAGAATCATGTGGACCACAGCACTAGCCAGTACCACGGATGGTTCTGCGGCTGCCTACCTGACCGTGCAAGTCAGTCCACTTCTCATCATCCTTTGTACGTGCAAGTGCAGAGGCGCAAGGTGCCTTCCAAATATAAATACCCACTCTCACCTTGCGAGTCTGGGCTCTTAACCAGAAGGCAGAATCAGCAGAAGCCAGCTGATGCAAATGAATAGGCTAGAAGATCTGACACCTTCCCCATCCATGACTATGCCGATTGAGCATTCCTCAAGGCCGACGCTGGGCTTTCCCCTGGGGACTGCTCTCCTGCTCCTTGTAATCTTCTCCCTCAGTGGCATCTTCTCGTGTTGCTACCACTGGGACAAGCTCCGCTCCCTCCTCCGGTCACGGCATCCAGACATGCTCCAGGAGGACCAGCATACTGTCATCTCCATCTCGTCATCACCGGACAAGACAACATATGAACACAAGGTAGTAGCACGGCCTTTGCAGTATGTGCACCCTTTTTAACATCTTGCTAAAGATCTGAAAGATCACTTCTTATAAACTTCAGCTGAGGATGATACTGTTTCTTCTTTGCAGGGCGAGAAAGTGGGAAAAGAGTGTGGTTTGCCCGTTATTATGCCTGGTGATAAGGTCCCCAAATTCTTCGCAAGGCCCTGCCCTCATGAGATGTGTTTCCCTGAAGAAGGGAAGAATGACGTTGAGTTGCAAGCCAAATGTTCGACCTCTTGAAACCATTAGTATCTGTACGTGAAAAGACACTTAGCTGTTAGCGACTTATGATTGGCAGATTAAGTGTATATATGCATATTAATAGATAGATTGTCAAAACATTCCATTTTATTCTTGTTCCATTCAGTTATGTAGTTGAAATAGGTATTATTATTTGGATGTTTTGTTTACTGAGGTTGAAAGGGATTATTCTGATAAGGTTCGTAAACCTTATGACACTAAGTTGCCACGCGAGCTTTTAATTGGTCATTCTGGGCAATTCTGAGCCAGGTAAGCAATATTTTACCGTCACTCGTAGTCATTCGGGTGGAGATGTCCCCACTTGATTCCATTAATGATAATGGAGGCCCCAAATCGGCAAGATTACATGATGGAAAGGTTTTTACAACAAAGCATGTGATGGGTGTACTACATGGATGAAAACAGAGAGCACCGGGACTCAGTTACAGAGACATCTTCGCGTGGTATCACTCGTATATTCAACTCTGTTTGAAAGTTGTTTTTTTCGCCCTTGAAATCAAAGGATGCAAGAGGCAAGATTTGTCTGATCTTTTGAATAGTATATGCGACAGTAGCATGTTTTGTGAATCAGTGATGTAAAAACCAATGCGTTGTGGATTCTGGTGTAATGCATGGTCGAAAACTTTGAGGCTGCTACTTGCTCGTGGATTTGATGCTCGATATTTACATGAGACCAACATATCTTGAGATCTATGACGTGCGAAAGCATCTTGAGATGGTGCGTGTCCCTGCTGGCGCCAATTGATGCAAAATGTGGTGATGCATTCTGATCGACATGTACTCTTTGCTTAGCTTGAAATTGATCTCATTGGTAGGTACCTAGCCGTTCAACTTGCATGATGCTTTCGCAAGTGCCGTGCACGTATCGATCTGGAATCCATTGACTCGATCAGTAGCAAGTGCTCTGAACCGGGACTGTAGTGGCACGCATATGTATTAACTAGCTAGTAAATGCCACGAGAATACCAGTGCCTAAAAATGGATACACCTTACGTTAAAAACAACATAATGGTGTTTTGTAAACACGGTCACGATAAGGATTTGATCTCCTTCACAAAATGATACTACGTGCTAAGTAGGATTGAATCATCGGATCTGATCCGGTAATATTTGTTTTTCTCATGGCCACTGTCTGTTATTAGCTTTATAGCTAACTCCGTAGTAAAGAAAGAAAAAGCAGTACTAGTACTAAATAAATTAATAGACGCAGAAAGATGGGCCATTGTGAGTGAAAAGGACCAGGAGGGGACAGCGGCCTAACATTTTCACTAGGACAATCGAAACCCACTGAATTGCCCTGCTTCCCTTCCCATGGCCATGGATCAGAATGAGGGAGATTGATACTCTAAAAAACAAAACGGCGTCAGCAAGACGGCGGGTGGTACGAAGTGGAGCACAGGCACAGCTAACCTGAGCTATCGATCGCCATCGTCATCGATCGATCGTCTTATTCACGTGGACTCTGGTCGACCGATCTACCTCCGTCCGTACCATCCTCTCATGAAGTCCATGGATCAAAGATGAGCTGCTCCGTCTGCTCGTGTAGAGGAAACGTCATCGATACATCCCTACGGTCATACCTAATGTGAAGCATGCATGAGTTGCACGCCTCCCCAGCTGCAATGATATCAGGCTACTACCGCATTCGCTTGGCTACTTTCTGCCAAAATGTTGCGTAGCACTAACCTTTTCTTCTCCTTTATTTTTCAGGCCGAAAGACCCAAAAGCATGCTATCATCATGCCCAAGTTGAACGCAACGAGCCACAGCAATAGCTCGTACAGTACTGTACGGCAGACTCTTTACTTTCTTCAACAACAAAACAAGGTGCACACGCACATCATGTCGCTTCAACCTTTTTTTTTTATGTGGCAGGATTCAGCTTGAGCTGACTGTGAGTATTTTTTATTTTTTCCTTTTGCGAGCATAGAGACATGATCACAGTGGCAACGAGACGGGACATCACATCAGACCGAAGAAGCCCGATCCATCTACCATTCTTGGCCGGGCCCGTCTACAGAACATCGCTACGGGCTGTCTGGCCTTGTGATTAATGGGCCGGCCGGCCAAAATGCCAAATACAGAGAAGAAGACATCCAACAACTACTTTCCCGTCGTTGCGAGGTAGGTAGGCCCAGCGAGATATCCGCGGTGCGGAATGAGGCCGCGTCACCTCCGTCCGTCCCCGACAAGGCCTACTACTACACAGCAGCACGCGGAACCCGTCCCCCCCGCCGCGCGCCACCTCCACCACCCCGGCGACGCCCACCGATGATACTCCGCCGGCTGCACGCTGGCGTACCCCGCGGATCGCTCACCCTCGCCGCCGCACTCCTCGCTGGCCGCGATGCGGCGCCGCGCACATGGCTGGCCTCCGCGGGGCTCCTCCGTCGCCTCCACGACGCGGCGGGGGACGGCGCCTCTTCCGACGACGGGACGAGACCAGGTACCACGCGATCCGACCCCTCTCTCTCGCTTGGTTTGGGGACTTAGCACCTCCGTGGTCCAGTACGCTGCCTGCCGATCGATTGCTTGATTGTTCTATCTAATTGTGCACACCGCACCGTCATTAATGATCACTCAGAATTTCATCTATGGCTCTACATTTCGTATGCTATTGGAATTTGAATTTTCTACTGTCCGTTGATACAGAGCATCATCAAAATTTACATGCACCACGATTTTTCCGCAGCCACAATCACCTGAGCATAGTCACATTTTGTTACTCTGAAACTTCTCTGGCAAAATTGCATCTGTTGTGTGTTCTTTAAGATGCTGTTACCTGCTGCAAGTCTTAAATTTCACGAGTACATCCTTTATCAATTGTGTTTGCTCATACTCTTGTGTTCTATCTGAAGGTCCACTTACGCTCTACAGGAATCTAGTAAGCCAAGGAAAGCTCACCCATGACGTTTACCAGGAAAATGTTGCGTCTGAACTGCAGAACTTACTTAGAAGACTTGAACAGTACGAGATGGAAATGGAGGATTACCATGTAAGTTGAACATTACTTTGTGTGCTCATGCCTTTTGCATGTGTCCGTAAGATAACTTTCTCACTTCTTACCTTACATAAAGTGCAGTCAAGGCTTTCAATTTGGGAGGATAGCAGGGAGACACAGAGGCGAAGGCTTCTTGTTGAAGAGGCTGAAGATAAACAGCGTGATGGTGTATGGATAGATGAGAAAAAGGGATTTCTCGAGAAGCTGGCTATGCGGTAATTAATTAAGCTGTCCAAGCATTTCAACTTAAGTTTTTCTACAAATTAACTTAATATGCTGAACGTAGTTTTGTTTACCTGTCTTTTGGTGATTATTACATCAGGAGGAGGAGAATCATAGAACCTGGAGTGGGGAAGTGGGTCTCATACCTGAACCGAGAGAAGAAACTTGATAAATTGGTTGGTCAGAGACCAGTTGCACCTTTGCTCCCAAAGGATTGTATCTGTACGGAAATGTTGGAAGTGGTAAGCTACCTTAACCGTGCAGCATGCTCAAAATAAGCAATTTCTTCTCATGTCGGATTTGAAGCATCGCCTAAATATGAAAAATCAAAATGCTTCGATTATGTCGGTGTCCTACATTTTTTTTTGCAAAAATAATTACAAGCTTTATACCATGTGAACACTGTATGTTTTCTGAATAATTAGTCTACCACCTATTCTATCAAACAGCCACGAGTTTGATTTGTTCTCTCTGTTAGTTTTCCAGCAAGACCTTAAAATAAGAACAAAATGGTTCTATTCGGTCATTGCCCTACATTTTTTATGAAAACAGCCACGAGTTTTACCATACGGTCATTGTCTGAGTTCTGAATGACAATTGTGTCACTTACTGATCTCAAGGAACACATTTACGCAGGGAAGACAATGCTGATGGACATGTTCTATGGGCTACTGAAGGTGTCATCAAACACAGGAGGAGGTTTCACTTTCACGAGGTAACTTTTTACTGGTTAGAATTATTGATTACCACTCTGTCATTCAGCCTTGGCCTAATACAGCTGTTGTACCCTGTTGTACCTGGAGAACAATTTCTTCCTGGCTGAAAGTGTTGTGTCGATGCCGTCTGCACTGCATCTGTTATCTGTTGGGCATCATGCCCGTCTGTCTGAACTCATTTACGCAGTGTGGCTTGGCAAGATGACAGTAACAGATGCATAACGCTGTTACGTTGTCGTACTTCCTTGATGCAGGCGATGCTTGAAATACATGATCATATGCATGATGTGTGGAAGAAACGTGAAGACGACAAATCTGTTCAGTCAAATGCTTTCAGTTGGATATCTAACCTACCTTTTGATGCGAAAATTAAGGAGTGGTTGATTGGAGAAGAGAAGTACAAACAAGAGACACAGCAAAAACATATTCTTTTAGCTGTTGCTGACAAATTTCTGGTTGATAGACAGGCCAATAAAACTGGAGCCAGCATTTTATGCTTTGATGAGATACAGGTACTTTAAACCATGAAATGTCAAATTGAAGTCATATTCCATATTATATTCCCGAAAATAGGGACTTGGCATTTCTTTCATGGCATTTAGCAGCTTTCTTATTGGAATACTTACAAAATTGGATAAGTATAAATTAAATTAAAATTGGTGTTGGTAAAATAGAGTTGTTTGCTTATGCCAACGGTAATTTCTTCAACATGAAAATTAAACATATGACTCACTGGAAAAAAATTCCTCAATTGATCCGATGAAGCAAAATGAGGAGAGTTGAAGGTCATAACTTCAGACTAGTATTTTCTTGAGACTTTCACATATACCTCTTTCTGCGTACTATGTTTGCGTAATAATTTATGAAAATATGCTCTACAACCTAGGGCTTTTTTGCAATACACTGAGGAAGTGCATTTGTGCAGACTATCGATGTATTTGCTGTCGTGGCCCTTTCTGGCATTCTAAGCAGATTGTTGAGTACAGGGACCGTACTCGTAGCAACCAGTAATAAAGCCCCTGAAGATCTGAATCAGGCAGGTCCCCTTTTAAGTGGCTATTCCTCGTTTCCCTATTTTGTCATTTTATTCACAGCCATTCGGAGTTAAAATACTGTAGTTCTGCATTTTGATCTCTTCGTTATTACTGTTGGTTTTGTAGGATGGAATGCAGAGGGACATCTTCCTTGAATTATTATCAAAATTGGATGAAAACTGCAGTAAGATTCTTGTTGGAACTGAAAAGGATTATCGCCGCCTGATTCCAACAGAAGGCTCAACTCAGGTCGGCTTGCAATTGTTCTTTATTATTTGGAAATGTAGCTAGGAGTGCTAGCATTCAGTTAAAGGGTGTATCATAGCGAACGTCAGGCTACTACACAACCTCTTTACAAATTGTATGGCAATGTTTGGAGATCTACAAATACATTCTCATAGTTATCCTGCCGTGATAGGGATCACGCAAGTTTTGAGTTATGAAGAATATATAGGTGCTTTTGTGGGATTCAAATCCTCGTATACAATTAAGTTATTAAGCTACAAACTGTGAGCCTTATATGAATTGATATGTTTCTCATGTATAAATTTTAGCATAAATGTGTTTCCTCTTATTGGCACTGCAGATTTACCATCAATTGTTGTATTTATTATAGTTGGTACCATCTGCAGTATTAGGTTTATCTTGATCTAACCGCTAAACTTTGCTGAATGGTTGGCAGGTTCACTATTTTTGGCCTCTCAGTTCTGACACTCGAAGCATGTATGAGGCTACGTGGCATGACATAATTAGTCAAACAGGAGGAGACATTATTTCAGTCACCATTCCTGTAATGTTTGGGAGGTATGTCCATTGAACAAAGCATCTCTGTAAACAGTGAAAATAAAGTAGATTAACTCTGTTTTCATGTGGACAGGTCTATTGAGATTCCTCAAAGCTGTAATGGTGTAGCAAGATTTGACTTCGAGTATCTATGTGGCCGTCCAGTAATCTCTCACTCTCCTATTTTATTTGTGTATAAAATTTACAAAGATAATTAATATGGCACTCTCAACTTGACAAAATGATATAGTAATTTCGTATTTATGAAACCTCCTATGCTGCTTTAATCCTAAACATGGAACTGAGTTATAATGTTAGTACGTGCATATTTTGAATTATGAAACAAAATCTGATCTTGAACAATACATAAACTTAGACGACCTGATTGGATTGGGATGCACTTAGCTGGTGTAAATGCCGTCGTAAATCCTCTTTCATTATAAGCAGAGTGGCTCTATTTGTAATGATTGCTTGTTCTTATACTCAGGTTGGAGCTGCAGATTATATAGCAATAGCTAGAAACTATCATACAGTTTTCATATCAGACATTCCAGCTATGAGTATGAAGATCCGTGACAAGGTATTCCTTCACCTGATAGTTTTCTGGTCTTTTAAAATTTTTGTGTTAAGGTAATAGGTGAAATTGATTGGGAACTTAGCACTCCGGGGCTTCAAAGTCCGTTGTTTGGTCAGTGGGCATGAAAATTATGAGGCTACTGGCAGACTGGATCACCGAAGTCTATGGGAAGTACAAAGAGTGAAATGTCTTCTCGAAAAAGAGAGAAAGAAAAGAATCTGTGATTCTGACCTGCTGAATAGCACGAAAGGGCTATCTAGATAAGTACGATGGGATGGAATGATAGTCGATGCGTATGTGGGTGCCTCTTTCTTCTTAATCATTAAAAGCCACCTAGTTCCACCTAGGGAGGTTGAGGTCTTTTCTTTCTGATGGAATGATAGAGGACAGTTTGGTTTGAGTTGAGAGCTTTCAGAGGATATTACAAGTCTATGACACCGAAAACAGAAAAGTTCCATTTGGTCAATTTTACCATACTGTTTACATTGACATGCAGTCTGCATTAGTTGATAGTTTTTTATCTTGCTGAATTGTTATGCTGTTGTTCTCTCCATTTGCTAATATCATGACTCATTTAGGCAAGAAGGTTTATCACCCTTATTGATGAGCTGTACAATCATCACTGCCAACTTATATGTCTAGCTGCTACATCGATTGATGATCTTTTCCAAGGAACTGAAGAAGGACCACTGTTTGATCTGGAGAGGTTACATTCAATAACCATTCTTTATCATGTGAATTGATATAATACACCAATTCCAAATGAATACATGCAGTTTCATATTCAACAGTAATCTGATAGCTACTATATAGCTCTTGATCTTTACAAGAACAGGAACTGAAGTTACATGGCTTGATGAGCCCCGTTATACAGGAACGTTTTTTTGTGCCGTGGGTGATAGGGAAATGTTCGTTGCACTATTCTTTATCATGGATTGCTGAGTTCCATTATTTTTCTGGCTCTTGCAATATTGTGGATATAATAAAACACTGTATTTCAGTTGCACTGTGACTGAGAATAAATTGTCACTCTGGAGGTCTTGTTATGCAGTTTTCAATTTGAAACTGAAGCCGAAGGAACAAAGCTAAGAAGGGATGTTCTAGCAGAAGGCAATGTTGGCTCAGGTCCCTCTACTACAGGCCTCGTGTCGATAATGTCTGGTCAAGAAGAGATGTTTGCATTCCGCAGGGCGGTGAGTAAACGTTCTTACCTCTTGTTATGTATGAATAGTTGCCACTTACGTGAGATAGTTCATTATGGCATCCTTATTTCCTTGAGCTTTCATCACTGGAAGCAAATTTGCATAGACATTCTCTTCACTGATTGTCAGCTAAGTATGTTTGTCACATCTTGTTTTGCAGATATCTCGGCTTATCGAAATGCAGACCCCCCTGTATCTGGAGCGTGTGCAGCAAGTCCACCCCTCCTTCCTACAGCAGGGTCCTGCTCTTGCAAGCAATTGGACTGTTTCTCAGTCTGAACCATGTGTTTTGACTTGATGGCACCACTCTTATTCATGTGACAATGCAAGCAATAATCTGACGGAACGGAAATGGCAGTAAATGATACAAGCAATGTTTATACCCAGTCAAGTTTATGGTATGCCGTAGCTTGGATCTGAGGCACAACTTATAATTCTGTGATTCTGTCCGTTGCATATGAGATGAGATGCGATTCTGTCCTCGTGAGGCGGTCTGGTCCGCTCGTGCCTGCTGCTGGCGTTGCTGCGCAGCTGGCACGGCGCTGTGCAGTGCGGACGGCATGCTGCTCTGGACTACGCCGGCAACGGGGTGTGGTGGTTGGAACTGAACACCACCATCGGCGAGGCCAGGACGGCTCGTTGTTTGCCAGAACGGAGCAATCACCTCTGCGGCTTTGTTCGCGGGTCCGTAAATAAGAAATCCTCTGAATTAACCAACGGGAAAACCAAAGGCCTTTTCATGAGTTCAAAAATAGCAAAAATAAGAGAGAAATGTAGCCCTCGTAGACATCGTTGATGCCATGTCGCTATTCATTGCTACCAGCACATTTTCTCTTTGACTGTCACAGATTGAAAACGTCATCTCTCATCTGTAAAAAGAGCGACATCTCACCATAGGTGCTTTGGCTGTCACGGTGTCACCATGCATCTTCAGTGTCGCCTTTCAGTTCAAATTCAAACGGCGAGATCTGGCACATCAGGAAAATACCCATCTCCATCCAAACTTAAATTAAAACAGTGCCATCCAAACTTAAATTAAAACGGCTAGTACTAGCAGTGGACAACAGTACAACAATAATGGACATCGATCGCATCCTGTTCCAGGAGACGGAGACGGCATCGGATTCTCCTAGCTTGTTTCCTCGTGTCCTTGCAGTACTCCTGCCCATCGAACAGCAAGCAAGACGTTCGTAACTACTGTAATTTACACTCTTCACATGTTCATGCCGCCGTCCATGAAGCGTTTGAATTGGAACCAGTGATGGTCAATGGGGACTTGATTACGGCCGGTTCTCTCATGTGAGGGCATGGACACACTGAAGCTTTTCTCCCCCTTTTCTTTCTGAATAATTAAGGGCACATACAGGCATCGAAGCTGGGCACATGGTTACTCCATGTGAGCTGCATTTTATTATTACCTTCAGCGCATGCAACTAGTAGTACTATATATGCCCATCTAATCTAGTGCTGCATTTATATAGTGGAGGAAGAATAGGAGAAGGTTTCAGTAGTGCTGGTGAGATGGATGCATGCATTGCAACTTGCAGCTTGCTTGATGTTCATCGTCGTCATGCACGGATGGTTCTGTTCCGATGAAGGAATCTTTGCACTCATCAGACACACATTTCTTTGATAATTCGGTTAACTCGTCTAGTCATAGTGTGATAGTAGCACAAGTGGACGACGTATGTGTATGCGGTTCAAAATTCAAATTACGTACAAACTCGACAAGTATAATGGAGACAGACAGGAGAGAACAGCGTCATGTGCTGATTTGTCAGCATTTCCCGACAAATCGAATATGTATTATGCGAGCGCGGCCGTGCGGCCGTTTGCCGCCCTCTCATGCATTTTCCATCGTTCCATCCATGCAACTTGGCCGGCTGCTGCCTCCTAAACACGGCGCATGCGATTCGCATAAACAATGTAACCGACTTTTCTGCTTCGATCCTGCAGACTCTTTTTCTTCTTGTATATATATCCTGTTTTTCCAGGAAATCAAAAACACAGCTTTCGATCGATAAACATATTTCCAGCTATTGGTTATTGGCTTCCTCTGGTTTACATCCATGCACGATATCCGTGAAACAAAAGACTTGTTTTTTTCCCTCTTTCTCTTTGTGATGTCGTTGTCATCACACGACATGGATACACCGCCCATGCTGTTGAACAAAAGCTGTGCAACATGCGTCATCAACAAAGTAAGGACAAGCTAAGGTTGTTGGGAGGTAGCTAGATGGATATACATGCATAAAAAGTTTATGCGCTTCATTCATTCCTAACCCACTAGTTCCATCCAACCTGTGATTGATGATCTACTGAGCATGCATACGCCTCACCAACTGCCCAACTTACGTCCATCAGTTTTTTTTTTTTGTAAATAATTACATAGATTTCTTTGCTGGTATTTTCCAATAAAATGAAATTGTACTGCATCCAAGGATCTGAAAATACAATGGAAATTGGCATCCAACCAAAGTAGGATGATGATGATCCAGTTGGCATCGCAGTGGCAGATGCTGTAAATTAGGCGCAACTAGGATCATGTTTGTGTTGGCGCTGGGCTATAAATGGAGGAGGACAGCTCACCCCAGCTCCTCCTCGCTCGCTGCCAGGTGGAGTGGAGCGCCTGTCTGTCTGAGAGGTGGGACCCAGCCAAGTCTTGCCTTCTCTCGCCGCACACCACAATTTTTCCATTCCAAAACCTAGCTAGCTTAGCTCCTCGAATCTCCCTTGCGCATCGAACCGAGAGGAGAGGAGGCTGCTCTGCTCGTCCCTCCCTCCCTTTCCGTTCCTCGGCGAGACCAGCCCGCCGCCGGCGCCTCCGTCCCCAGGTGAGAACCGAGAACTCCTTCCCCATCCTCTCCCCCTTCCTTTTGTAGCTGGCATTTAGGCTGGACGTAGTGGTGATGGGTGATTCCGAAGACTTCATCCCAATCGGGGATGATATGGGGATTGGGAGGGGAATTTTCATCTCCCGGAGGAGAGGAGAGGAGAGGAGAGGAGAGGAGAGGGGTCTCTCTGCTCTGCTGCCGTAGGGATTGCTCGGTCCGCCTCTGGGTGACTGACCCCTTTTTTTTTCCTCTTGTAATAAAGGTGGAGAGATTGAACTGAACAAGCTATGGACAACCTGTGGCATCTGGGAGATGAGCTCCGTGGGCAACCAAAGGTAGTGGAGGACCGTCAGTGGTCTCTCATGACCTCCAAGCTTGCCGAGATCACCAAGTCAAAGGGCGAGAGGATGAACGACTTCGACTATGGCCGGATGAACACAGTCCCTGATGTCAAGCAATGGGATAAGATGTCCTACCACCACGACGAGAGCAGGATGGACCACCTCAACCTTGGTCTCATGAACCTGGACCTTAAAATGAATGATCTCAAGATGAACGAGGCTGTCATGAAGAACCACTCTTTCCGCAACGTGCCCTACAACATGAATCCAATGTACCCCAAGGGAAGCAACACCAATGTCAATGCATTCAAGATGAATGTTGGGCTCAACAAGTACTCCAACACTCCCAATGGAAAAGAGGCGAATGGAAAGCACAACAATGGAGGCAACAGCAATGCAAACAATAACAGCTCTGCTGTTGACAAGCGCTTCAAGACGCTGCCAACAAGTGAGATGCTACCGAGGAATGAAGTTCTTGGTGGATATATCTTTGTCTGCAACAATGATACCATGCAGGAGGATCTCAAGAGGCAGCTTTTTGGTATGTATCTTGTCTCCCGACAAATCATGACATAGTATTGTGGGAAAATAAATTTGATAATGCCTTTTGATGATAGCATCTCAAGATCTGTTACTCTTCTGCAGGGTTGCCTGCTAGGTATCGTGATTCAGTCCGAGCAATCACTCCGGGCCTACCTCTTTTCCTCTATAACTACACGACTCATCAGCTTCATGGTGTGTTTGAGGTGCGTGACATCTGATTTGGATTTGCTGATGCCTGTGAAGCCTCTCTGTGAATTACTGAATTTGTTAAGTATTTTATTGCTTGTTAGAAATGGTTACTGCTAGGCATAATGTACAGCGAAGTAAGAATATGCATTGTGTTTATCTTTAGCTTAACTTGTCTGTTTTCTTTTCTCTCATGCCTTTACATATATTTTCCCGAAGAATTTGGATATCTGAAAAACATTAAACTAGAGAGTATAATCTCAATTTTCCAGGTAGTGCAGCAGATTAGCATTGTTTCATAGTTGGACGTAGATTAGCATCTGTATAAATCTAGATAAATAGTCGTTGTTGTTGGTTCATTTCTGTTAGGTCATGTCAACAGATCCACATTGTAGTTGGATGCAACAATTAAATTTCGACTTTTATTTCACACATCCGTATTAAGTCCATTATTCACCTTGGAATAATCCAGCAGCTTACTTTCTTTTGCTTTTCTGAACATATTTTCTTAGGCTGCCAGTTTTGGTGGGTCTAATATCGATCCCACTGCATGGGAGGATAAAAAGTGTAAAGGTGAATCCAGATTTCCAGCACAGGTACTGACAACATATGACACATGCTTATTTCTAGTTATGTTTTGATTTCACGCTCTGACGTCTTCGCTTTATTAGGTGAGGATCCGCGTCAGGAAACTTTGCAAGCCGTTGGAAGAGGATTCCTTTAGGCCAGTTTTGCACCATTACGATGGGCCAAAGTTTCGCCTTGAGCTCTCCATATCAGAGGTATGTAGCTTATTGAAGCTGCTATGTACATGAATTATGCAATGAAAGACTGTCAGCTCCCTTCTTCAAAGAAACTTATATAAATTTTTTTATTTATTTTATGCTATCATGATGGTTGAATTTGTTGCTTTTCAGCTCCCTTTTACATGCTTCATAGTGTATGAGTTATGTAGTGCATTTAGATATAAAAAACTTAAAGAAGTTTTTTTCTTCTTCTGTGTGTAAAAGTATGCAACTAACTTACAAATGAGTATTTCTTCTTAAATCACAAACTAAAATGTCTCCTAACTTTATTATACTGAACTGAACTACATTCTTACCTGCACCAAAACACAATCCTGCCCCTTTCTTACAAGCATAATTGTGACTTTCCTTGTTTCTCCTTTGTAATTCCATGCTATTTCATATACTTTGCTTGCTGAATGTTGCACGTAAAATGGTGAACATTTGTTTTACTAATCGTTTGTCGAAACAAATGCTCTAACTTCCCTTCTCGGCACCACATGCTAGACAAACTTGTAGGCACAGAAATCTACCTAGGACTTAGGCCTGCTTCCCCCCTCCAACACCAATGCATCATATTATACTGATGTTGTATTTCATGATAAAATGTCAACTTTCTCACTAAATTGATTTTGCAGACCTTGTCGCTACTAGACCTATGCGAGAAGGAAGGCATTTGAGGTGTCTGCAGAGGTGGTTGCATGAGCTTTTAGTAAATATATCATCCTTGTATGTTTTGTGGATGGTGGTTGGCAATGTTGTGTGGTTCTCTAAGCGCAAGCTGCTGCTGTTGGTTTCATTTTCCCTTGAAGGACCTGGTACTTGGAAGGCCCCTCTAAAGTTGTGAGCCTGTCTGTGTACTCTGTGTCGTCCGTGATATTGGAGAAGTTCCTATTCATATTATATGGTGTAATGGAGTTCACCCAGAAGGGAAGGGACCCCGAAAGTTGGGGCCTCGATACTGTAATGTTTAAGATGCATCATGACGCCCCAAAGTAAGGGCAGATGATGTTGTTCCGTCCTGAGTGTGTGCGCGCGTGTGTGCTGTACCTTAAACCTTGCATTCCCTTAATGCTATGTGTGCATATTTCTGGAACCAACCTTGCATTCTCTTGGCCTGATGCTTCATGTTTGATTTGTTTTTGATGTTGCAAACCTTGAACATCGTGTCCAGGTTGTGTTGTAGGTGCACCAACCGGAACCTGTGTTAATAGGCAATAGATGTCTGATTGCATCCGTTGAACTGCTCTTAGCGGCAGGCTGAAATTAGGTGGACCGTCACAATATAGATGTTCTGTTGGTGAACATCGTGTACTGACTATGCTATCGCCGGATACCATGTCTGCACCCAGGAGCTAAGCCATTACAGTCTACACTGTTGAACAATCGAGTTGTCATCGTGATGAGGACAAGCTGTTCGCGCATTCTTTTTTCCCTTATGTGTCTGACAGCAACGTGGGTTCACCCTGCTGTTAAACAAAAACTACAAACAGCAAGACATAAGGCATTCAGTAAGTCAGTTGAATCGATCCATTTTGTTTCGAGGCTTGAGCTTAAGGGCCTGTTTGTTTGGGCTATTGCTTTTGTGCTTTTGGAAAAGCTGGCTGTTAGAATTTTAATGTTGACTTTTGTAATATATATTAAGCTTCTCAGCATACCAAAGTCAGAAAAGTAGCTCTCAACAAGCTTTTCAGCTTTTAGTTTATTTCATCAGAAGTCAGCTTTTCAGCATTCCAAAAGCCAGGTCAGAAGTTTGCTGTTTGTTTCAGCTTTTCAACTAGCCAGCTTTTCAACTGGAAAAGCCAGCTGAAAAGCTGAAACAAACAGGCTGGCGCGATAGGGCGGCTGTAGAGCCTGATAGATGATGGCTTCATTTGTGATGAAAATTCATCAGTTAATGTGTTGGTGTGCGCTGTGAGTCTGTGATGAAGTTTAACACTGCGAACCGCGCAAGTGCCTTGCACCGTCGACTTTGTCCCAGACGGTGGTGTTGCATGTTTTCATCTCGCCTACCGAAAACGCCTTAATCTCCTGGTGGAAGGACGAAACGTATGCTCAATGAATCCGGCCAACACAGCTAACGAACTCTCTGTTATTATGTGTAATTGTACAGTCTTTATTATCTAAAAAAATGTGTAGTTCTGCGGCAAGGTTATTACCGCAGTTGCGATGAACATGTACGAGCAAGAATTAGCTGCACAAGCTATTAATTAGTACAAAGGCAGCTGCGACGATGACTGTGCCTCCAGCCAGAGCAGACAGCGACCATTTCAGTTATCTTGATGGTGTCCCAATCTCGATATTGTCAATCAGCCTGACCTTCCCAAACCATGCGGCCACACAAATGACACTAGGGCGATCGATCTTCTCCACAGGCACCAAGCTTTCTTGCTCCACAATCTGCATCAGGCATGGTAATTGTTATTAATTACATTCTTAATTTTCAAATCACTTCACCATAAGGTCCCTAGAGATGCCACTATATGCTTTTACCAGAGAACAAAAAACTCAAGTCAAAAATGTTTGTTGCAGTAGTAACATATATATTCAAAGGTTCATCAGAACCGAAGCAGCGTAAGTATACCGCAAATGATGGGTAGGAGCAACATGTAAGAACTGATAAATGGAGAACTCAATTCCCAGATAAAATGCAGAACAACTTTGCTGAAGAACAGCATGCTGGTGGCTTGAAAAGCTAAGAAAAAACCTCCAGTATTACCTCAACATAGTCAACCTGACCACCAGCTTCAGTAAGTGCCTGCACTATTTGATCTTTTATTTGCTGGCTATGATTGTTTCCGTTCAAGGCAGCAGTTTTAGCGTTGGCCAGTGATTTATTGATGGACAATGCCTACAGAAGAAATCACCACTGTTAAAATCCAGGTTTATCACTTCTGGTGAGAGGAAACAAAGTAGGAAAATCCATTTGCCCTATACTATCCCTCCGCGAAGTAAACTAAAATACTGCAAAACTTTCTTAAAATAACAACGAATGTTATAAGTTGTAAAACGATGCAGCAAGTTACTGCATTTGCATCATACTAGCTTCCAATATCTCCTGCCTATATCTAGTTCTAGGGACTGCCTAAGACTGCTGTGCTATAAACTGACTAGACCTTACACCTGCGTAAGACAAAGCAGTCAACTGAATACTTCTGAGCAAAGTTAATACATGTTGTGCAAATGCCATTCTAGGAAAGTAGCTACCGATAAGACAAAGCAATGAAGAATTTGGACAAGTTTGCTCAACACAGGTCCAATCATAAATCCAAATGCAATAACTAACTTCTCATTCTTTTGGTGGCTGGGACACCACACATTAGTCAGAAAGTTTCGCTGCTAAGAAATATTAACACTTTCAGCTGGAGAGAGGAACCTTCTCCCTTTCCTCGCGTGATAGGTGTACATTGCGGGAGCTCATTGCAAGGCCATCAGCTTCTCGCACTATTTCTGAGCCGATTATCTCTATAGCAAAATCAAGGTCACGAACCTGAAAACAGCAAGAGCTTGTCTCAGTAGCAGAAAAAACAACTAAAAGGACGCCAATTATGACATATACGTAACCCCTCAGACAAGACATAACAGACGACAATTATGAACGGACCAATGTTTTATGTCAATTTCAAATTGGTTACCATCCGGCAGATGACGCGCCACTGCTGATAATCCTTCTTCCCGAACACAGCGATGTCTGGCTCGACGATATTGAACAGCTTGGCGACCACGGTGGCCACGCCGCGGAAGAACACGGGTCTGCTGCTCCCGCACAACCCCTTCTCCAGCCGCTCCACCCGAATCCACGTCTCGTGCCCGTTCCCATCAGCCTCCTCCACGCAGGAGACCGCCCCGCCCCCGGACGCGTCGGCGGAGCGGCGGGCGCTGCCGCGGACGTAGAGGTCCGGTGGGTTGAAGACGGCTGCGACGACGCCGGTGTCGGCGAGCTTGCGGAGGTCTCCGGCGAAGTCGGAGGGGTATGTGCCGAGGTCCTCGGTGGGGGCGAATTGGCTGGGGTTGACGTAGATGGAGACGACGATAGCGACCGGGCCGGTGGAGGCCGCCGCCGCGGCTGAGACGAGCGAGAGGTGGCCCTCGTGGAGGAAGCCCATGGTGGGCACCAAGGCGACGGTCTTGCCCTCCGCGCGGCGGCGGCGCGACCATGCGCGCATCGCCGCCTTGTCACGGATCACCTCCGGCTCGCTCCGCGGCGCCATGATGGGAGCAGGATGGGGGTCAATGAATGGGAATTGGATGCGGCCTGCTGTGGGAGAAATCGAGGCCAGCCGCCGCCGTGGGAGGGAAAAAGAGGGAATTCTTTTCCCCTGGTAGAATTCAAAAACAGTGTGGTGTAGACTCTTTCCTGGATATGATAAGGACATCTGGATATACTAGTAATCGACGACACCTACATCCGTGCTAAATTGCTAGTGCCACATTTCTCTTCCATATCTACTATCTCCCACTTGTGCTAGTAGGATATATCTACTATCTCCCACTTACGCCTTAACAAGATATCCAAAAGAATTGGATAGAATATATTTCAGAAAGCTGACCTCCGGGTTCATCCACATATCTAGTTGATTGTCAATTTCAACAATTAGCTTTGATACTCTTTTCTGATTTACAGAATCCATACCATCCCACCAGGCCAAAGGCTCAACCGTGGGTGCATTCAGAACATGTACACACCACTCATTCTGCATCAATAAATTCAACATTTTAATCTCACAAAACTATACCAGAATCTCCATGATGACGCTCAATTCGTGTTCCACTTCATCCTGGCTGCAGGTGTAGGACTCCAGGAAATTGATTGGGTGCTCTGGACATGACACTTACTGAGAGAACCTCAGCCACATAATCACTGCTGCATTTTCTTTCACAGCAAATCTCCTGCAGTAAATCGTGTGGCAGAGTAAACATGTGTAAATTAGGGAGTTTGACACCCATATCCTCTTTCGGAAAATATGGCCATTGTACATTCAACAAGAACATGTCCAATGGATTCCAAGTCAGACCTGCAGACTTCACAGAATGAAAGGTACAAAACCATGCACTGCGTACTTTTGAATCTCGGTGTGGTGTCAATCTTCAATATACAACCTCTACCTTGTTTCCACCGATGTCAGACTATGTCTCACACCATTGGCCCGGTGTACTCCGATTCTATGACTGGCAAATGGTTGGATCAGATGAAAGAATCGGTTCCCAGAATTCCAGGCAATCCCATGGTGAATCCTTCATCTGAGGAACAAGTGTGTCATTCAGCATCTCATATATTTTTGCACATTGTGGATGCTCTTGATCCATTGAGTAGAAAACATGATTTTCCATGTTTACCTCTATCTGACTGAAACCAGGGTTCTTCTTTACCATGCTCCCCCTCATGCCCTTCCAAATATTTGCTGTTTCTTCCCACATTCCACGTGACGCAAACACATTGGCCAGAAGTGTGTAGCGTCCTGAGCCATGGGGGTCCAATCTGACAAGATCTTCACCCACTTCTCTTGCTACCTCCACCACATTATGCACCATGCATGCTCCCAGCAACGATCCAAGAATGGCCTCATCACGCATACCCTGTTGCATACCATCAACCAGTTCCTTGGCTTCCCTCACATACCCTGCTCGACCCAGAAGGTCCACAACGCAAGAGTAGTGCTCAATGGTCGGTTCTACTCCATAAACATGCTGAATTGTTTTGAACAATTTTCGACCTTTCTCGACCAATCCAACATGGCTACAAGCTGACAGCACGGCAGTGAATGTTGTAGAAGTGGGCTTATACCCATGCCTCAACATCTGAGCAAAGCTCTGTAAGGCATGGTAACCGCATCCATGGTTCGCGAAAGCTTGCATTATCGATGTCCATGTTATGGCATCCTTCTCTTCCAAGTTCTTGAATGCAAGCCAAGCAGATAGCAGATCACCGCTTCTCGAGTACATTGTGAGCAGAGCATTCCCTAAGGAAGTTTCTGACAGGAGTCCCAGTGTGATGACCAGCCCGTGAATTTGCTTAACTTCCATTGTGCTCTCACATTTACCTAAGACACTGATCAATGTGGTGCTGTTAGGAGATAACTCTGAGCGACGCATGAGAAGAAACATGCTCGAAACTCCAGCCTTATGCTCGTTGTTGGCATGCGCCTCAATGATGGCATTCCAGCTCACCAGGTCCTTTGCAGGCATCGAATCGAATAACCTTTGTGCCTCATACAGGCAGCCACTACTGGCAAGAGCAGTGATCATCGCGTTCCATGCAGCAGTATCCTTCTCTGGCATCCAATCAAAGAACTCTATTGCCCTACCGGCAAAACCATTCTTTGCCAAGCCAGTGGCCATTATTGTCCACGAAACCACATTCCTTTGTGGCATCCTCTCAAACAACCAAACTGCTTCATCCACTTTGCCGGCACTCAAGAAACCAGAAATCATAGCATTCCAAGAATATGAATTCCTCTCGGGCATCATATCGAACAGTTCCCAAGCATCCTGAATCTGTCCATGGTCAACGTAGGCCTTAACCATTACCGTCCATGCAACCACATTCCTCTCCGGCATTCGATCAAACAGCTCCTTTGCTTCCTTGAGCATCCCATTGCGTGCATACCCCTGCACCATCGCCGTCCATGAAACAACATTCCGAACAAGCATGGCGTCGAACAACAGGCGGGCCTCGCTGACACGGCCTGCACGCCAATACCCGGAGAGCATGCAGGTCCAGGTGACAACTTTCTTGACTGGCATTGCGTCAAAGATCTCGCGCGCGCGGTCGACGCGGCCAGCCTTGACATAGCCGTCGAGCATGATACCATCGAGATGGGGGCAACGAGCAGCCGCGGGCGCCGCACGGTAGAGTGCCTCCGCGCGCGACAGGTCCCGTTCCCTGATGTGGCGGCTGACCGTCTCGGCGTAGGCGGCGGCACCCCAGTGCGGCCTTTCGTCGAGCATGGCCTGAGCGGTCTCGGCGCCACGCGGTGGACCGTCATTTTTACCGGCCGAAGAGACGCCGTCGTGGGTGGGTTGTCGCGGCCTCCTATCAGGTATCGGGAATGTGATGTGCAGGCGGAGGCTCGAGAGCCTGAAGGGTGGCTCGGTGCTAGCAGCGCCGACGGCGACGATGTTGATGCTGCTGGAGCGGATGGCGCAATGTCGCGGAGGCGGGCGGGGATTCAAGAAGGAGCTGTGGAGACGGAGGAGCGAGCACTGGGAGAGAAGAGCGCGGAGGCGCCGGCGCCGGCGAAGCATTCGGAAGACGCCGGCGACGAACTCGGTGGTCAACCGCCTGGTCAAATATGTGGGGCCTGTAACGTGGCAGGGTAAAGTGACGGACTGACGGTGGCTAGTTTACGAAATAGTCCACAGAATTGTCGCGTTCGTTCAAACAGACCCCGCATTGGATCCCGATTAATAGTCGCGATCCGGTCTCGGCTAAGTTTAGGGCCTGTTTGGTTCGCTACCTCAACTCGCCACGCCGTAGGTTCGGCACGCCACAGCGAGTTAGGCAACCGTTTGTTCCGTAGCCAGAGTTCGGCACGCCATCGAAAGTTTGGCGTCCGCCGTCCACTCCGCCACACAATTTTTCGCCGCAAGTATGGCGAGCAAATCGACCGCCACAACTTCGGGCGTGACGAGCTCACAGGCGAAAGAGTGTGCTACGATCACCGTCGCTGAGAAATATGGCGCGAAAGTGGTAAAGAAAACCGTCATTCCCCCAACAGAAAATCAAGCAAAGCAAGAAATCAAGGCCGGTCCTTTTTCCCCAATCTGCGTGTTCACCTTCAAAATACTGTACTCTTGTTCACCATTCACTCAATCCCAATCAAATTCGTTTCAATCACACTTTGGAGATGCACCAATGTACCCGGACAGGGAAGAATCGCTCCCAGAGAGAAATCCGAGTTGCTCTGAGCTAAATGGCGGTAGAGCCATCGACGGCGGTCTCGATGAAATTGCGGAGCGGGATCACGAGGTGGGGTAGTTATGGCAGACAAAACCGACGAAGAACACTGCTAGAAGACCAGAGGAGGTCAAATTTGGCCTGTGCGTGCGGATCGAAGGAGCTTGCTAGAGCAACGGCGGACTTGGGAGCTCCCCGTGTGCATTCGCAGAGAGAGAGAGAGAAGAGAAGATGCTTTTTTTCCCTTTTGATCAGAAGAGAAGGTGCTCGTGGTGGCAGCGATAAAGGATAGAGTGGTCTGGGCTAAATGGTGGGCCGGCCTGAGCTTGTTTTGGTGGCCCATTGAGCCATGTGAAGATAATTATTTTATCCCATGTTAAGTTAAATTTATTACTTTCTAAAAATATTATCATTTATTGTAATTTGTTGTCCTCCCATAATTATGCTAATGTGATGCTATACATATGAACTTGTGAGTGGTAAAGTCACCTCTTCATAGATTGAGGTGACTATAGCCAAGTGTGGCTATGAACCAAACATTTGCCAAATATATTTGCCAAACTTGTAGCATGTCTTATAGTCACCATCCAAACAGTTGCCGCATTCGATTTGCCACAACTTGACTAAC
This sequence comes from Eragrostis nindensis, assembly GCA_012490785.1. Taxonomy (NCBI): domain Eukaryota; kingdom Viridiplantae; phylum Streptophyta; class Magnoliopsida; order Poales; family Poaceae; genus Eragrostis; species Eragrostis nindensis. The sequence continues at coordinate 38,606 of JAAXCT010002130.1, read as the reverse complement.
TTTTGGCAGCCAACCAAACAGCTCCATCTTGCCACAAAGTTGATCATGCCGCACATTTGGCTCGCGCCTAACCTTAGTCGCGGCAGTCTACGGCCACCATCCAAACAGGCCCCTAGTCTGTGCGGCTAGGAACAGCTCGGGGCAAACGGGTGCCGGCCGTTTTACAAAATAGTCCGAAGTGTTTGGGCCGTCCTTCAAGCACACCCCTAGATTGGATCGCGATTAATTTCGAACAGCTTTGAACCATTGGGCCCTGCCAGTGCGGCCCGGAACGGCGCGGGCCAGAAGGGCAGCGGCTGTTTTTCAGAGTAGTCCACAAGGTTTGAGCCGTCCTTGAAGCACACCTCCAGATTGGGTCGCGGTTATTAATCGCGATCCAACTTCGGACAGCTTTGAACCGTTGGGCCGAATCTGTGCGGCCCGGGACGGCGCAAGGCACGGGGACAACGGCTGTTTTTGAAAACAGTCCATGGTGTTTAGGATTTTTTTTCAAACACATCTCCAGATTGGATCGCGATTAATAATCGCGACCAATTTCGGATGCATCTGAGCCTTGAGGTCGTGTCTCCACGGCCCAGATCGACTTTAGCAAAAATGGCTGGTGGAAACTTACGGAAACGACCCTTTTGTTGAGCAGGCTGGTCAATAGAGGAAGGAGGTCTGACCGACGGCGGCGAGGCGTAACCGCCGCTGCTCCGGGCCTGAGCTGGACAATATGAACACTACACTGCGCGGAAGATAGAATCCCGTGCTCCTCTCGCATAAGCTCGAGGTGGGGGACGAACATGGCCAGCATCCTGGTGTGGCGAGCGGGAAGATAGCTTTGCCGTAGAAATTGAATTGATAATGCAGAAGGTGCGGACGATGAAGAGAAAGATTTATTCCTTGTTATTACAAAACGGTGAATATATTAGCAATCCGACAGAGACCGTAATTACGCATACAAAATCTCAGATACTCTCAGTACATACATCTGCCTGAACTGCAGAAACTCCATTCTTTCGAGACAGAATGCGTAGCAGAGCAAAAGCAAGCATGCAGTGCAGCAGCTTGGAGGCGGGCCGGAGATGTATGTTTGTTTATACGAATGCGTGCTTCTCGAGCAGCTTGAGGACGTCCTCCTGGTTGTTGAGCTTGGCCACGTCGATGGGCGTCTTCCCGTCCAGGTTCTGCAGCGTCCTGCATGCGCACACAACAGTCAAATAAGTTTCAGGCGACGCAGAGGACGTCCATCAAACTGACTTCGTTTCAGACGTCGGTGACTTACACGGCGGCGCCGTTCTCGAGCAGGAGCGCGACGCAGTCCTTGCGGCCGTAGCCGGCGGCGTAGTGCAGCGCGGTGTTCTTGTTCTTGTCCACGGCGTCCACCGCCGCGCCGGCCTCGAGCAGGACCTGCGCGCATTTCAGCTCGCCGTACCCGCAGGCGAAGTGCAGGCCCCTCCGGCCTTCCGAGTCCTCCTCGTCCTTGTCCACGCCCTCCTCCAACGCTTTCTTCAGGCCCTGATCAATATATGATCGCACAAACCATGTATGTGTTCAGCAAGGGGAATCGAAGGAGCAATGTACTAATGTACTGCAAATTAAGAGATGAAGAGGCTGACCTCGACGTCGCCGACGCTGGCGGTGTGATGGATGATGGACTCGTCCTCGTACTCGCCTTCCTCTCCTGCTTCTTCCTCCGCCTCGGCTTGCTCCGCGCCGGCTACGGCCTCGCTCGACGGGCCAACGCCCATCGCACGCCCAAACTTCTGCAGAGCTTCAGGGTCGTTCCAGTACCTGATCGATGATGAAACCAAGCAACAACAACGAACGAGAAGAAGAAGCTCAGAGCCTCAGGTCATTTCATCCATATATGGCACAAAAAACTTGGAGGAACTTGCAACAAGAATGATACTTCATCATGGCGGCTGGGCCTCCGGTCTCGATCTCGTCGAGGATGGGCTTGAGGGTGGGGTCCTCCTTCATGCGCGCGATGCGGGCCTCCAGCTGCTCCTTGTGAGCCGGGTTGGTGAGCCCGCCGAGCATGGTGGACATGGCTGGGTCCTGCATCAGCGCGCTGCCCAGCCGCTCCGCCATCGCCACGAACTGCGGGTTCTGCATCAGCTGCTGCATCGTCGCAACGTACTTCTGCGGGTCCAGCTCCGGCACCGCCGGCTGCGCACGAGCCTGCCGCGGGGACACCACCGTCTTCTGCAGCTGCTCCGCCATCTGTGTGAAGGCCGGGTCCTTGGCGATCTGCTCCGCCATCTCCTTGATGCTAGGGTCCTGCGTTTTCAATATTCCATTATTATTTGCTAATATAAATACTTCAATCAACTTCACTCGTGTTCATTTCCACTAATTATAAAAACAATCATAGGGAATGCAAACAATGGAACATACAGTCACTAACTGGCAAACAAGAAGAGAGGGACATGTACAGCTAGCTCTGCTTCATGTTCTTGTGAATGAAAAGGGCCCCCCAACCAAAAGGGGGCAGCATAATGCTCACCTACACCGTCTCTTCTAGCTACTCTTTCAGTTATCACAAGCACAAGAAACAAGTTCAGCTAAAATTTTAACTATATTAATGTATCAGAGGAGCCTATCATCTCTTTTTTACTGACCTGCGTATGCAAAAGACTATTTATATCCCACTAACTAATTACTGAACCTTGGGACCAAACCACTGTATTGCTAAGCAAACTATGATGCAAAAGGCTAAACGAAGACAGACTGAGATACTGTACGCATATGCATCAACACCGTACATTGAGCAGGTTCATCATGGTGGAGAAGTCGAACGGGTTGGGCGGAGCACCCGCGGACCCCGACGGCGCCGCCCTCCGCTGCTCCGGTTGAGGCTGCTCCTCTGCCGGGGAAGCCTCTTCGGTTTTGACAGCAGTCTTCTCCTCTGCACAATCACAACAACCATTTGTTTTGAGCTCAGAAATCACTCATGCCAAGAAAGACTAATCAAGGAAACAGGGCAAAAATAATTAAATAAAATTGACGAATCAGTTCTTTACCTTGAGTAGCCATGTCGTCGACGGAGGTAGGAGGCTGTTCCTGGTGATGAACTGATGATAAGGTGGGTGTTGCTGTGGAGAGCAGCGAGCGCGGGCGCGACCAACCAGATGTTTCCAGGGTGTAATTTCCGCGTATTAGTCGTGGTCTCCGTTTATATAGGGAGGGCACGCACACCGGACGCTTGGGTGACTGCAATTTGTACACATGGATGGAGGGAGCAAAAGGACTGCATCTCCTTCCAGAAGCAAGATCAAAATGGACACGGTGGGGTAGATTGATCTCCTTACACGGTGGTAAAAAAATTGTCAATTTATGGATACATTTTACATTAATCTCATCGAAAAGCATTTTGCTTTTATGGTTTCACATACGTTTACTAACTTACGAAACATGAGTCGTGTAATACTGCGTGTTTTTTTCTGTTTTGACACCTAATTTCGTGTTATCCATGTAAGGCTTGGTTTTGCGAACAAAAAAAAAAAAAAAAAAGAGCTGGAACTTCCCTGCTTAATTCAACGTGAGACCAAGCAAGCTAACAGCGATTTTCTTTTTGACGGAAAAGCTAACAGCGAAATTGGGGAGCAATTTGTTTTAAATGTACAAGAATTTTCACAATATCTCATCAATCAAGTACCACTACATGTGCCATTTCATTAGCTTTCCAGCTGTAACAAATAAAAGCGAACTTGATTGTATGAATTACGAACCTTCTAAGAATTTTCATGGCACCTTTAGCAAATTTGCAGTGGTGGGGCGACAAGAAGAGGTTCCATGCTTGCATGCCATGCAAGGTCGAAAGCATGAGAATCCAGGGAGGTGAGATAGGGGCCCGGACAGGGATTGGGTTGGGATAGCAAATGTGCGGATAGGATAGCTTCTCCAGGAAACGGCTAGCATTGCGACAAGATTCATATTGCTGTACTTCTGCTGCATATGGTTGGCCTCCGACGACCTTGTTGTTCACGTCGCCATTCTAACTTCGCTCGCATCAGGAAAAGGCCAAACACCGCAACACAGTTGAAGCATGAACATAATGGAGATGTTAGACCAATTACCAGAAGGCTTTTTGGGCAAATCAACACCCAATACAAAATCTGGGCGAGGCATTCATATGCATCAGTGATTTCGGAGGAATCAGTAGTTCCTTTCACTTGACATTGTCAATTTGACCTTAGATGGCCTACAAAAACCCCCAACCAAGGACAAGAAAGAAGATGCTAGAAGGCAGTAGCAGATAAAAGAAAATTACATTGCTGAATAGATTGGGCATTCCCATTCCATGTAACGGGCAAACCAATCAGCTGGGGCCTCTCTTAAGATACAACACACTGGCGGTGGCAGACTGGAGAACTGACGGCCTTGCATGCAATTCAAAAGTTGGGAAATTTTGCAGATAACAGGAGCAGAACTACCTATAGTGGGGCTCTTCAGATCCATGCCAAACTGAAAGCTCCTGACCTAGCAGGCCCAATGAGACTAGCTCAAAACACGCTGACTTTGCTGTTGCCTTAACTGTTGTGTTGCATTTCTTTAGCCAAGATCAAAATAGCTCCTACTCCGGGCAACCAGATTTTTCAGGTCTTCGAGGAGCATTGCTACTTCACTACAAAAGGCACTGCTGATCCACAGCACCAAACCAACCTGAAAAATTTGTGACTCATGAATATTTGTGGATTCCAATGTTAAGGTCCGAGGATATGGAGGTCAGAACTGGGAAAGTCTGGTGCCATACAGCCTTGAAGACTCGCTTCTGGTGTGCTTGCACAGACTGGCAGGGGTTTTGGCCATGATATCTAATGTCAAAGATGTGGATCACAGGATCTGCTGAGCCTGATGACAAGTACCAACCGTCAGGAGACCATGACTGGTTTATCAGAGCAGACTGAGACTCACTGCTCTCTTGTTTCCAACCGAACACATGAACCTCCGTCTGCCTAAGCCTGATGTCAAACAAGCGGAGCTGCCTGCCCGGCGTCCTGTCAGGAAGAGAAGACATATAAAGCTTTAGCATGCGTCCCTGGCATTAAAGGCAGTACCAACAACCATCGCAATGTAGAACTTCAAGTGACAACTTTCCGATCTCAATTTACAAATGAATTTTGTGGTACTAGAGTTCGAGCCGTACATCGACCTCATTAAACTAAATCAAGCCAACATTTGTGCATGTTACTGACCTTATGTACTAGTATGAAATGCAATAACAGATTGAGATGGCCTAAGGGTTCAATATAAGAGCTGTAAAATGGACCCATTAATTCAGCATTTCAAATTTTACTTACCCTGCCTGCACCATGTATAAGTTGAAATCACAGGGATTTGTTAATACGCTCATGCATTTGCTATCAATTAGGTTCTTGAACTCTGTTCTTCCAGCAGAGAGATCAAATCCTATTATCCTCTTGTCACAGCCAACTGATAATATTGTTTTCTTCTGTTGCAATCCAGCAACACCCATGACAGCAGAAGAATGGAAATCCTTGTGCACTTTCTTATGTTTCCATGAATCATCTTTGTCTTCCCAAAGTATAACAGCATGGTCACTTCCAGCAGTCACAAAGCATGCATCAGACCAGGGCATGAACGTTATGTTGTTTATGATTCCCTTTGTGTGAGGCTTCTCCGGTAGGAAAGTAACTTTCCTCTGTTTCAAATTCAAAAGAATATTATGGAACACCGTTTAGTCATATTTCAAGAAAGTGGATTGTCCTCTACTAACAACAAGAAGGCACGGAAAAGCATAATCACACAAGGACGGCAGCATGGATTCTTCCAATATTTAGCACTATGATAATCACTGATGACACAATTTTGGATAATCACTTAAGAACACCTAACTGAGATGCAAGGTACAGCGCATTAGCTGCTGGACATTATCACCATCACAAATGATAGTACAGCTTTTCTCAAACCAAAATTTACCCAGATTAAATGAATCTAAGACGAGGAAGAACTAAAACAGCCACCTCTGGTCCCTCATGGAAAAACTCATTTAAGAAAAACTAAATATTGAAGTAAAAAAAATGCAGAATTTGATAAATTTTAGAAACTTCAGCGGTCACTAGTTGATCAATTATATTTTTCATGTTAATTTGTTCACATTATAACCAACTGCCCTCACTGAATCAGGCAGCCATGTCGTGAGATGTAAGGGCGTGCACTATTTTCAATAGAGTTCTTACCTGTCTTGATATAAGATTCGTCATTGAAACCTGAGAATCACCATTATCAGCACTGTATACAGCAAAAACTGTGTCACCAGCTGGATGCCAAGCAATATCCTCAGGCCATCTATGCTTTGGAGAAAAACAATCTGTTCTGCCACGAAAGGCAACAGACGGTCTGCAAGTAAATGCATGTAATTTGTCAAATGATGCTTTAGAAAAGAATCACACATAGATATAAGGAACTTATATTTAGAGAAAACGCAATAATCTATACAACAGAGTGGTTTCACAACAGGTGATCCTACCATGGAGCTATATTCTCCACAGTGACCTTCGTCACTTCCAAATCAACATGGCATTTTTCTCTTCAAGAAGTGCCAACATAGCTTATGGATATCCATAAATAACGAATAAATAAAATATAATCATATACTTTTAAGCTTCACACTGGCTGTAGCTATATTAAAATAGTATTTGTTCTGAACTAATCTTTCTGCATACACTAAATTAAGGATAAATACTGCCTGAGATTCAGAAGGTTAAGGTTAAGGTTAATTCATATTAAAAAAGTATGTCACATACGCACCCAAATTGTGTTAAATTCAGGTTACCTTTGTATAAATCGATGGGATAAATTTTGCTGAGACATTAAAACAGAATTGGCGGGTATTAGATTAAATTGGTGTTCCCCATGGCAGAGTAAAGTGTTGGCACATCCTTCACGGGTACTCTATGCATTGAACTTTCAGTATTCTCCGTCACATTACAAAATTTTAGTTACCTGCACTCAGGTGCCGGGTTTAATATCTCAGCGTTGTGGAAGTTCTTGAAGTAAGATACAGTACAAACAGTAGAAAAAGAGCTATCTTCATTGCCCTCTGTACTAACGAATGTGATAAGGCAGACAAACTGAGCTGGGCACATAAGTCTTAATTGCTTGCATGATGCCCACCCTTGAACTTCATAAAGGAAATTAAAAAAAAAAAGCAATGCAACGACAGCATTGCGCGAGTTAAAGAACAAGGACACTGCCTAGGAATCCTGTGGCACAAATCTAAAAGTAAACAGCTCTGAGACCATCATCGACGCATGTATAAATTACGATATCCAGCATTTGCAGAGCCATTAATATTTTTTTATCACGCAACAATCATAACCACTTCTGTGAGCTCCTTGGTGCTCATTCTTGACCTAGTTTTCCTTTTAACTTCAGGTTCATAGAAAATAGCAACCTATCTTGAGTATCTTGTAACTTTTTCAAAATCTCTATAAGTAAATGAAAATACTTGCAGGAATAAGAGGAAAATAGCATGACAGAAATTCAGAGTAATATAATGCCCACCCTCTTGGCTGCACTTCCCACAGAATAACCATTCCATCCAACGCACTGCATCACAAGAAAGCATAATATTAAAAGTTCTGAAAGTTTAAGCAAGCTTGACAAATCACGAGTACTTGGATTTCGACATAACAAATGGATTACACGGTTTAAATGTCATGTGTATTTGAAGATAAACAAGCAATTAAAAAATCATTCATTTCACCTATCATATCTCTTAGAACAGTGGTTGAGCCACGGATGCTATCATTTTACAATTCTTAAGCTGACAGTAATTATTTTCACAAAGAAACTTGCAAGAAGCTTCCTTTGTGAAAGCCAATGCTTGTAGACTGCCATCACGTAATAAATTCAAAAGCTGCAGGCAACCATAATTTCTGGAGGTGGAGCCTTTTTGTGCTACAATAGATGTGTCATTTACCATTCCTTTACAATAACTGGCACTAAATCCATTACGATTTTCAGTAAAAGTCATAAAACTTTGACAAGTAACTACATTCTTTTTTCCATAGTTGATGCAGGTATTGTGCATATTTAAGAAATTATCATATCCCGTGAATCATACCTGGTAACAACAAGCTGATCGTTAACAGGGCATAGCTCAAGACACCTAAGCTTCCTCCTGTGTTGGCTTGAGACAATAGAGCCACCAGGAAATTTAAGCAGCGTTGCAGATGACTTCTTGATACTTGGAATCAAGTTTTGATGCTCCTTCTCTTCTATAAACCAGAAAACCCAAAGGTTAGACATGTAGAAAGCAGCAGTCTTTTTTCTTTTAAACGAGACAGGGAAAATATGTTGATACCAATCTTTCTCTTGGGCTTCTTGGGCTTCTTCTCCTCTGTCCTTTGCCGCTCCGGCGGCGCCAGAGATGAAGATGACGAGGCGGCAGCGACCTTCTTCAAGCCAGGCATGGGCTCTGGGGGCGGTGCTTGGCGCGGGGTCGGCCGGTTGTTGGGCCCCGGGATGACAAGCTGCGGCTTCGCTGCCTGTTGCTGGGCAGGCGCCGACGGGGGAGCCTTCTTCTCTGGTGGCGGCGGGGTCGGCGTTCTGGGTTCCCTCTTGATCGGCGGCGGCGGCGGCAACTTGCGATCAGGCGCGTGATCTCGGAAGCGGGCGATCCGCGCCTGCGCCTCCGCCAGCTTCATCTCCGCGGTGTCCAGCTGCGGCGGCCATGGAAAGAACCCAATCAAGATCGCAAGATAAACATCAACATCGCCGAAAGTGGGGCAAGACACCGGAAGGGGAAGTGCGGGGCGCGCGTACCAGGGACTGGTAATGGAGGAGCTTGAGCTTGCATCGCTCGACGTCGCGCTCGCGGTGGGCGATGAGGGCGAGCACCGCCTCCTCGGTGATGTCTTCGTCGTCCTCCTCCTCCTCTTGCGGCGGCGGCGCCCCGTTGGCGGGGGCCGCGGGCGCGGCGCCATTGGAGGAAGGGCGGGGATAGTAGGCGGAGTCGTGTTCGTCCTTCTCGAGCTTGGGCCGCTTGAGCGCCGGAGGGTCGCCCATGGCGCGCGCGCGGCGGCGGAGGGCTCGAGGGGTGCGCGGTGGTAGGAAAGCGGAGCGACCGCGCGGCGCCTCTGGTCTGGTTTGCGCTGCTCAGTATTTGGCGTGTCGCGTCGGACCACTACTGTTTGTTGCCGCGGCAATGCGACCGCACGCGCAAGCTGCCAGCAACTGGTGCCGCGATGGCATCTGGCCGCCTGAAAATGGAAATGGCGCGCGCATTCTGGGCCCGTGGCGCCACCCGAAAACTCGCGACGGAATTAGGGTTTGGCCGTGACGAATGAGCGCCGTTTCCGTGGGCGATCGGCGCATCGCCCACTCGATTCGCATGAGCCAGCCCTGTGCATATTTGCTTTCGCTTGCTGAATGTTGGCGGTTCTGGTCGAGCACGTCTATTCACAAATGTTTTTCTTTCAAGAAGAAAATGCGCCCCTACCAAATGCAATTCTTATCGCGCCAACATCACAACAGGTCAATTACAAGGGTAATAACTTGATGTGCCACATATTTACAGTACAGTATGGACGATACATACATTCGCCATCTCCTCGACAGAGTAGAGATGGCTTGGTAAATCCAACAAATCTGATAGCCTAAGCAACCACAACCTTTCGAATGCATAGCAAATCTGGAAAGAAACCAAGCAGCGGACGGGACCGATGTTGGTCCCCTATGGCGTCTCGTCTTCGTGGTACAGATACAGGCCAAAGCCAAACCTTGCGCATGCCTTGCAGAACGCGGCTTCTTCAGCTGCGGCCACAGGATCGTCAAACCGCGCATCATCCAGCGATGCAGTTCCAGCAGCCTCCCTGTGTACCTGCATCGTTGGAGACAGATTTCAGAGAACACAATTATATAAATGTTTTGTCACAGCGTGAGCGATTCGTTATTGTTTACTGCCTGCACAACCATGCAATTTCAAGAACGCCATCAAAATTGGACTCAGCAGTTGGGAACGTTAGAAGGTAAGCGCTATCGTCATTCTACAATGCTCACACCACGGTGCGGTGCGGGCAAGATGAAGGGTAACGATCCAGGACTTCACAATTCACATCTCCAACTTAAGCATTAAGCCCTTTACTAATACAGCATACATAGTGCATCGCTGGCTATAAAGCTAACTGAACAAACTGAGTTTTTTTAAAAAATTAATCAACAAGCTAGAACTAAAATGCGCATATTCTACTTGTGCTGCTGTGGTCTTGCAGAAGCATATAGTATCCAGGAAACAGAGTACGAGACTTTATTACTAGTTTTCAGATATGGTTGGCTAATACACTCCTTAGTTCTTAATAATGCCCAGAAAGAAGAAAAGAAAAAACAGTGCATTTACCCCTTGGGTGGGCAAACTGATAAAGCTTGTACAAGCTAAGTAGGGAAGTGTTCCCAAGGGAAGCACCATGTCTTTAATCAAGCTAACACATGCATATGACCAAAGCTAAACTAGTTTATAGTTTAGGCACTCCAACAGTTATTATGGAGTCAGTGAAGACAATGGGTAAAATTCACTAAATATTGCCAATAAGTTGTCAAAAAAGGAGAAAGTGAGGTACCTCTCCATCTGTTCCTCTTACAGTCACTCGGTATACAACGGTAACCTTTCCATTGTCAGTGTAAATAACATCACGGACCTCCCCGCACCAACCTGAATACAAAGTTCAATCCACAGATGATGAAAAGCGAAAACAGTCCGGCACATTTCAAGTAGAGATGCGATTAGTATAATGAGGAGTTGGAGCAATTGTACAAGGAATCAACTGCAAGGTGAAATGGGGTTGTCGTTTTACGCTCAAACTGTTGCAGATGCACAACTTCAGTCCCTGATTCTTTAGTACAGGGTTACTTTATTCTTCTTTCTTTTGTGTGAAATGGTGCGCATCGAATGGAGATGCACATTTTAAAACAAAAGCAGAACATAATGAAGTGATAAGTAGCAATGGTTCTCGATCTCGAATTACAACACCAGGTCAGCTTCACAGTTCACAGTGCATTACTAGCAGCAGATATGGGTTCCAGTATAGAATTGTAGACTCACCTGGAGCATAAAAGCTGAGCATCCTGTTCGCATGGTACCTGTAAGGAAATCAAGACGACCACGTGAGCGATTGGACAAGTTTCATCACGAAATGAGTCGAGCTATTCTAAAAATGAGATGATCCCATCATGCTCTGTTTAGATCCACCTGAATTTTGGTGGGATATACTAGCAATTTAACTGCCTGCGTCATGATCTGCAACGTTTTAGCTTTCGACTGGATCTCCGGCAGCAGAAGCCAACCCCGAGAGGAACAGAGTATCCATGAAGAGAGAGAGAGCGGGTGGTAATGGTAAGTACCAGGGGATGACGGGATCGGAGGCGGAGGAGCGTCGAGAGGAGGGCCGCACGATGGTGTCCGGAACGCGCTTGTTGAGGTCGCGCAGGATCTCGACGAGCGGGCGCGTGATCCCCGAGGGCGCGGCGTCGAGCGGCACGACGTAGTTGTTGGTCGAGGCGACAGCGCCCGGCGGCCTCCGGTCCGGCGCCGCGGCGGCGACAACGACCGCGCGGCGGGGGCGGAGGGAGGTGCGGAAGAGCGCGGAGGCTGGGGCCGGCGAGACGGGGCGCGCGAGGAAAGCGGAGGCGTACTCCATGGGCTGCGGCGGCGGCCGGCGAGGGGGCTCAAGGCAGCGCGGTAGTCCAAGTTTGGCAGTAGCTGGTGAGTCAGCAAACAAGAGCCCCCGGACCGGACTGGTAGGGGGCTGGTCTGGTCCAGGTGCCACTGCAGAGTTTGTTGAGGTGTCATCTCGACCGCCCAGTGCTCATCCAACGTCCAGAAGGGGCCACCCAGACCATCTTCTCGCAGGAGACTTGCGGAATGAACAGGTTTCGTAGCAGGAAATTCTTATGAGAACACTTTGAAACGGGCAAAACAATTTGCAACATGACACGTTTTCACAGAAAAAGACTTATCAGAACGTTTACAATTGCTCGTTCTTGCTCCAGTCTGTACACATTTTTTTTTAGATAATGGAAAAAGTATCCGGCCTTGACCTCATGTGAGGCTACAGCCAATTATTACAAGAGTTGCAGCACCTCCGTCTGCGCTTACATGAGTCAAAGTAAAATCGGAGACGACATAACGAAACCAGTTCAATGAAGAACCAGTCTGTACACATGTTGCGTGGAGGAACGGGTGCAGGAAGAGGAAATCGTCCGCAGACCCGCAGGAAGGTGGCGCCGCCGCAGGTCCCACACCCCTCGTATGTAAACGTAACAAACTGACACTATCCTGCATGCATGTTCATGACAGAAAATTTATTATAAATAACCTGGTAGATCACTCAATATAAAAATGTTCAGTGACACATGATAACAACGGACTGGAAAACATGGTTCGGTTAGCTGTAGTTTCTTGGCAAAAGTGTCGAGTTGAAATTACATCTGGAAGATCTTCGAGATTTGTATAAGCAGCAAATGCGGCACAATACTACTCAATCCCTATAAAGCTTCTATATGGTTTTCCATCGCAAAAATAAGAAAGCTTCTCTACGGTTCAAAAGAAATATCCCGAAGTTCCATCGACCGGACCAACAGAGGTTGGAATATATAGGCTATGAACAAATGTTCACTCAAGTTATATGACACTGTCATGGTAAAGGTCGCCTACCTTCATAGGCTAGGCTACGAAGAAAACCATTTCCAAACTTCTCACAAAATGAGCATTTAACACCCATAAGTCAAAATGCATCCAAACAATTGGGGGAAAAAAAACCAAATCGACATCTAGCACAAGTCACCTACTCTGCTACTCCTACATATCCTGATACAAAACTGACAACATAAAGGCTTCAAAGAAAAATTCGAGGCTCTACTCGTAATTCTAACCATAAAAATTCCACAAATATTACGCACAATCCGTAGTGAAAAGAAACACAGAGGCACTCAAACATCCAACAGTACATGTCATAAAACATACCTCATGAATCCATAAAACACTAGCCAAATGTCATTCTCTCTTGAGGTAGTATGCCAAACTGCCAATCCCTTGAACACAAATTTGTCAGTTTTGTCAAGGATCACATAGTACCATATCAGTTCAGGTCTTATGGTACTTTTTCCCTGTTGCATTTCATGCTAAATAGAACAAATAAACCAAAGATGTGTTATGTTTGGTTTAAAGTTTGAAATATTCTCCAGAAAATAGCATAGCTTGTGGAGGAGCTTCATAAGATCCATAATGCAACTTAGTAAGACTTATTAAGATATATATTGGGCCTAAACCTTGTTGAAGTCAACAATAATGCACTTTACAACCTATAACTCTGACAACGTTTATGATGAACAGATGATAAGAAATAAACAAAACCAAACCAGTATTTTATATCCAGACTAGCCAAACTGAGCTTTCTTAGGGAACATGATGTTTAACAAAAGGAAGGGTGATGCCAAACTATTTGAGCTGGTAATTAGTTAACAACTATTTTGAGCTACTTATGCTGGTATGTGCATTGGAAGGAGGTCAATCATGTGGGCATTCAGGTTCCACAGTACATTCTACTGAACATTGCCCTCCTCTGTTGTTCTCTTTCGCTTTGTTCCTGTAAAGGCTTGTTTCGGCTGTCCAACACGTTCTTCTAGCAATGTAATCCTCTCAGCGATGCCATTAGAAGAAAACTCTGAGGGGCATAGTTTGTGATCCTCCACGCACTTGGCTATTAAATTCAAAAGAGCCAACTCCTCCTCGTCACGCTCCTTCTGTACAAAAACATTTGCATGTGCTCATTAGGGATAAGGTTTGCACACATATTAGAAGATGATGAAGATTACTACATTAGGACATAACATTCACGTAAGAGTCATTCAATATACACAATGGTGGAAGTAATTCAGTGAACCAAATACTGATTCCTGCAAACCATGCACAAGTAATAAGTCTCTCACAACAGGGGTAGTACAACATACCGATGCCAACTCCTCACTCTCTTTTTTCCTATTGTGCTCAAGTTTCTCCATGATGTGAGTTAGTGTTGGAGCAAGAGGGAAAGCATTCTGGAATTCAAATGCGAGGATTATGCGTTGCCTGCAGATACATATCCTTATTCAACATTTCAACAACGACATCTGCAAGAGAAATGAAGTAGCAGTTAGGCAGAGCCGGGACAATTGGCCAACTTGGTGGTGTCAATGTGATAGGGGTGGTACATTTCCTCACCCCGCATTGTTTCACGAAGAGCTTGGAGCATCTGAGAACCTTCGTGCAGGACAAGCTGTCTCCAGCAGCCAAGAGATCGTAGAGCTCCTGCGGCGGGAACTCGATGGGCACGCCGAAGGCGGCGATGAAGAGAGTGAGGCCGCGGGCCTCCCTGGTACCGGCGGCGCCTACCCGGCCGCTGACGCGCACAAGCCGGCTGCGCCATGTCAGCGACGCCTCTCGCGCCTCCTCCTGCAGCTGGGCTCCCTCTCCCTCTGCCCTGGCCCCTGCCGACGGGGACACCCCGCGCGCACGTAGAGCTCGAGGAGAAGCACGCAGGCGGCCTCAGCGTCCCGGCTCTCGGCGGCGATGTAGTAGCGGCCGACGGCGCGGAACACGAGCGCGGCGGGGTCCGCGGCGCGCCGCAACGTGTCGGGCCCCACGAGGCGAAGCCACTCGCGGTCCGTCAGGCGGGCGGTGACGAAGCGGCGGAGGTCCCGCGCGGACATCTTCTGGCATATGCGCCCCAGCTCCGCTGCCGCCGCTGGGTCCCCGTCCTCGCGCTCGCGCTCGGGATTGGGTGCGGGCTTGGGGGCGACCTCAAGCTCAGGCTCCGGCGCGGGACTGCGCTCGGGCTCCGGGGCAGCCTCAAGCTTAGGCTCCGGCGCGGGATTGGGTTCGAGAGCGGGCTTAGGGTCGGATTGGAGGCCGGGGGAGTGGGCCGCGAAAGTGGCGGCGATGGAGGCGACGTCGAGGAGGACGGAGTTCCACTGGTCGAGGAAATCGGCTAGGGTGTCGCTGTAGGAGGCGAGGCTGTGGACGGAGGTCAGCATGGCCGCGTAAGAGGCGCCGGCAGCGGCGATGGCCGCGGGAGGCGGCGGCGGCGGCGCCATGGCGGACGAGGGGGTTTGGGTTCACCCCCCCGGTCTTGTCTGGTCTGGTTTGGTCGGGTCGGGTCGGGTCGCGTCGGAGTGACCGGTGGTTGGGAACTTCTGGCGTCGCGATGGGGGCAGCAGCTAATTTTAACTCGGGCTCAAGGTAATTAGCTGCGCCTCGGAAGCTAATTAGCTTCTCTAAGACAGTTTCAACTAATTAACAGAAGTTTCCACTCAATTCACAGAAGTTTGGATTCAAAAGTTTCAACTCAAAATACAAAACAAATAAACTTAGGGTTTGAGGCATATTTCTTTGGCTTCGGCGAGGTCTGCACACGTGAGCTGCAGAGCTCCTTGACGGCGTGAGAGGGGCATGTTTAGGCGAAGCTGTTGGCGGCGTCCGACGAGGAAGGGGACGGAATCAGCGGCGATGCGGTTGGGCTTTGGCGGCAAGCGGTGCCTCCGTGCCTCTGTGAGGAAAAAAGAGCAATGCAAAGATGGTCGACGTGGGACTCATGCAGAAAAAAAGGGAAAGTATACAGATGGTCCACTGGTTTGTCGGAGGAAAAAAGAGAAATACTGCTCACGTGCATACTAAGAGCATCTCCAAGAGATTACCAAAAAATTAGCCTCATTAAACTTGTTTTTGAAAGTAACTAAAAAATTATACGAGGCAATTTTTCTTTTCTCCTCCAACAGTCGCTCCCTAAAAGTGGATCAAAACACTTTTGATTGGGCCACGTCAGCATTTAGGCCACAAAATCATTAATTCTAATGAAAGAAAAAAGAATGGGGATCCCAATTCTTCCCCTGTTTGTAGCTATAAATGAGGGAAGTTTAGGGGGTATGAAAAAATTAGAAGTAGTTTTGAGGTGCTGTTGGAGATGTTTTTTTGATTGAATCCTATTATTTTAATTTAAAAAGAGGTTTTAGAGCTTTTTTGGAGATGCTGTAAGGATTTCGCGCGTTGGGTGGTTCTGAACTCAACACGAGTTAACTGCGTCGAATACCAACAAACCTTTATATATACACCACATGCTCTAAAAAATAGTCACTGCGTATGCGGTTTGAGGACGATTCAACCTTCGATTTCGGATTATTAAGCCGCCTGAGGTCTTCCTCCTCCTCTCATCGGAGCTTGCTCTGCCTCTGCCACCACCATAGCGTGCTGCCATCTTGTCTCGCTCATATTTTGCGCCGCCGCGTCTTTCTTCTCCGACGACGCCCCGCTCTTCTCTCGCGCGCCACCTCATGGAACCAGAACAATTGTTCCAACCACTAGGAGCTATTGTTCCGACACTAGCAATTGTTCTAGTGACAGAAACAATTGTTCATCCTCTGGTAAGAACACGTAAGGCAGTTGCTCAGCGAGCCAAGCAGGAGGTGCGCCTGGGTGCGACGGCAAGTGGTGCGTGGCGCGACAGCGTGGGGTTGCGACACGCCAATGAGGGCTCAACGAGGGGTGCGTAGGTAGCTAGTGGGCTCGGTCGGAGGTGGAAGATGAACACTCCCGCACGGTACTGTTTATCTATTGCATGCGGTGTCGAAAGGCGCCCATCGAATACTACATGTTTTTGTATTTATTTTTGAAAAGATAGTTTTATTTACATCAGATAATGTCTTTAGTCTTGTTTTTTAGCAAACAATGTCTTTATATATATATTTTTAAAATCAACTGCACCCTTTATTAATCAGAATATGAGTTACATACTCCGTCGTGTGGAGTTAGGAGCCACAACTACCGACCTAATCTAAACTAATAAGGCACGAGTTGTGCGACCAATGACCCTCCACCTAAATATTGTGTACCCTCCTCTGAACCCACCGTTGATTTCAATCGGGCCCGCAACCTCAAAACCGTTCCGATCGTCGATTCCCTCAACCCTCCTAGCGTTACGTCACAGAGCGTTACGTCACGCATCAGATTACGTTGAGATTACGTTGAGAATCACCCTGTTAGTCGTGTTTTTTCTCACCGGCGATTCTCGATACCCGCCCACCCCGACCCACCAGCGTATTTTCCATCCTTGTTTTGGTAGCGCGATTAGAGTTTCCAATCGTAGCGATTAGAATTTCCAATACCGCACTGCCTCGCCGACGATCTTGTGCGGCGATCAGAATTTCCAAACGTGATGCCAGGTATTATGGACGTATATTTTCCTTTTCCTTTTACTTTCCTTTTCCTTTTTTCCTTCTTTCTGATTAGATAGAAAAAAAATTCTACCCTCCCTCAGTACCCATGCCCCCGATCAATCAGCTTTCCTTTTGTACGCCTGTTTTGAATTAGTTTCCAATCCGATTTCCTTTCCTTTCTTTCGCCTCCTTTCCAATCCATTTGCTGGCGGCGTCGAGGTTGATTGGGCTGCTGGCGGCGTCCAGGTGGATCGAAGGATTGGCCACGGCCGCCGGTGTTTGATCCTCCAGCAGGGTGCGGTCGATCAGGATCGTCATCACGAGCCAAGGTGTTGGCCGCGTCTTTCAGACGTGGGTGATCCTCTTCTTGTTCTGATCACGGTGAGATTTGCGCCCTTTCAATTGATCTTCCATCAGTTTGATCTGCTAATTTCAGTTCTTTGATTAGGTCGCTGTTAGGATCCTCTTCCTGTTCGTTGATTCAGTCGCTGTTCGATCTATTTTCGGTTTTGCCGGGCGCTACAGTATTCATTAATTAGTTCAGTCGCTGTTCGATCCTCTTCTCCTTCGTTGATTCAGTCGTTATTCGATCGATTTCAGGTCTTGCCGGACGCGCTAGAGTAAACGTCCAAGTAGTTTCAGTCGCTGTCGCAGATTTTGCCAGACGCGCTACAGTTAGAGTCCCGTTGCAGGTGTAGGTCCCCAACCTTATAAATCCTCTCATCTCAATAATTTTTTTTCCACGCCAGGATGGAGGGGACGCTAATATTCCCTGATCTCCAGAGGGCAGCGCATCCAGGTTGATTCGAGTTTGATTGCATTCACTTATGCGGTATTGCACTACGCTTTTAATCTTTCTCGATATTCCTTGACTTACATATTTTCGTTTTTGTTATTTTGATTAGATTTGCTCCTAAGCATTTTCTTGGGACGGTTGGCTCCCAAGCTGCAGCTGGATCTGAGCAACAAAAAGTCGGGAGGCGGATCTGATTTAGGTACTTCTCGTATGTCCACCAGGCATGTATTTAGAGTTTCGTTTTTCAGCCATACACATGCTTTCCATTCCAGTTTCGAATTTTTGTTATCTGGATATTGCCCAGTAATTTGTTGTTTCTTGCATATTGGTCATTTGGCTCTTCGTATTTGTATATTTGGTGCCTCCTCCAAATCAAGACAGTCAGTTGATTGTATAAAATATAAGTTTATAACTGCTATAAAATACCTTACCACAATCTTCTTTTGGTAGGTTATGGAGAAGCTGTACATGGAGAGATGGGGTCCCGAGGAAGCGGTACAGGCAGATTGTCATGGACAGGATGATAGGAGGAGCAAGGAATTGAAGTCATCCGGTAATCAATACCTCTGTTTTCTATCCGAGTACTGTTTTTCCTGATTTGGTGCATGGTGTGGAAAATTTGCATTGAGCAGTCGCATTCTAGCTGAGATGACATTCTCTGAAATGTAAAATACTCTATTCGGTTGCTAATAGTAAGAGCATCGGATGGTGTGAAAATAATCTTTTGATCTGGCCACTCAACGGCCAGTCTGGATGAGTATATTATTTTGCTTTTAAATTCATTTCAAGCTTTTTTGAGTGTAGCTGAAAACTGTGAGAATGCGATGTCTTCTTCCTCTTGCTGAAAACATTACTATTGTTGAAGGAAGGCCTGTGAGGATGCGACAGTCTTCCATGCTGTTATGCTGTGGCCTTGGCATGAGTTATTATGATCACTCTTTTCTTTGCAAATAATGTATTATGATTCTGTTTAATTATGGATCGAATGTAACCAGCTACTCTTGTATATTACTCTTGTATATTCTTTTTTTTAATGTAAAAGAAGACATGCTTGCTTGTTCATTCTCCTTCTCTGTTTAGTTTGCTACTAACTTATAGTAGGGAAGTGTTTGCTTGGTAGGATAAAGAGGAGGTCAGCAATTTCCTACTTTTCTTATATCTGCTTGCTTTGTTCTTCTACCAACTTTCTTGGTTGTGTGGCTTGTGATCGCCATGGAAGATCCAAATTTTTCTGATAGAGAAATATTTGATCTGTAAAACAGAGGAGATGCAACATAAAGCAGTTCATTCAGAAGCTACTGTGTAGAGTAGTTTGTGTTTATACTAATTTTTTTCCTGCATTCCAGAGAATCATGTCAATGGAGAGGATCTGGAACCTAAAGGCAAAAAGCGTGACAATTGACAACCAGGCTTTTGTTTGCTCATTACAGAGTAAGTACTCGAAAACACTGAGTCCACTTATTTGGCATAGCTGTAAGTGGAATTGGTTGCAATTATGCTTAATTGTAGGAAATGTGTTAGTTCATTCAGATTTCTATCTTGGAAAACAATCAACATTGGGCTACGATTGCAATATCTTTAAAATGTTGGTGTCGTGTATAAGACTCATTTTTCCTTATCTCTTAATCAGGTTGTGATACAATAAGGTGTTTCATTCATTCATTACTCATCTAACAAGGATTTATCTGCATTACACAGATGTGATGCTGGATGCTGGGATGGGTGAGCAGCAGCGTTCAAAAGTGGCAGAAAAGAAAGAGAAATTAAAAATAACTGCTTGAGGACGACTACGTGAAAAAGTATCTGTTTACTGATCAAAGAGACATCCCTGTCTTTTGTAATATCTACTCTAAAACCTCTGTAAGTATTCTAACAATTTGAATGTGAATATTGTGCAGTGGCTTGTCAGTAATTTACATTTTCGTCCCTTCAGTCTTACATAAGAGTCATGATACTTTGGTTCTTGTGATGGACAGGAAATTTATATGACACCCCCCCTGGTTGCACATGTCATGAGTCTTGAAGAAAATTAGGCCACATAAGTTCAAATGTGAATAATGTTTTATATGTGGAATTAGTAATTAATCAGTGACTGAAGCATATTTTTATACTGCCATGATCTATATTTTGGTGCCATGTACACTGAGTTCTGTTCACCAAACATGATTGTCTGGAATGAAATGGACAAAGAAATAAATCAAGAATTCAGGTTGGAACTTGCAGATTTCTCCCAATGTATTGAGAGCTCCAAAATTTTGATTCAGGTTTCAGTGGATTAAATGGGATATTAAGCTCTGGTGCTTGGTATATAAGTGGATAACCAGGTTTAATATGATCCAATCTCGACATTCTCATTAAGATTCTTTTAGTTATGCCTCATTGGAAAATTTTCTAGCTATTATTTTTAGATCCAAAGTTCTGTAGCTATTGACTCTTCATGTTTGATTGTAACAATTTCTCTCTTTTTAAAACAAGTTCTGTAGCTATTGATTACTTTGTATATACGTATGGGCTGGACTGAAATATGGGTGGTTGTGTTGTGATGTTTGAATTTATCCTTGCAATTTTAAAAGATGACACATAGGGCATTTCCATCCAGGCTTGGACCAATTATCGTTGTGTGTGCATCAGACGCAAGATCTTCTAATTTTCATTTTTGGTAGTACTCATGTTGATGTGGGTGAAGCTTCATTCCCTCGAAGGAAGATGCAGGGGTGGCATCGAGTTCTAGGATATGTAGCGAGGTTAGATGGTTTATTGGATTTAGTCTTTTATCAATTTTTGTGGGATAAAATTTGTTTTTTAGATAATATTTTTGTTTGTTGTTTTGCTTGCTCAGTCCAGGTTTCCAGGTTGTGCATGCTACATTTTTATCCTTGCTAATAGCTTTATAACTCGATGTTTTCAGGTTGATCTTGAAATGATGGCCTGTCTCTCCTACTAAACTACACCATCCATGAACCGATGTATGTACTATGAGTAGTGCAACTAGAGTTGTAAAATCGTGCGTCTAAACTTAAATCAGTAGCAATATGGAGCTCCCTGTGTTGAGGAAGGAAATCATACTGATCAAATAGTCTTGGGAGTTGCCAGGTTGGGATCATAAAATTATTCTATCTGAACTTGCCCGGTTATTTCAATGAAATATGGAGCTCATGCACACTAGACATGAATTTGATCAGTATGACAGTATTACTTGATCATATCTTGCTCTATTTTCTTTTTCAAATAACTTCCTATTTTTGCAATAGTATCTGACTATTTTTTTTTCAAATAACTTTCTGGCTAACAGAGGAGACTTCATGCTCGGCTCAAAGGCATTTCTTTTACACAGACAAATTATATAAGGAAAAAAGAAGGATTTTGGAAACAGAACTGAGTTACTTCTGATAGATATGAATACTTGTAGTAGATATGGTTACATGAAACATAAAGATTAATTGTTTGTTTTATAGATGATGAGGTTTTGTTATTATTGGTGTGTCTTCATCAAACTATTTAGGGTGCGCTAACAAGACAGTTCAGTTATATTAAACATCTAGCTGATATGAATGTTGTAATGGTGTCGTTTTATGGTGGCTCAGTATTATAAGAATAAGTTTGAATATTACAAAATCACAAATATAAAACATGTCGTACACATCTTTGTACACGCGTGTTGCACGTGATGATCAGATCAAGTTTTGTATTCTAAGTTGACGATATGATGTAGACAGAGACTAAATATTCGAAAAGTTAGAAACGAATTTGTCAGAGCTGGCCCTATAGAAAAAAGTGACGAGTAGTATTAGGAAATGATTTAGTGTTAAAATTCCATTATTGTATTTGAATTAGTATAATTATGAATGGTGTTGTATACATCTTTGTTAAATTACATGTGCTCATATTTTTTTCATTTTAAAATAAAGAGGGGCCAACATCCAACCATCCATTTTGTTGATTTTTGCTATTTGAAGTATATATTTAATCATGTGTTCATTTTTCTTTATCGTGATATCATAAAACCATTTTCAAATATATTTTTGTTATTCCTGATATCATAAGAACATGTCCCGATATATGCCGCATGGAATAGTATGTGAATGTTTGGTTTTCTACAATATATTAAACGATATTTAGCTATGTTTGCTTGAACAGTAATTATACCATCTTATAATTGTCTGGTAGAAACAATAAATAACATCATATTATTAATTTTTCTGTACAATGGCATGATGTTTTGGACTGAACAACATATTGAAGTTGTGTTTCATGCTGTGACGTTTCGTGGAACAATATTTTGCCGTGCGTGTCGCACGGGATTAGTAACTAGTGACAGAAAAAGAGCACTCCTTGCTAAGCTATGGGCATCCACGTTACTGTTAGACTGCCTCCTCTCATGAACTACCTCCACCTTTGTGAAGTTTCTCCGTCAAACAATGTCTTTATATTTAGAAAATGTATAAATACATCAGGCCCAAAATGGCAGATCAAGACCCCTCTGCTGTCACATTGAGACGGCCCAAAACTTGAAAGAGCCGCTTTATTGTGTCGTTATTAATTTGCAACAAGGTCCGGAGAAAGGGCTGAATTCCTGCCGGCGCGACAAGTTTGGCAGCGAACCAATACATGCAACCGATGAAGATTAGTCTAAACATAATATTCAGCTCCAAGAAACTCTGCTAGCACCATCAAAACTAATATATATAATATGAGCAGCAGCACCAGGATACATTTGTTATCAGTAACGGAAGCATTACATTCAAAACAAAGATTCGCCAACGTTCACGACTGTATAGTTTACAACACCAACAATTCTAGCAGTGCTGCTAGGCAGGAAGGAATTCAATTCTCCTCAACAAAGGAGCAGTACCAGCTACTGAAAAGTGAAAACTGTTGTTAGCATCCATAGATACATAAATGCTGATAACTAGGCAGCAATCCAGATTCTGTGTTCTAAGACATGCCGGTTTGCCCACACGAAAACTGGCAAGCCTAACTCAAATAATGGCCCCAGGCGATACATCTGGATCAGAATGCCTTCAATCCTGCGAAGATACCAAAATAGGTAAGGAGATGCTATAAGCAAATAGCATTATATGACATGAAAGTAAAGGTACACATCAGACATCACATTACCTCTTCAATTGGGGTGCTTCCATCATCTTGTTTCTGCTCATCGGCCCCACTCTCTTGGTTCTGACCATCTGTGTCCATCTTCTCAGCTTCCTCTGATGCTTCAGCCATATTAGTATCAGGCTTGGGCATTGCAAATTCTGCAGGAATTTGACCAGTGCTCAATGCCTAGTACCAATGAGAAAAAAAAATAGTCAGTATACATGGTTAGCTGATCCAAATTGCCCCCCCAAAAAAAAAGGAGAGAAAAGAGAGAGAGAGAGGAAATATCACCTTCTCGAGTCTTGCAACTTCCTCAAGTGTTTGAGAATTCACAATAGCAGCCTACAAACATAGAAATTGCTATCCAATTAAACAGCCAAAACACGATAACATAAACTGAACACCATGAGCATATTTAGCATGGTTTCTACCAAAGCAAAAGCGCAAGTAGCAAAAGCTCTCTGGTTAACTAGTATGTTATATCTGAAATACTTATAGGCGACATTCAGGTACCTTGATGGCTGTGATTTGTTCAGGTGTCGGGCCAACAACTTTAGGAGCATGCCCCTCCTTTGTGGCGTCTTGAGCATCTGCCAGTTCTCCTGGAGTAAATGTTTTGGGAGGTACCTTCTTTGCCTGTTCCTCAGCCTCCTTTGAGTGAAACTTTTGCGCTGCTGCAACTCTCTCCTACAAAAACAGAAAAAAGATCTCCCGCAGGATTTCAGGAACTGAAACAGCAGCCGTGCACACTAGATAATAAAAAACAAAATCAAAGCATTTCATGATGTTCATGCATCTAATTAATGAGGATCCAAAGTCAAAAGATTTGCTTGTTTGCCCCTTTTGCTGCCAGCACTTCTGCAGTCCATTCCAATACACATTTTGGAAGCCATTCCAAACGAAATGGATAAACAACCTGTGGGGGAATAAGTGAACTAATCAAGCAGCAATGCAGTTTCTTTCTATATGCACATCTTTCAAAAAGACTTTGCCACAAAATAAGGTAGCATAATTTAAACCAACCTAAACTCCTAGTTCATCCACAAAGAGGATGAGTGATTCATTAAAAAGAAATCAACTTCAACCACAACAGAAGCAAGCTGGTAGTTCTTTAAGGACCTGACAGGCTGACAATATGAAGAGATCACCACAACAGACGCAAGCTGGTACTTTGCGCTTGATTCACCCCATTATCAAGTGGACTAACGCTTTAGATATGATAGATAGCCAGCTATAAGCCCAGAATCAACTCAAGCCGCACAAAAATTTTGATTCCTTACATACAATATGCTACAAAACTAAAATATGCAATTTTAACATGTGCATCCGTGCATACAGAAAATCTCTTCGGGCAATTAGGCTAGCTGTTCAATACAGATCTAAATGAGAAATATATATGATCCTTGGTATTACTGGTAAAAGACAAAGGCAAACAATCAGGCAACTATGGAGCTTCATCAGTGATAACTCCAGAAACTAATAAAAAATGAAGCATTATTACTCACAACCATACCATTTTCAAAAAACAAAAATGAGAGCATTGATAACTACTAAAAAAAATTCAACTACATAAGCTATATGGAGCTATGCATATAAATTGTATGACATAAATTCAATAAAACAAACATGAGTGCAAATGATTGTTACACTTCAACAAGCAGAACATATTCATATGCTATATCACATTTCTAACCTGTTGTTTCACTTTTTTGAAATCCAGCAACCTCAAATGCTTCAGTTTATGGATCACATAAAGCCTATAGTCAGGCTGCTTGGTTACAGTGTTATCCAGTAAGCTGAGATATTGTAGCTTTGGAAGAGAGGCCAGGGGGTCAATCTCCGCGAGATTTGTCAGGCGATTGTTCGTAAGCACAAGAGTATGTAACTTTGGCAAAAACTCTGCAAGACAGAAACCCAAGGAAAATTGAAGAAAAGTGAGCTGTTGAGCAGATTATGTAAGTGACAAAAATACAAGAAAGGATATCGGTTTTATTACCTCCGAGATTAGGATTGATACGAGTGATTCTATTATTGTTTACTAATAGAGTGCCAAGACGGTTCAAGTAGGGGAAGTTTTCAAGCTTGACAATCTCATTGTCCGACAAATCAATCGTGTCAAATTGGTCCTGTTAGAAAGCAAATTAATAAAAAATGTTGTTAATACTAGTTAGAGAAGTTGAATCACCAAGATATGCATCATCAGGATTCCCATAGCAATAGCATTAGATTAGACACCTCAAATGAAAACGAAGGAGGACAGACGGAAGGGTAGACAACTAGGCTAGATATACCGTCTCCTCAGTAATTCCAAGGAAGAAAGTCCACAGCCAGATCAAAGATGTGCATACGGAAGAAAACAGTAATTTCCTATGTACATGACAGCCACCAACATTTACCACCAAAAGATGAACCCCTTGTGAAACATACAAGGCCTAGTGAGGATCTACTTTAACCCCCTCGTGAGGATCTACTTTTGCTCCAACAATAACAGGAAAACAACTCTTTGGTATACACATTAGTCCAGAGAGTTTTCTAAACAATGCTTTCATTTTGGCAAAACATTTTACCACTCCATGTGGCAAGGGTATCTGATGACTCAAATAAGAAAAATGTGTTTCCTTAAAATAGCCACTGGCGATATTAACATTCAAAGATGAAGGCCATACTTCCAATAAATATATACACACGACCAAATGCTCAAAAGTCCACAAGGCACTAGCATCAGCAAAGTAACAGAATTCCGATATGTGACACTGGTAACTTAAAGAAAATATATCAGTAAGTCCCTTGTCAAGCTATTTAAGTCATAGAATTACAGTGTCATTACCACAAATAAACCCTAAGGCTGTCGATAAGAAGATTGCGCAAGTTACAATTTGTGTTGCTAACATACGCAGACCGATACCTAGTGATCTCACACGCCGTATGTCGATTGAAGTATGCCTAATTTGTTCCCGATCTTGTAATGAGAGGTAGAGGTAGCACATAGTGGAGCTCACCTCGGTGGCGCCGAGATTCTCAATGACAGCGATCTTGTTGCCTGCAGCGAAGGTGGGAGCAGAGGTGTTAGCTTCCGAGTAGAAAAAAAAATCCAGAACCCTCGCAGATCTGATTGGCGGGGGGCGAGTGGGCAAACCTCGGAGGTCGAGCTCGCGCTCCTTGATGGCGTTGAAGAAGTGTGGGCTCTTCCATATCAGGTCGGCGGTGAGCCTCACCATGGCGCGCAGGCGGCGGCGCGGGCAGGCTGAGCTGCGGTTTGAAACGGGGAGGAGAGGGGAGCCGGCGAGGTTGAGGGGATGAAAAACCCTAGTCGACCGAGCAGCGCTGAGGCGGAACCGTCGTGGAGCGAGTAGTCCCGATACGTCGTTGGGCCGGACCGAAACTCGCGAGCCATTTTATTCCTACCAACTGTTTTTTTTTCTGGAGTAGTAGCAACGCTGACGCTTGATGGGCCAAAGCGGCCTATTGGCTGGCTTTGATGGGCCAGTTGCTTCAATCAAACTGGCCATGCGAGCCGCCGGATGGAACCGCAGAACTGTTTGCTTCAAGGGGTGAAGGTGAAGGCAGAAGAAGATCCTGATCTCGACAAACCCTACCTCCCCCGCAAGAAAGAAAGGCTTCGAACACCAAACCAACAGCAGATCTGCTGCCTGGCCCCCCCTCCTCCGCCGCCGTATCGCCGCGATCCAGTCATGGTAAGCACCCTGTTCACCTCCTCGCCGACCTCCTCTCTCTCCGTCCAGCTGCGTTCTGCCGGCCGGTCGCCTGTGCCCCCGGCCTAGGGTTTCCGCGCGCCGATCGATTTGTGACTTCGCAGTCTGACTCCGCTTGCTGGTCATGCAGGAGGGCGACCAGAACCTCGATGCGGCGATAGAGTCGCTTCTCAACGTCGAGAAGCAGATGAGGCTGGCCGGCGAAGTCGCCGGCACGAGGAAGGCCGCCATCGATATCATCGAGCTCTGCTTTAAGGCCGGCGCGTGGAAGACGCTCAACGACCAGATCGTGCTCCTCTCCAAGAGGAGGGGCCAGCTTAAGCAGGTTCGGCTCACCGCTCTTTTCTTGCGGCCTGTTTTGCCTTATCACGACGACATGTTTAGTAAGCGAATCGATTTGTGAAGAATTACACCTGTACGAGCTGCGAATTTTACTCAAAAGCACATGTGATTTGAGGCAACTAGAGATGCATGTTCCTACTGTTACTATGTTGTCATGCTCTTTGTCTTAGCTGATATGAGTTTTAGTTAGTGCTTTGGGTGCTCGAAGAAGCTGGAATTGAGAGAAAAAAAAACAGCAAAAATATGGTTCCAGAGACAAAATTTTATATCCAAACTTTTCACTCTTGATCGAAATAGATGTTAACCGTGGTTTATTCATCTTGAAAATACTCGCGACATTATTGAGTAGTATCGGAGCAATAGGGAAGGCATGCTAGTATATTACTTCATGAATTTTTTACAATTTTCAGCAGCAGTTGTTTGGTGAATCATTGTCTCTATAGATGAGATTCTGGTTAACATTGCTGACCGACTTTCTTCCTATTCAATATGTGCCACATTCATTCACGTCTAACACTAAGCACATACAGTTTTAGACTGTATATTTCTTTGTATGGCACGTGCTGTAGTCTGAGTGTTCCTATAGGTGTTATTATCCATTGTGATGTTTAGCTGTTATCTTGATCCATTCTCAAGAATGGTTTTTAGTTTGTTTCACCGTGAAGGAATTATAATATGTGATACCAGTGAAGAATTGCACTGATTATCATTTGGGCGTTAGTCTTACACATTGCTGAAAAAGACAATGTTATATGCGTATTCGCAGTAGTTCTTTTCTTTCCTTTTCTACTTTTTATCCATCTTTATGCATGTATTCAGTTGTTATTTGTTGCTTTCTCATAACTATGTAGTCATCTCTTGATCTTCACTATTGCACTATTGTCTCGGTTGTGATTGAAACTTCCTTTAATGTTTTGGCTTTTAATAGGCTGGTATTTAGCCAGGAATAGCATTATGTTTTAAGGATCAGCATGCCTGTGAAAACTATTTTCGCTTGAAGTACCTATTAAAGTGATTTTGCAAATAGTAGCTGCATTTTCTATGTAGCAGTTATGATTATTAGGAGCCACAGGGAAGATGTGATATCTTACTTAATGACATTGTTACTCCTTGCAACAACCACTGTTATTTTAGCGATGCTTATCTTGATGCGAGGATGAGGTTCAAGTGAACAGTACTGGCTGACTTCCTTTGCATCCTATGGCGCACCATTCGTCCACATCGCACACTAATTAAGCTTACAAATTGTGTTTTCTGTCGATTTTGATGCGTTGCAAGCTGTTGCCTCGATACTCTCATACTTGTTGTTCTTCCTGATGTGTTTAGCTGTAATGTTCGTGTATTCAGGACTGGGTTTTGTTTTACTCCCTCCAGACTTTTTTTCTTGATGTTCCGACAGGATTGCTAGTTCGTATTTGAACTAATTGTCCTATCCTAAGTCCTAACGTCAACAAAAAACAGAGAGAGTACATGTCAAGGAATATCATCGGTTACGCAAGTGAATACTAGGCACTGATAGCAGTATGTGCATTAGTCCTATAATTGCATCGCATCTGTTTTTATATAAGTTTGACTTGTCTTTATGCCCATATACATTGGGTTATTAATTGCAAACACATACTCCCAACTATGTAACAATGGTTTAGTAATCACCTCATTGCAAGGTTTCTTGTCTTATGCAAAATCACCTCTGGACAATGTTTCACTTATGATGAGACAGCTTTATCTCATAGCATTGTGTAGTTTCTTTGACTCAAGGAAAAAGCCTCCTTATGGAACACACTATTCACAAAATAGTACATTCTTTATTCCCTTGAATGAATATCTTGCTTTTTTTTTTCTTTTCAGATTCGTCTGCCATCCATGTTTGTTGATTTGTGAACATCTCATATGCTTAGTTGCGAATACAATTGCTATTCCTTATATGCTATATGTACTTATATTACTTACCGTTCATTGTTGCAGGCCATTACCGCCATGGTTCAAAAAGCAATGGAGTACATTGATCTGACGCCGGACATGGACACACGCATTGAGCTAATCAAAACACTGAGCAGTGTCTCTGCTGGCAAAGTAGGAATTCTCAACTTAATAAATTTTGCTGCTTTTCTATTCATCACCTTCACAAGTGTAATCTCACAGTTGTGCCTACTGTAGATTTATGTCGAGATAGAAAGAGCAAGATTGATCAAAAGACTTGCAAAAATCAAAGAGGAGCAAGGACAGATTGATGAGGCTGCAGATTTGATGCAAGAAGTTGCTGTAAGTTCACGGACATAATACACATTGTGTTACAATGTTTTTGTCATTCTCTAGTGTCGTTTCCTACCATATACGATAGACTAACAAGCTTTTTTTCAGGTCGAAACATTTGGCTCTATGGCGAAAACAGAGAAAATTGCTTTCATTCTTGAGCAGGTATGCAACCAAATTGACGACAAGAGAACTTGAGTGGCTACTAAACGCCGAATACTGAATACTTACTGCTATCATGATCACAGGTCCGGTTATGTCTGGATCGTCAAGATTATGTTCGAGCTCAAATTTTATCCCGGAAAATCAGTCCTAGGGTATTTGACGCAGATCCATCAAAGGAAAAAAAGAAACCAAAAGAAGGTGACAATATTGTTCAGGATGCACCTGCAGATATACCTTCCCTCCTAGAATTGAAGCGCATCTACTATGAACTGATGATCCGGTATGTGATGCTTCTTCTCAGCTAAATTAATGTATGTTCAATTGCATTACTTCTGATTCGGTATTACCAGTGGCTTTTCTCACTTCTTTACCCCTATATCTTTTCAATATGTACCTGTTCATTCTGATTATCATTGTATGGCCAGTAGCCCCTGTTCTTTTCTAAAGTCAGTCTGTCATATCCTGATGTGTCCCTATTTTATTAGTTCAGTTGGTAACATCACTGATCACAGGCACAGCAATAATTCTTCATTGTATCTTTGCAGGTATTACTCACATAACAATGATTATCTGGAAATCTGCCGTTGTTACAAGGCAATTTATGATATTCCATCAATAAAAGAGGATCCATTAAAGTGGACTCCAGTAATTTACTCTCTCTCTCTCTCTCTCTCTCTCTCTCTCTCAGACACATACACCCACACACCACCTTTATAATTTTCTGACTGCTTGAATTCAATTGCAGGTTCTCAGGAAGATCTGCTGGTACTTGGTTTTGGCACCTCATGATCCTATGCAATCCAGCCTTCTCAACGCAACTCTAGAGGATAAAAACCTTTCTGAGATCCCAAATTTCAAGTATGGTTGTCTTTCGTAATTGAATCAAAGCCTATACTCTGGGTGAGCTTATCTAATAATCTCTTTGGAAAATAGATTACTGCTGAAGCAGCTGGTTACAATGGAGGTTATTCAGTGGACAAGTTTGTGGGAATTCTTCAAGGATGAATATGAGAATGAGAAGAACTATCTTGGAGGAGCGTTGGGCGCCAAAGCTGCGGAAGATTTGAAGCTTAGGATCATCGAACATGTATGGCTTATTTCTTGCTTGATACTTTTTTTTGTTTGGCCTTGTCCATTGAACCTCATTTTTTGCTGCATTCAGAACATCTTGGTCGTCTCGAAGTACTATTCCAGGATTACACTCAAGAGGCTTTCAGATCTTCTTTGCTTGAGTTTGCAGGTTTGTGTAATCCTCTTTTAGTAACTATATGTTCGTTGCGTTCCATTCTATTCTTTTATTTAGTGTTCAAATCAACCAAAATTGAGATATCTAACTAGTCCCCATTACTCTCTTGCAGGAAGCAGAAAAGCATCTTTCAGATATGGTGAACTCAAAGTCTCTCATTGCGAAGATTGACAGACCGATGGGAGTGGTATGCTTCCGGACAGCCCAAGACAGCAATGGTATCCTCAACTCATGGGCCACAAACCTTGAGAAGCTTCTCGACCTTGTCGAGAAGAGCTGTCACCAAATACACAAGGAGACCATGATCCACAAGGCTGTGTTGAAAGCTTAATTTGTAAACCATTTTGGCGTTAGCTGGTTTGCTTCCCTGCATGGCCTGCAGCGGTCATGTTTCGCAAACTACTGGACAACTACTCTCAAGCATCACATGTTTGCTTTGGAAGGTCGCGTGTGCATCGATCTAAGACATTGTAACAACAGAATGATGAATACTATTTGTTGTTGGGGTTTGGTCACTAGCCTCAAATTTGCTTGACTCGTGTATTCTTCCTCGTTACATTCAAATTCTTAGATCTGCAATCAGAAATCCGCTCTTCAAAATTACATCCACCGCTTTGTCTCGTTGGCAGATTGTGTAATTCCGATGTCAACAAGTTTTGTGTTCTTAATCATAAGTGACGAACCATCTTCCAAATTTTTAGTGTAGTCCGCGAAGCGTGTAGCTTGCAAGTGATCTGGTGGAATGTGACTACTGACTTAGCGGTTTGAGAAACTTTCTATGTTAGCCCACTACGTTCAAATTAGGGAACATGAAAGGGTTGATTACCTTGTTGAAAGGGTTAACTACCTTCTTCATGAGGCTGTTTGCGGTCTAATACTTGGCATATATTAGCAGGTCCAGCTATCAGGTACCTGAAGTAATTACACATGCTGGTGATGCATACTTTAATCAGCCCTACTGGTGGCACATACTAGTACATCGGTTTACGGAGATTATATGATTCACCAGAAATGGCATAAATAAAAATTATTATAGTGGAACGGAACTGAACATTGGAACATCAATAGTGTCTATAGCCTCATCTCCTGTTCTTTCAGGTGAATCAATGTACAGCAAATATTACAACATTTTGAATAGCTGAATGTTGTAAACGTTCATGGTTCCTAAGAACATATAGCTTTCTCTAGTGTTTCCTGCAGTTCTCCGCTCTTATATGCCTCTGCAAAATAGACAACAGTGCAAGCAATAAGCCAAAATCCATACTTGAGATATTGTAGGGGAAAAAACATCAAGAGAATATTAGTAAAATTAACTTAAGAACATACTCCATCACATGTATGGAATTTGGTTACTCAGAAAAGGGAACTGTGCAATCAGATTTGTGTGCTTTTGCACATTTTTCTCATGGTCAAGCTCAGTATGGCACATTTTACATCACTCACAACAATCTCTGAACATAAACATCATCCATTTTTATAATAATGACTTAGCATGCTCTACTATTTGACATCACCAATACCTAAAACTTGATTCTTTTCTACGAATGCATAGATTTGTAAGATGGAATGTACCTAAAACTTGATTCTTTTCAAAGAATGCATAGATTATCCGCTCCCTACATCATCATATCATAAGATGGAATGTACCTATATATATATATCACCAGCTCTACAGTTTGTTCATACTTAGAGGAGAGCATAACTAAGCAAGCATCTAGGTCTTAAGAAGGAGAAGCATGTTCATTAGCTCTATAATGTACAGCACATACTATTCAGAAGTCGCACAAATACTAAGTGATAGAACTGTTTTGGAGATGACAATTTCTACTAATGATAGAGGATGCAGGAATGCAATTTGTACTCATGTATCTGTAATATAATTGACCTCCTCTTATTACATTCATTCATAAAGGTGCAAAGGAATTACATTCATTCATTCCAATTTGAATACGGGATTGGAAATATCCTCCCTGAAATATTTGAGAACAAGCATAGTTCCTGATTATAACTCAAAGGACCATACCATTCAAAATGTAACAACTTTTAGTAACAGAAAAGTTAGTGTTGAGAAAGCATGACAATAACGTTGATTGATCCCAGAGGCTGGCATTATTTCTTATATATATATATATATATATATATATATATTATCATGATGAACCCAGCTAGTTCATTCTATGATACTACCCCGACCTCCTTGAATACAATAAAGAGCAGAAATGGTGGGTCTCTGATAGACAAAACAAATTGAAATACACACACAAGAATGCAGTAAATATGGGTACAAATGCGATAAATTTTGAGTTGATACAACGTTGGTACAAACAGCAACCAGTAGGCATTCCTTTAATATATTTAGAGGATCACTTTGCTGTGTACAAAGACTGCAATGTAGAGGAATTAAGGATATCTGATAATGATTTTCCTTTTTTTTTTAGATGAAAGGGAGAATCTCCCCTAGTTTCATTGCACTGATAATGATTCTCTGTGAACCAGCAATCAGAGTTTCCAACTGAATAGAGATTATGATAGAATGTGTAGCTTGAACCAATCAGACCCATGCGTGCCCTTCGAAAAAGTAAATTAATGATGTGCTCGAAAATAGCTCCCATTGATCGTTTGCGAAATCTATCATCTTATGATGAATTGATAAAATGCCCGATTATACTCAGCATAACAGATATCAAACCGCTCCCATATCATGGCATCACGCATGCAGTAAAAGAGTCGATTTTTTTTCAGTTAAGCGAGAAAGGATACATACCAACGGTGATGTCGCATCCGCCGAAGAACTCGCCATCGATATAGAGCTGCGGGAAGGTGGGCCAGCTGGAGTACTCTTTGAGCCCCTGCCGGAGCGCCTCGTTGGCGAGCACATCGAGGGTCTCGAAGGGCACGTCCAGCGAGCGCAGGATCTGCACGACGGTGTGGGAGAATCCGCACTGCGGGAAGTCCTTGGTCCCCTTCATGAACAGAACCACCTTGTGCGAGCCCACCACCTTGTCCAGCGTCGTCCGCATCTCCGGGCTCAACGACGCCAGGCACCGCACCGACCGGCTGCGCGCCGCGAGCTGCGCGGGCCGGCCGAGGCTCAGGCGCCGAGTGGGGAGAGGAGCCCGCGGGAGCAAGGCGACCCTTGAGAGCTGCGGCCGCACGGAGAGGGGGAGCGGGAGAGAGGCGCCGGTCAGAGCACCGGTGGCCGGAGCGGAGGCTGCCATCGCGGTGGCGTGTGGAGAGCGCGCGCCGGCGGCGACGGATGGTACGAAGTCGTGGTTGTGGTGGCCTGAACCGGAATAATTCGCCCGTGGCAGACCGGTAATTTTCCCCCTTTCTGTGGCCGTGGACGAAGATAGACGTGAGCAGCAAGACAGACTAGCAGCAGTTGGCCGGGCCGGAATTCACGGCCCAAAGATCGAATGGCCCAGCGCGCGCCGGTTTGTTAGATCAGAGGAGCAACGTGCGTGCACTCCCATTCCCAGGCGCCTCCTTCTAAAGCCCTAAACCCATCTGCCCTTCCTCCCCATTCCTCTTGCTCGCGCGCCGCCGCCGACGCAATGGTCGCCGCCGTAGCGCTCCGGAACGCCGGCTCCCGCCGCCTCTTCTCCTACCCCACCCTCCGCGCCGCCGCGATCTCGGCCCCTGCGACGCTCCCGGATGCGCCGGCGGCGGCCGCGCCCACCCAGCCGCCGCCGATGGCCGGCACCCTCTGGGCCAGGTCCATGGCCACCTTCACTCGCACGTGAGTATCCCATACCTCAGATCCGTTCGTTACCTCTTGTTCCTTGCCTCCGATTAGTGTTTCCTTTATGAGATCGTGTGATTAGTGTGTCATCCATCGGTTCATGACATTCGCGTCTGAATTCGGATGAATCTGTTGCAGGAAGCCCCATGTGAACGTCGGCACCATCGGCCACGTCGATCACGGCAAAACTACTCTCACGGCTGCCATCACGAAGGTTGGATGCGTTGGCCATAGTGCTGATTCAGTGCTCGCTTGGTTTCCAAACTAATAGTATTATTCAATTGTGTTTTGTTTCATCCCTACAGGTGCTGGCGGAGGCCGGGAAGGCCAAGGCGGTTGCTTTTGACGAAATTGACAAGGCTCCCGAGGAGAAAGCCAGAGGAATCACCATTGCAACGGTTGGGTCTTGGCTCATTTGTTATTATCTTTCTTAGGCCACATGGTCGTTTTATCTCTTCATTTGCAGATCAAGTAGTAATAGCTTGAGATTGTTTGTGTAGGCTCACGTAGAGTATGAGACTGCCAAAAGGCATTATGCTCATGTTGATTGCCCAGGACACGCTGATTATGTCAAGGTAAATATCTCAACTAATCAAGGCATACTGGTTGTCTATATTCACATGAATATCCCCAACCTAGGTCACTTTGATTCTTGAATTGATCAAATTGCTGAGCATAACTCTAGTAGGCACTTGGAATTCCTGGTTTTATCATTCATACCCAACCTTGCCAATGCCCTGTATAGAGCTGATAATTTTGCTTAATTTTTCAGCATACAACTCTTTGTTCTTTATCTTTTGAATTGAATCTAATTTGCTCCAAATTCTAGAACATGATCACCGGAGCTGCTCAAATGGATGGTGGCATTCTTGTTGTGTCTGCTCCCGATGGCCCGATGCCCCAAACCAAGGAACATATTCTTCTTGCCCGACAGGTCTCAGATTATTCTTTATTGCTTTCTCATACTGGATGCGCGCATGTTGTTTTTGCAATTCTCCTCACTCATGAACATGTCCTTGATATATAGGTTGGTGTGCCTTCACTTGTATGCTTCTTAAATAAAGTTGATGCCGTTGATGATCCAGAGTTGCTAGAGCTTGTAGAAATGGAACTTCGTGGTATGCTAGCATTCATGTCTCTGCATTCTTTGTAGATGATCACCTGTGTTCTGTTCAATGTTAATTTTGTTTCTGCCCTTCTGCAGAGCTCCTCAGTTTCTACAAGTTTCCTGGTGATGAGATCCCAATCATCCGTGGATCAGCCTTGTCAGCCTTGCAGGGGACCAATGATGAGATTGGAAAGAATGCCATTTTGAAACTAATGGATGCAGTTGATGAGTACATCCCGGATCCAGTGAGGCAGCTTGACAAACCATTCTTGATGCCAATAGAAGATGTTTTCTCTATTCAGGTGATTCGTTTTCTGCTTTTGTAATATGCTATGTAGTTATGCTGTTGCACCTTGATTCTGATGTTTGGTTGGTCATATTAATCTCGAATAAAAATGGTTCAGCGTGCCAAACTACTAGGAATGTAAGCTAAAGATTCAACGACTTTTTGACATCCAGTTTTATGGATTAGATCAAGTCTATGATTTGAGATTGAATGAGTGCTTTGGAGACAAGAAAACCTACATTGTTATCTTGAGACAAAACAATATATCAACTGTCCAGTGATCTGAATGTACAATTCAAACTGATGTTACAAATTTATATGTTCTTTCAGAGGCTGAGCCATATATTGCATTATTTAATAGTGTGTAATGATTCGTTTTCATGTTTAACCGTTCTCCATACTGTCTACACTTGATAGGATTGCTGTTGATTAATTACCCATGGGATATATTTCCTGTTTGTCCTTAAGTATACACTTTCTTTTTGACCTTAAGTTATTTCCTAATTTTTATCAAGATCAACTTGTACATGCGGTCTGTATTATGTTATATTCTATCTGTCAGTCTGTATCGTGTTTTATATCTGTAAATGGAATTTCCAGTATGAATCCGTGTACCTAACAATACTGGTGTATTCATCTACTTTTGAGTTTTGACCTGACCCTCATATGTTTTGCATCTTTAGTTACATTCTACACTATGATTTCCTGTTTCATGCTGTCAAATTTTTATGTGATCATTAAAGGATACCTTAGGTTAAGTGTCTATCATTGTGGAAAATGTTGCTGTTGCAAGAGCTTTATCATTGTCGTTAAATGGTATTATCAATTAATCAGGTTTTATCTGCAGGGTCGTGGTACTGTTGTGACTGGGCGTGTTGAACAGGGTACAATAAAAACTGGTGAAGATGTTGAGATCTTAGGTTTGACACAAGTGAGTTAGAATCTTCCTTTTGTATTCCTTGATATCTGTCCGTGTTGAATATGTATTTAGCCACATCCATCATAGTCAGATTTTTACGCGACATACTTTTGTATGTATGAACTGGGTGAATTTACGGTCCATGAAAATGTTAGCAGTTACCTGGACAAAAGTTCCTGTATTCTGGACAATTGAGTGACCACAAAAATCACATCCTTGACAGCTTAAGATCAGTGCCCATGGACTTGATAAATAATCACATCAATATGAGATTCTTATGAGCTGCCAAACACTCATGCGTAGCTGTAACCTTAGCTGCAATGTTTTGTACAAACTGATTGCTCCAGTTTTTCTTTCACAAATCTTGAATTCGTTTTGCTGAAACTCTATTCTTTGATTCTTTGTGACAGAGTGGTCCCTTGAAGACTACAGTTACTGGTGTTGAGATGTTCAAAAAGATACTGGATCATGGAGAGGTTACGATACTGAAGCTAGACACTGGTAATTATTGAATTGATGCAGATTCTCATGCCTTTGATTCTTTTATGTCCAGGCTGGTGACAATGTGGGTCTTCTTCTCCGTGGTCTTAAGCGTGGCGATGTAGAGCGTGGACAGGTTAGTATGCCTGACTTCAAGTTCGACCTGTGGAAGTTATAGCTAGATGTACTAAACTTTTACTCAAGAAATTATGTCACGTCCATTATGCGCAGTTCCGTGAACACCAATTAGTATTTTGAATTATTCACTGATCTTTCCTGCTTTCTTGTTTCTAATATTTATGACTCCCTTCAGTCTAGTTTTATTGACTTACTGGCTTACTGCTTTATTTTTTGTGCTATTTCAGGTTGTGTGCAAACCTGGTAGTCTGAAGACATACAAAAGGTTTGAGGCAGAAATATACGTCCTTACCAAGGATGAAGGTGGTCGGCACACTGCTTTCTTCTCAAACTACAGACCACAGTTCTACTTCAGGACTGCTGATATCACTGGGAAGGTTGAGTTGCCTGAAGAAGTGAAGATGGTTATGCCCGGTGACAATGTAACTGCAGTTTTTGAGTTGATATCACCTGTTCCTCTTGAACCAGGTAACAACTGTTTTTAAGTATTCCTGATATGGAACCTTTTCGTTTGCAAATGTTGACTCTGAAATATGACAACTCTTGATGTAATGCAGGTCAAAGATTTGCGCTGAGGGAAGGAGGGAGAACTGTCGGTGCCGGAGTTGTCTCCAAAGTCATGAGCTAATAATATGTTTCACTTTCTCCCCGTAGCAATTTAGCAAACAACGAATGTTGATATGTCGGACCGGGCTACAGACTAGAACAAAGAGTGAAGGAACAGCTGCATTTTTCTTCCAACGCATGAGCAAAGCTAGGGCTGGCCGGTGTGGCCACCATTCAGAACAATCTTTTCTTCACTTGTTGAGTTGGTGATGTAATACACCGCAGTTAGTTATTACCTTGATTAACACGCATCTTGGGCGTAGCTCAGTGATTGAATAAGACACTAGCATCATAAGCATATTTATTATTCATTTTGTTGGTCAACCTGGATGAGGCATTTATTTAATCCTGTGTGTTGATGACGCTGTCTGGATTCTTATGTATCATTCACTCTTATGTGGCTCTCCCTTGGTGCGCTCTAGTTGTCAACAGCCACGCTCACGATCTTTGCTGCTTTATTGATTTATGTTTGTTTCAGCATGATTAGAGAGAATAGTGATTTGTTATACTCGAGGTTGG
>JAAXCT010000213.1:600000-852521 GCA_012490785.1 Eragrostis nindensis | reverse complement strand
AACTGGGTTACTAATGTTTCAGCTTAGATTACACGAATAAAATGGCCATGTCCAAGTTTCAGAGCGAAGATAGAGAAAAATTCATATATATATATAGCACACTGTTTTCCTCAATTACTAATAGATCCTTCCCTTGTGCCTCCTATTCTCATCAGGTCAGGTTAGCGATGACTTGACAGTTCACTAGCCACTCCCTTGCTTTTCTCCTGTCGTGCTACATTTGTTTGCTGGTGCTTGTGTATGCCACGGTGAAAATTAAAAGCATTATATAGATAGTCACATAGACACGAGCAAAAATATTGGAAATTCAGTTGGTGCTTTTTTACGAGGATACGCATTTACTCCATAGATATCATTTCCAACAGGTGTATGTTTTCGATGTCATTGCGCACCAATCTTATCCACTTTGTATATGTATGGCAGAAAATATAATTGATCTCCTTTAATAGCAGTATATAGGGATGAATAGACCATGCCATGTTTAAGTTTGCTCATACAGTTATCTATTACGACAGCCCATGTCAGATGCTAGAGTGGACGGAGATCCTTTGACTTTGCTGAAATCTATGTTCGAGGGCCTGTAGGCCTTGAATCACCGTCCATCGGATGGAATGACGAACAGCCAAAGAGACTTCAGCACTGGAGAGAAGCCGGTACAGATGTCCGCGATAAAGCCCAGGCCAGCTGATCCAATCATAGAGACTTCAATGTCTTCTCCGTCTACGGCGTCCGCCGTCATTGAATCGGCTGAGGTTGTCGCCATGCACGGTATTCCATGTCCAGCGGCCACATACCGCAAATGTAGGAAGCCGAGGAAGCAGCTTGCCAACGCATGCACTGCTGAAGATGGGAGGAGGTCTTGCACTCAACGCTGTCACCGCCCCTGCCGCACCGGCCGCGACTGCGCGCGTCCTTGCCACTCCGGCAGATCCACCCGGAGACGGCTACATGCTCTGTACCTGGGCGGCACTCCCAACCCATTACTGGACAAAACATTGGACGAACATGCCAAAAGCTAATGATCGGACTAAGAAGCGTAGTCACCTTCGATGCTTTGTGAAAGCTCCTTTGAACATGTGGGCGAGTGTGTGCTTCTCCTGTGCCAGTGCGTTATCTATTTTTCGAAAAAGTATGTCCCTTGTTTCTACATGGGCTCTCGAAGAGGCGCCTGATCCCACACTATGTCAGCTCAATGAAACGTGACTTTTGCTTGCCATATGCATATATCTTGCTCTTGTATAATTTTAAATTAAATATGACTTCTATATATAAACAACTGGTGCATTTGCCACGAAAATGATGAGAGAACCTACTCTGCTATATGATTTGGGTGTCTTGAAAACATTTCGTTGGCTGCCTCGAGACGGAAGCTTTCTAATTCAGCTCGTCCTCTGAAAAGTCAAAATGTCTTGTCCAAGATAGCCCATCAGAAGCACGTCAGTTTCCCATGTAACTAGAAACGTATTCCCTCCTGCCTCTCATGCCTACCGCCCAGTTGCAACAACTGCCTAACTCAATAATTCTCACCTCCTAATGCTAAAGTAGAATCTTAGGGCTTGTTGAGGTGTTACTGAAAGGAGGACTATATATAGGCGTGGTAAGCCATTAGCAATAGAACTTTGGTGTCGCGTGTACTATTGTGCATTTACTTTCTTTAAGACTACGTAGTAAATAGCATGCCTTGCATATTCACAGCAATACCACCACATGATACTATATAAGAAAGAAGCTACAGCGGACTTGCATGCCAGCTGACTAGCTGCTCATTCAACTGTAATAGATATGCCAGCCGTCCTAAGCGCCGGACTCAAGATTAGTGTTAACATTAGGTACGTACATACTACTCTTGGTTGATTAAATGTATCCATAGAACCATAGGAAAAAATGTAGCTGATGCAGTGGTCTTCACTGTGGATGGCATATATATATAGATATTAAAAGATTCATAATACAATCAATATATGTCGAAGGAAGTAAATAATAGAGCATCTGTCTCTGGGAAACTGCTGAGTTCCGGCTCACTATAATCTGTCCACTAGATCGATAGCACGCTTTTGCTCCAGATTGTGCTGTGCACAGAATAAAAGGAAACTCTAAAAAGTTTCTTACCCAAGGCACATGAGAAATTGAGCTCGCATAGTCGACGCCATATCTGCAAAAGCTCACGTTTAATAAATCTTAGACCTACATATATTGTAAGGTCATCACATTCATAATATCTTTTAAGCTGCTATGCACTGACCGGTTGCACCCAAAAGCAAAGCTGATGGGAACGGTGTGGCATTGAGGGAACCAGGATCTTAAAGATGTGGAGTAATATTACCCCCTTATGTGGAGGCTCCCTCAATGGCGGAGCCAGGATTCTAAAGATGTTGTTCAAAGTCATCGGACCATGCCGGAATATACTCCACAATGTAAAATTAAAGGTCCATGGTAGCAAATATGAACAGGCTGGAAATAGTTCCATACATAATAACGTTGCTAAAATAATGAAAGGAACTACAATCTAACTCGACGCGTCTTAATTTGAAAACGTGATATGACGTCTTCATCAGTAACTTGGAGAAAAAAGGCACGCTCCAGAAACGTAACCAAACAACAATCATTCAAGTACTGATCTCCCATGCTATTTCTTGGCTTGTTCTTCACAAAATTCATGGTTGAGAATACTCTCTCCACACTTGCAGTTGCAACTGGAAGGATTAGTGCCAATTTAAGAAGCTTGTATACAAGTGGGTACGTGAGATCCTTTTCTTTTCAACAAGCATAACAGAAAGCTGAGCAATCTTCTCCACTTTTCTAAAGCGTTCTCCGCACAAAGCCAATAAAATATTCAAGTTGAAATGGTAGATGCATCAAATCTGTCCCAGAGAAGTCCTTAGGATAAAATTCAGCAAGTCTAACAAGAGACCTTATCGAAGCAAGGAAAAGAATTGGAAGGACTGAATGTGCCGAATCAAATCATCAGAACTCTTTGTTCACCTCATCAAACTTGTCATTGAGCTCTTGAAGTTGTCTATCAATCACACTCAAAAACATGTCAACTTTGAAACTTAGATACGATTCTTTAGTTTTGGGAAGAACTTTTTTGATCTGACAAGAGGCATGTATATATCCATCATCCATATTAAGAACTGCAACTTTGTGTTTCATACAAAAAGAAATGACTTTATAAGAAATTCCTCCCAGCCATCATCTGTCCTTAATGTCTCTAACTTACTCTTTTGGAATAGATGAGCTCAACAGCATTAACAAAATCCCGATCCCTCCTTTGCAAAGCCTTGTTTAAATCATCTGTATAATCAAGTACAGTGTTCAATAATTGTGCCATGAAAACAAACTCAAAGGATTCAAATGATTTCATTGCTGCCTGAGCTTTGTAAGCATCTCTACTTTGAGAATGGTCATCTCCAATGGCCTTAAGGACTCGAAATATTGGATTATACAAAAGAATAATATGTTGCACAGTTATATAATGAGATCCCCAGCAAGTATCACCCAGTGGTGAACGGATATGTCCAGTCGCTTCTTTCCTTTTGCTCCCAATTCTCATCAGTCCATGTCAAAGGATGCGCCTTGCAACCCTGTCCCGCTCCCTTCCTTGTTCAATTAATCCTTAGACGGGGTTGCTTCAGAGGTGGTCGCATGGCTCCTCTTCGGGTCAGCTTGGTCTTCGCCCCTCACAGCCCTCTCGCCAGCCTTATCGTCTTCGTCATGGCCCCATGAGCATGCTTCTTGGTGCCCCCGTGTCCGGTGCAACCTCGTTCACAGGCACTCCAATCTAGTAACCTCTGGCATGCTTCTAGGCCCCATGCCTCTCTACAATGCCGCGTAGCCGCAGGTCCAGCAGCAGCCAACGCTGCACATTCCGACCTGCTGGCTGGTACTATCATGGGATCGGCTGGTGCTACGAAGACACATGGAGAGGATTTAGCCATCAACCTAGTAGCGTCTTCCCTCCTGCCTACCATGCCCATCACGCTGTTGCAACATCTTCGTAACTTTCTAATCATTCACTCACACATCCGAATACTAGGTGGGATCCTTTGGCTTTGGACTGTTAGAGGAAGACACACTATATATATAGAGGCATCATATCGATAGTACAATTTGGTAGTCATTTTGTACTATGTGCATTTACTTTCTTCATACTACATATCACGCCTCGTATTCAGTACTGCCATAAGGCCACATGATCGTGTAAATGAAAGTAAGAGCGGTCACTGCCTGACTGCTCATTGAACTAACAAATCTGTCGATGAACAATTAAAGCTGTCTTAATTTCCGGACTCAAGAACATTAACTTTTGGGTACGTACTAATATGGTTGACTCGATGTTTCTGTGTAGAGACATAGGGGGGAAGTGGCTGAGTATATATACACTGATACATGACAAGAGTAAAATCTACTTTAATATATATTTAGTAATTAAAGTGTGTTGTAACACAAATCTCTCGTATACACGGTAAGAGCTACGGAGAATTGATAGTAGTCGAGGAATGGGGATAGTCATATTACAGACCTTGGACACTGCTCTGTGTTGCATAGACGGAATATACTTATATCTATGATACAAGAAAGGGTAGAGATTTTTTGAGGTGGCAAAATTTGAATGGAGTTCACTCATGCATTGAGACGCATATTCCTTAGAGGGGAGGGATGGTTCAGATGTGGCCGCATGTCGCCCTCTTCGTCTTTGCTTAGGATGTGTTTGGTTCTGGGACCAAGTGGGACCGGATGGAACCGTCCAGTTTTGGAGATGGAACCGTCCCATTTCATGTTTGTTTGAAGGGATGTGACAGGGATGGAATGGTCCGGTTTAGTCCTCGGTCCACGCAGCCCTCTCGTCTGCCTTCTCGCCCAGAGCTTCCTTGTGCACATGCTTCGTGGCCCCATGCCTATCTACGGTGACACGTATGCACCTGCTGCCCCTGCGTACACCTTGCAATATCCGCCACAGCAGCATGTCCAGCCGCACGTCCGCAGCCTGCTGGCCGTGCACCATGAGATCAGCTGGCGCTAAGAAGGCACGTGGACGCCTTGTACTAGTAGAACTAGTAGATTCCTTTCCTCCTGCAAGTTCCCATGCCTATCATGCAGTTGCGACGTCTTTGTAACTCTTTAGTCATTCGATCAATCGCACCTTCTCCTATTGCAAAGCACGATCCTTGGGCTTGGAATGTTTTTT
This sequence comes from Eragrostis nindensis, assembly GCA_012490785.1. NCBI lineage: Eukaryota > Viridiplantae > Streptophyta > Magnoliopsida > Poales > Poaceae > Eragrostis > Eragrostis nindensis. Next base: position 847,333 of record JAAXCT010000213.1, on the reverse strand, counting down.
TTTTAGAGCTAGCCAGATGCACTATATAATAGAGGCATTGTATGCAGCCGAAGTAGAATTTAATTGGTGGCGCTTATGTACTATGTGCATTTACTTCTTTAGACTATATAACATGCCTTGTATTTACGGCCATTAAACCACATGATCCTATGAAAGAAAGTAGAGAGGTCAGTGCCTGGCTGCTCGTAATAAAAACTAATAAATCTGTCAGTGAGACAATGAGCAATGCCGCCCTAAGTGTTGGGGTCAAGAACTTTAACTTTATTTACGTACTATTATTGGTTGAAAATGTTTCTACAATGGCATAAGAAAATATGTAGCTGATGCGGGTGTTTTACAAAGACATAGGTTAGAATTAAGTCAAAGCACATAATATTGAATGATTCATTAATTCAAATCAATATGTCTCAAAGGAAGTAAAGTTCTAGTGGCTCACTATAAGACTATTCCCCATGCTGATAATACAAGGTAGTATCATGCGCATGCAACATCATTTTATACAGCTCCAAAATAGTCATATATGATGTAGTCACGTGCATTGTCACTCTATCACCCACCTTCATGGTTCTTCAACTTGCGCTCACCCCCACACCCCCAGCCTATAGATTTTTTGAGGTGACTGGTTTGAATGAAAATCGATCGGTTCATGACATGCAAATAAATCATATCGACAGAAATCAGATTTAGCAATAGTTATCAATTCAAACATTAGTAGCCTAAACAACTTTCATTATCATGATGTCTCAGTGGGTACCAATTAGCACTTTCAGAAACAACTGCTCCAGGCCTCTAGTATCTACCAGCAAGTCTCCCTGATGACCTATCACGAGTTCTTCCTTTTGCCTCCTGTTCCCAGTACTCCACGACAGCTTTGTTTCTCCTCTAGTATGAAATGATCGAGCTCTTTTATATATAAGAGAGATGACCCGGAGGGCTGGATGCAAGTGTCTTGTTGTGGTGTCACATGTACACTTTATGCACTAATAAAGAACAATGGATCTGCCCCTCATCTCCAATCTTCCATGTATATTGAAATAGCATAAGATGCATATAATTTCTCATCTGCACTATTATTATACACCATGCAAATTGATGTTCATGAGTAGTTCGTAATGGCATTCAATCCTCCTAAAACAAAACCTGATAAGCCTAGTTTATGTCATAGTATAAAAAAAAAATAAGTCCAATTTGTCCATCACCCTTCCTCTCTTCGAGGGCTCGGAGAAGTAGTGTCCTGCTCATGTCAAGCTCCTGATGTTGGAACGCACAATTGACACTACGGTAACTGCCACACTTAAACTTTTGCCCTCCTGAGAGCAAAGGCCGGTATTAATAAAATGTTTCCCATTATTAGAAAAAACAATTAACTTTTGCCCAACTCGACCAGATCACGAAGTATTTTTTTCCCATGCATGTAAAGAAAATTGTCACTGTCCAACAACGGTTTTCAAAAATTTGATCAAGGCAGGATTCAGTAGTTATGCAGGGTAAGCTGGTTCTCTTGCTTACACCCAGCTCTACCAGCTGGAATGGAGAACAGTAGTGAAAGGCATTTACAGTTTTGCCAAAATCCGTTTCGTACATCTCTAAGGATTATCTGGTAGCTTACCGCCTTTCGCAGGATCGAGTCGGAAGTGCTGATGAACAGACACAACAGTACATCACATAAAGAACAAACTTAAGTCTTAAAGTTATTACATTAGTCCAATTAAAACATCGAGTAGCACAGCGGAAGTCTAAAACGATACAAATCCAAGTCTGAAGACGACGATACAACAAGGAGCACTCGCTCACGGTACACGAATCCGCATCACAAGCCCGATGATGCGAATTCAGCTGGAGATCACTCATCCAGCTCCCAGTGGACGGTCCAGCCCATAGGAGGGGCTGTCTGTCCCACTGGCCACCTCCACCATACGAGTCAGGAACAAAGACGCTACCTGCAAAAACATTAAAGAGCCAAACCCTGAGCAACTAAACTCAGCAAGACTTACCCGTCAACGTGGCTAACTACAGCCGACTCCTAGCATGCAAGGGCTACAGGGGGTAGCTGACTCACTTGCCTAAAAGCGCACTATTACTTGGTCCTTACTTTCAAGTTTTATTCCCAAATAAGTACTTAGCCAATAATACAGTGCACTATCTCTAAAAACAGGTATGAAGCAACAATTACATCAGGTAATAGCAGTATACAGCAAAATATATGAAGATAACCATAATAAACTAGCATCATCATCATCATCATCAATAACATCACACTACGAGGTGACTCAGTGAACAGTGGGTGCTCATTTCCGAGAGCGACGGCATCGATGTACATCCCTGCAGGAGAAACTTGACCACACGACGCCACCGCGCAAAGTCGCATGCGGCAACCTTTCGCAAAGGTCCCCCTAGAGCTCGGCCGGATCCACTCCTCCCGAGAAAGGCCTTCCGCACGGTCCCCGTCCCAGATGTGCGCCCCGATTGGAAAGCATCCTTTCTCTCCCGAATACCATGATAGAAAGAGCAGGCTTCCACCACGCACTAGGGCAACGTAAGCTACTAAGTTTACTAGGCCCATAAAATACTAGCATGTGATCAGTACGTTCAAGCTGCTCAGGGGCCAACAACGAACGGTCCTTAATCGACACAGACGGGGCTACCACCGTGAGGCCCAGCCTTCTCCAACCGCCCTACACAACAATCCCCGTCGGTCTGCAACAAACCTAAATTCTGCTAGTACAATCCAGAGTAATTCCTATCATGCGAGTGGGACCTACCACTCGTCTTCTACCGTCCGCTAGACCCTAAGCATAGCAGATTCTAACGATATCTAGAACCACTACTACATAAATTGGACACAAGGTAAATATGGAAAGGGGTCCTAATGCAGTTCTACGGTTTCACATCAACTCCTAATAACCTAATGCACAATCAATTACAAGCCCCAATGAAGTGAGAAAGTAAAAATCTAACAGGTAGGCATGCACCGGGCTTGCCTGGCTCAGAAGCTAAGCTAGCGGGGTCAGCGGTGGTGTCAGTCTGTGCTCCTCCTCCTGCTGTGCCTCCTCCAGCAGCTGGAAGTCCAGTGGCTCCGGAGTCGCCTCTGTCACTACACGTCATGGCAAGGAATGAATGCAAGTTAGATGCAAATAATATGATGCGATTAAGAACACTGTGTAAATGATTAACTAATTATCTCCGTCTGAAGTATTTCCTTCATGGACTCTAGATTAAGCTAATACTTCCATTAACTTGAGTGGATTAATTAAATTAATTAATTTCAAAAATTAATTTGGTTCAGTGGCATTTTTCTGGTGAAGAGTACCACTGAAAGTGAATTATTGTGAAGTTTCATATTTATTGCAATACGAATTATTTATAAAAATTTAAACAATGCAGAACACGATTTAAATCATAAGAAAATAATTAAGCATTATCTGACAGTGGAAAAATTCTCTGTAGGTGTGTGATCAGATGACTTATAAGCATGCAAGTTCATGATTTATGGATTAATAGAGAATTAACTATGATTTAAACAAAATTTAACACTTAAGCAATTTTACAGAAATCAAAATAAATGATTTTGTTCAGTTTGACAATTTTTTTTGTATAGATCTGATCACAAGGAGTCCACAAAATTGGACTACTTGCATTTTCTGATTTAGTTTCGATTTACTATGAATTTTTGAATCTTTTCTGGAATTTCTGGGATTTAAATCAAATCGCGAAAAGATTAAAACGGAGATGGGTTGAACTGAACTGGGCTTGGGCTGGGCCAACAGTGCTGGGCTGGATTGAATCTGGATTGGGCCGAGACGGCTGGCGGCGGCCGGCTCGCCGGAGCGCAGCGGCGCGCTCGCCGGAGTAAGCTCCGGTGGTTCGCGGGCTCAACGGAAAGTACGGGAGGGGAGTGCGCGGGGTCGTGAGTCACCTCAATGGACGGAATGCCACGGGGTGGACGGAGGGGTGCCGGCGACGAGGAAAGGCGGGTGTGGCGGAGCTCCGGCGTGGTCGCGGGTCGACGGAAAAGCAACCGGAGCGGACGAGATCTGGACGTAGAGCTCCTCCTTGGCGCGCTGGAGCCCGGCGTGGGGTGATGTAGACGAGAAGTAGTGGCGGAGGTAGCTTGCCGGCGTGGAGCTTCTCGCGTGGAAGACGACCGGCGATGGGGAAAAGTGAAACGCCGCCACGGGATGCTGCTGAACCGGGAAAACAAGGGGGTCAGGAGGGTACGCGAGAGCGACGCGAAGACACAAGCGCAGGGAAACAGGCCGAGGCTCACCGGAGTTGAAGTAATTGACGGCGAGGCGGCAGGGCGCGAGTTGCCCGGCCTTGAGGAAGAGGACTTCCAAATTGGCGCGACTCACGGCGGAAGATGGGAGGTGAAGACCATGGCGAGGTTCATGACTCGATGGTGAAGCAGTGGGGGTAGTTTGAGCGCGGCGACGATGACCGGAAGGCCCGGCCTCGGCGATCTAGAGCGGGGTGGTGATGGCGGGTCGGCGACCTAGGGTTTGGGGGGATGAGAGCAGCGGGAAAGAGAGTGAGAGAGGGAGCTTGGACCGGGAGGGACGCGTCTTGACGCCGTTTCGCGACCGAGGAGCGGGGCCGGGGCGGCGAGCTGCGCCGTACATCGTCGGCCACGCGGCGGCAGTCGTCCGACGAACACAGAGAGAGAGGAGAGGCTGACGGGTGGGCTCCACAGGAATCTTTATTTTTTCCCGAATTTTCCAGTCAACTGAATTCCCCGAATTTGTGCACACAAATTGGAGTAGCAAACGAACTCCAAATTTAGAAAATTTGGTACCATTGAAAGATCTTGGAAAGATCTATCCACTGGCCAACATGCACACCTGGAATTCAAAGGAATTTAAATGGCAGCATTTCAAAGTTGATCACTTTTCAGCTTTGGGGATTTATTTGGGCATCCAAAAGAATTTCTAAAATCACCAAAATTCTCCAAAATTCTCATTTGAGATGAGCTATCCAGAGATATTTTTGTTGGCTCAAGTTGTTATGGAAAAATTTGAGTTGCTTCACAGCTATGGTTTGGCCATTATTGAATTATTGATTTTGAATTCAAATTCGATTTGGGGTTTGTTGTTCTGTTCAGCTTGGGACATTTGCAGAGGTTGGGTCTCAGTGACACGGGGTGTCACAGCCCTCCCCCTTAAAAGATCTCGTCCCGAGATTAAAGAAAAGAGGGGAAAACGAAAGTAAAAGAGCGAAGAACAAGATGCAAAAATAGAACATCTAAACAACGCATCTCGGAGGTAGAAAACCGGGAAAATGAGAGTTCATGAACTCTTCTGTCTCCCATGTGGCCTCAGCCTCGGAGTGGTTGCTCCACTGCACCTTATAGAACTTGGTAGTGCTCTTGCGGGTGACTCGGTCCTTCTGATCAATGATCTTGATGGGCTGCTCAGGATAAGTAAGATCTGGCTCGAGCTGCTGCAAATCACTGACTGCCACATCTGCAGGGACCCTCAAGCACTTCTTCAACTGAGATATATGGAAAACATTATGAACCCCGGAGAGATTGGGTGGCAACTCCAAACGGTATGCCATGGTCCACACTGTTCGAATATCCGAAACGGACCAATATACCTCGGAGCTAGCTTCCCTCTGACACCAAACCGATGTACACCCTTCATGGGAGAGACACGAAGGTATACGTGATCACCAACAGCAAAGACCAACGGCCGGCGTCTCCTATCTGCATAGCTCTTCTGTCGGACTTGGCCGCTCTCAGGTTGGAGTGAATGCGGTGTACTGTCTCGTCAGCCTCTGCTATCAACATAGGTCCAAAACTGAATCGCTCACCAGACTCAACCCAATTAAGGGGAGTCCAACAATGACGTCCGTAAAAAACCTCAAATGGTGCCATCTTGATGCTCTCCTGGTAGCTGTTGTTGTACGAGAACTCAGCTAGCGGCAGACATTTCTCCCAATCTTTGCTGTGAGTCAACACACAAGCACGAAGCAAGTCCTCAAGAATCTGATTCACCCTCTCAGTCTGTCCATCCATCTGCGGGTGATAAGCAGCACTGCGGATCAAGGTGTGTCTAAAGAAGCATGCAACTGCTCCCAGAATCGAGAAACAAACTGAGTCCTCGATCTGAAATGATGGTCTTGGGCACTCCACGCAAACAGACGATCCGAGAGATGTAGAGCTCAGCATACTTCTTGGCATCGTACCCGGTCTTGACTAGAATGAAGTGAGCAGATTTGGTCAGTCAATCACGACTACCCAATAGAGTCGTGCTTCTGAGATGTGCGAGGCAACCCAACAATGAAATCCATGCTGATATCCTCTCACTTCAAGCAGGAACACTCAAAGGCTGCAGTAGACCAGCAGGCTTCACATGATCTGCCTTGACTCTTCTGCAAGTATCACACTCAGAAACATAGCGAGCAATTTCCCGCTTCATGCGGGTCCACCAGAAACGACTCCTCAAGTCCTGGTACATCTTATTGCTGCCCGGGTGGATTGAGTACTTGGACAAGTGCGCCTCGTCAAGAATCTTCTTGCGCAACTCAAAGTCCTTCGGAACCACCATTCTGTTCTTGAACCACAGAACTCCATCATCATCCTCTCTGAAACACTGGACTCTGGCTTCCCCAAGCTTGAGTCTCCTCTTGAGGTGACCCACTTTAGCATCCTTCTTCTGCGCTGCCACAACCTCATCACGCGAAGTCGGAATGAGCGATATGTTGGCCAAGGAGCCATAAGGATACACTCGAACACTGGGATCCTCCTTTGCGTAATGAACAGCGATAAGGTTATTGCAATGAGCCTTGCGACTCAAAGCATCAGCAACCACATTAGCCTTTTCCGGATGATAGTGAATCTCCAGGTCATAGTCCTTGATCAGCTCCAACCATCTCCTCTGACGCATGTTCAGATCTGACTGCGTGAAGATATATTGAGACTCTTGTGGTCTGTGTAGATATGCACCAGATTTCCCAACAAATAGTGCCGCCATACTTTCAGAGCAAGTACAACAGCTGCAAGCTCAAGATCATGGGTGGGGTAATGCTCTTCATGTCGTTTAAGCTGCCGAACTGTCAGACCCCATTTCTGGAATCTACTGTGCATCCTGTATCAGTCCCTGGATCAGTAGCTGATACGCACAAGAACACAGATATGATAATCAAAAGCATACTTCGAATAGGTAAATAAGTAAGATACCTGATATAAGACCCTTAGTGGCGGTACGACAAGGATTCAAAACTATCCAGGTCAATACGGCCAACTAACGGTGAAGCAGACAGCGGAAATCATGGCCCAACGCCACAAGCAAACTTGAGAAGCAGAACTGAAAACCCAATCGTCGTCGTTCTCTACGAAGTCTTCTCCTACTAAACCAACAATTGCAAACACGTGAGTACATAAGGTACTCAACAAGCCCTACACTACACAAGGGTATATATATATGCATATTTGGTCTTAGCAAGGAATAGGCTGTATGGTTCGTTTGCAACAAGCAATTTTTATGCAAGGTTCACTAAAGCAAGTGAAGGAATTCTTAGATAAAACAGAGAAGTAACTGTCAATATTTTAGTTGGTTGGCCCTGGGGGAGTATGGAGCATTCCCGCCAGTTCCCAAGTTTTAGTTGGGCCTTCTGACCTCAATGGTCATACCGACCCGGCACTCTTGCCATCACTTCCAAAACACGAGCAGACTACTGCTCACTCACACTTCAAGGAATGAGAGGTGGCTAATCATATCGAACTCAACAAAGATGCGTCATATGCCGTGACAACGTCCATCCGGATGAATTTTACACTCTGCAGAGGTTGTACATCTTTTCCCACGGGCTATGCACTCTTGTACGGAGAGTAACATAACGCTTAGTCCATCTTCTCCGAGTACCACACACAATGCCACCTACGAAACAACCCAGGGGCTTCTCATGAGACTACAATAGTCAACATGCAGACCCACTGCACATTGATGTGCGGATCACAGGCCAGATCTCCTAAGCAATACAAACTCCGGAGTCTTCTCCTGGTTGCTCGTTTGCGCTACTGCCCTCCAGGTGGATCAAAGTGGTAGGTACCAAGAAGGTAGGGTAAGTCCTTCCCATACAGGTTCCGTGGTAGTACGAGAATCATCTTGTTAAAGGTTGAATGAACCGGTCCTTATGTGGCCGGGCAAGCGCCATGTCTCCCATACTAGGGGACTATCACACAATCCATTACGTCATCAATCACTTACTAATGGCCTTGCCCGCAATCCAACCATCCCATCACTGTCTCCATCATCATCACCTAACACGGTTGTGCTACTCCCAAACCCATATATTACGCACACCACCAAACTCATTTCACGCATTTGTAAAGGTACATAAGTGAGTAAGGTGTGGCAATGTAGTAACATTGCAAGGGGTCCTAAGCATTCTAGTAACAAGGTGAACGTGCCATCATAGAAATGATGGAACTATCCTAAGGTTATCAAGGTGACAGGTAAAACAAAGGTAAACAAGGATTTAGATATTAACGCCTAAGTAACAGACATCAATATCAATAAGCAAGTAGGATAGTAACTACACAAGCAGTAAAATAACAAGTAATGCATAATACGAGAGTAGGCCATATAGGTGCTTTGCGAAATCAGTAGGTTCAATCATGATCAAGGAGAAGTAGAGCTTGCCTGAAAGAACGCTATCCTAATCTTTCAATTCTGGATCTTCAAAGCTTCTGTCGAAGTTGATGTCTTCGAGTCCTCCTCTTAAGCTTGTATCTTCTAACTCGTCTTCGGGTTTGGATTCTTCAACTCGTCCTCGAAGCTTGGATCTTCTAGATCTTCCTTGAATTCTCCTGGCTCTTCCTCGGACCTCACGTAAGCTAGCGCATAAAAACATACCGTATAAACAAACTACCGCGAAGAAAATAAAGAACGAAAAGAGCCGAATAAGATCCAATTAACTCCAATAAGAATCGATAAAACTCCAAGAAAAATGGCTATGTTTATGCAATGCATATTTATTTATGAAAGATTATTTACTGCAAGTTTCATTCATGGCCTTATGAGGGCCATATTCACCTAGACAAACTATTAATTACCTAAGTTCTCTTAAAGAGAAAACGTGCAGGGTTTGGCATGAAACTCTATTTACTGAAGCCTTAGAGTGAGGATGATGAGATGCACATGTTGCATGACGGTGATTGCGTGCATATCTATTATATAAACTCTGAGTTATTTCTTATTAAAGAACATGAGTAGTTTTGAAGAGAGGATATGCGTATGCAGATATGTATACATTTAGACATGCATGCGTGCAGTATGGGTTACACAACCTATTGTTTAAAGATTATATTTTATTTGCAACCATTGATGAGTTTATTAGCATAACTAAAGTTATTCATTTAAATCTATTACGGTTACATGCATATATTAAAGTACTTGTGCAGCTTATACTTATGCATGCAATGCTGTATGCAACATGCAATATGTTACAGAATTATTTAGCAAATAAACTTTATTTTATCAACATATGATCCTACTAGATTAAAGATGTTGTTTATTAAGAAGATAAAGATTTGCATAAGATTTAATGCATGATGGTGCAAAGCTACATGCTAAAGTCATGACATGCATTTACAAAGTAATTAATAAATGATGAGAGGATAACCTCAAATAACAGCGAATGAAATACCAATAAAATTCTCAAATAACTGACGCCAAATAAAAGAGGTGAATAGATCAATAGACTAGATAACAGCGAGGACAACATTGATTAGGTTTGATTAAGCGATAACTGAGCCAGGCTAAGGTTAAAGCTAGGTCGTGATGAAAAGAGGTTACTATACTTGAGGTGGGACGATACGACGAGAAGAGGTGGAATGGTTCAACAAGAGGGGTTAGGTTCAACACTAATAGGTGAAAGAATAGTTGCGCTATGCGAGATCAGCGAAGAATGATTTGTCGAGATAGGATTTATCGGGCGAGAGGGAAACTTAGGGTATTGATGACTTGTAGACCTGATGCAGGGCTTCAAAGACAGTACCAAAAGGTACTACACGTTTCTACGAACGCGTGAGCGCAAGAATCGCTCAAAACGGAGTTACGGATGAAAAGATACGGAGGTTTAAAGATTCTAGGGGCTTGTTTGCAATTACAGAAAGGTTATAGGGACCCATCTGCAAGAACAGAAGAGTTTTAGGGACCTATGTGTAATTATGAAAAAGTTGAGGGACCTTGGTGTAAAAAGGTAGGGACTAAAAGGTAATTATGGAAAAGTATGGGGGTGTTTGTGTAAAAAGGCAGGACCTAAACAGTATTAGAATAAACTAGAGGGGCTTATCTGCAAAATGTACAGGAGCACGGGATTTCCTGGGATTTTTGGATTTATTCTTCTGTTGGAAAATCTGTGGACCGAGTTCATGGGGGTGTGGACCGAGTCTACGGCCGGCGCACGGTGAGCCGGGGCGGTGCGCCGCGGCGGCGCCTGGCCGGAAAGCTCGCCGGCGGCGGCTAGGAAGATGGAGGGGCGACGAGAGCATGTCGCGGGGGTAGAGCGCGCGAAGGCGGAGTCGGGAGAGGCACACGTCGTCGACGGCGCGCGGTGGAGCGACGGCAATAGCTCGCCGGAGTTGGCGGTGGCGGCGGCGCGCGAGGGAAGCGAGCGGGCGCGCGCGTTTCCGCGAATGCGTGTTGCCTGGAAGATGCGCGGGGTTGCAGTGGCGGTAATGCGCGCACGGGGAGGGTGAGGCGAAGCTGGAAAGGCAGCCGTTGTCGAGTTTGCACGGCGGCGGGCGGCGGCGCTGGGTACGAATGCTCGTGCGCGTGTAGGGAGAGAGAAAGGAGGGGCGCTGGAGAGGGATGGGAGGACGACGAGCTCACTTGGAGCGTTGGCGAGGGTGGAGGCAGCTTCAATCGAATGCGGCGTCGAGCTCCACTGCTCCAATGGCGACGAAAGCTCAAGCTAGGGTTAGGGTTCGGGAGAAAAGAGAGAGCGGCGCAGAGAGGGACGGGGTTGCTTAAATAGGCGGAGGAGAGAGACGTCGCGGCGGAGGGATAAGGTCAAATGATCTTATCTACGGCGGCAGCGGCAACCTTACCCGGTCCGGTCAACAACGGCGCGGCGTTCTTATCCTCTATGGTACGGCGGTGTTATGGGCGGCATGGGCGATGTGAACGCGGCGGAAGGTTGCGGCGGTCCACGTGCACGGGGGCGACGCCGAGCTGGAGGGACACGGCGGCACGTCGGCGGCGGCGTTGGCGAGCTCTGGCCGAGCTGGAGGAAGGAGGAAGGGGGTAGAGGCGGGCCGGACTGGGCCGAGTGGAGAGGGGCGCGGCCCAGCGCGGAGAGGAGAAGGAAAAAAAAGAAGAAAAAAGAGGCCTGGGCCGGCTGAAGAGGATAGAGGGGTTTCGGCCCAGAGTTTTAGGGAAAAGGAAAAGGCCTTTCTTTTTACTGGAAATTTCGATTTGGTCAAATTTGAATGGGATTTCAAATTTGAGGGAAACAATAAATCGAGAAAACTCTCGATAAAACAAATGAAGGTCCAAAAATGCATATGGTGAACTTTATGCAAGGTTTAAATTCCAAATTTTGAAATTCAAAGTGTATCTACCAGGCTTGAAATATATTCATTTTAATTTGTTGTAAAATTCAAAATGGTTCAAATATTTAGTGAACTTTAAATGAAGCAAACACTTGAGCATAGATTTTATATTTCGAAAATTTCAGATTCAACTAAGTTTGAATTACTTTTGTTAGTTTTATTTCTAAAATTTGATGAGGAGGAAAGAAATAAACAAAATTCAAAATCGGAGTGATTTTTATTCCATTTTGATTTTGATTTGAAATTTGGGGTGTTACAGCAAAGAGACATAAGCAATCACCCTCCCCTCCTGCATCAGAACACAACCAAGACCGGTACCAGAGGCATCACAATACACATCAAAAGGCTTGGTGATATCATGCTGAGCTAAGACTGGAGCTGTAGTGAGAAGCTTCTTCAAATTCTGGAATGCATCCTCACACTGCGGTGTTGGCGGTTCTTATGCGATAAAATTAAATTCATTAATTCCGCAAGCGCACGGATCACCATTGTAGCATTTCACCTTGGAGTATTCCAGGGTTATCGTATTTATATTTCCGCAGATGTTGACGGTAAAATGTGTGTTCTACTGCTCGCACACGTGGCCTGAGAGATTTGCTTAACTCTGTTCAGGACCAAAACTTGGAACGCGGTGAATTCCGGAGCGTGCCAGTCGATTTTCCCCGCAAATCGACAAAGACAAGAAGAAGCGTGTAAAATTCCCGACTATCGGCCCCGGACAGGCCGATGCGTAACCGCAGCCGATGTCAGTGAATAAAAGATAATAAAATAAGTGCTCGGCTGTAGGCTAGAAACGAATCGACATGTCGCAACAATAAATATTTGCGCGATAAATAAAGCAAGGCATGCATCAGAATCGGCAATCGGTAAAGCATGCAATCGGCAACATCTATCGGCAAACATCACGGTAAAGTGAATCGACATTGACGAAAGAAGGCTCAGACTTATACTTGAACAGGAACAATAAGATATTAAAGGCATGCAAGCATAGATCTGAACGTGGTAAACAATCGGCTAAACACCCGAAAGAACGATTAAACCAGTAACCACTAATTATACTCATAATCTGACAATCGCTTCACCGAGGACACGTCAACTAAGTGAAGTAGAACAGGACACGTCAAACTGCTCTACACGATCGGCAGGTACAAGTATAATCGGCAACTACCAGTCCCAGGTACTCAGTAAATTAGATCTAACCCTTAGCAACTGTTTCGCCGAGGACACGTCAACTAAGCGAAGCAGACAGGACAAGTCAAACTGCCTACCCAATCACCAAGAACAGATCTAATCGACCAAATACCTTAACCGTGACTCGAGTAACTAGATCAAACAGGAATCGACATCAGCAATCGGCAAACAAGGTCGCGGCTAGGACAAGTCAACTAACCGTAACAAAGAATTGGACCAGGTCTTAAACAATTCCATGCAGTCGATGCATAATGTAAACCCTAGAAAGATCGACATTACCGGATAACTAGCAGCCACATCAATCTTAATCATGGACAAGTCGACATAACAAGATCGATGCGCTTACCTGACAAAATCCAGGTCGAAACCGGAGCCCCGATGGACGCCGATGTCGACGGAGATCTCGTCGAGAAATTGTGGCGATGTGCCGAAAAGTTAATTGTATTGATTGGTTGTCGTTTTCTACAAGCACCTGGGTTTATATTTATACACCCTGGGCAACCGACTTAGAGACAAACACGTCTCCTGCTTGACCACAACTCGGTCAATTCTTTCTTAATCTAGAAAAAAGAATTAAAAAAAGACACAATCCCACATGTGCGTGCGCGTCTTCGGGATTTCTTTGGCTTCATGATAATCTGCGGGCCACCACTTCTGCACACAATCCTTTTTCTACTCGTCGCAGACTCCGTCTTCCAATGACAACGGGCCCGAGGCCAAATTTCGGTGTCAACAGCAGGGAAGCAGAGCGAAAGGGAGCTGAATAGTAGCAATGCATTGGATAATTTGGAGAAAGAATAATGTATCAAACTATACTTGAGACGGGGGTAAGATAGGCATGATATATATGGGTGGCACACACATCCTCAAATCCAAGGTAATAAAAGAAAACTGTAGTATACATTTGGGAGAGCAACGAGATAGAGTTAAGGCTACCTGTATGTTTATCTATTATTTACTCTTCCAAGTAGTCAAGTCTACAAAGGTTATCTACTCTAGCTAAGTTCATACACATACAAGTCATGTCGTTTCGGGGCACACACGTGCTAGGTTAACCGATGATGCTAGTTCAAACCTAGGGAACCGTATGCTATAATTAAGACCCTGCTGAGTCCAACCCGGACGTGGTGGATTACAGAGACCGGTGCAGCTGTCACATACACTCGCGGCTACCATCCTCCGTGGGGTTGGGTGCCAAACGTGCATAGGCCAAGCTCTAAGCGCCATGCTTACAACCCGCCTAGAGGAACTACTCTTGATCAACGGAGCAGTCCTATCTAAGAATGAACAAGCACAGATTTCACACGACGTCATCTCCGATGAAGGCACTCTCTCGTACTTGCTATTCCAACAATCACGAATCCCACAACAAGACTTCTACGAGCACTTACTTAACGAATAAATAAACTAAATAGAAAAGAACAACTAAAAGAAATAAATAAAGAATAAACTAATTATATATTAAATAAAATAATATCTCTAAAGAGTAAGGATACAAAGAACAATACCGAACTCCGAGAAGACTCCGAAAGCCCGAGAGAGCTCTCACTCTACTCTACTCTACTCTAACTCCCAAAGCTACTACTAAACTAAACTAATGAACACTTGGATGAAGTGTGATGGTGCGCTTCGGAGGCCGAGGGGTCCATTTTATAGATCTCCAAGGCGGTGGAAGCACGTCTGCCGACTTTGGAGAGGCGGTGCCTCCAAAGCCAGCCGGCCGGCCTAGGGGGGTGGCCGGCCGGCCGTCCCCTGTGGCGGTTTGCCACATACTTCTGCCTCAACGCTCTAGATCACTCCCTGAGGCGGTCTGAAGGTCGGCTAGTTGCTGGGGTCGGCAGAATTGAAGTGAGGGCCAAGTAAAGGCCCAAATGGCCCACCCTCTAGAATGACGGTGGAATTTTGCTGGGCTGGTCCTGAATTGTGCGCGGTTGATTAGTTTCCAGCCCACTGGAGGAAGCCTGGGGCCTGTAGCCACCAGGTGGGGCCGGCCGGCCAGGGAAATTCCTGGCTGGGCCCATTTTTCTCCATTATTCACTCCTGCATCCAAATATCCACCAAAACCTATAGAGTAGCATTATTCCTATCTACTATGCACAGAATCTTGGTGTTATGTATTTATTTACCGGTAGGGTGGCGGTCAAATCATGGTTTAACGACCGCCAACAACCTCCCCAAGCTTAAACTTTGCTCGTCCCGAGCAAACTCAACTCAGGGTACCGGCGGATCAGGAGTTACAAAGAAGCGCCCCATGGGTAATAAAGATGCAACAACATACTCCCTAAACAGTGGTAAGTTTACGAGAGCACAAAATATTCATGAGTGTTGCACAAATCGTGGGGCTTATATGTTACACCTTATCATGCAGCATTGAAGAAAGGAACGTACTTTTGGACAAGTAAACAATTCTAGCAGGTATGCATCCAGAGTTTTTATGTGCTGCAAGGTAAGGTGCAAAAATTCTCCTTCGTTTTGGTAGGCACTTCTCTTACCTACTAATGTGAGTCTTATTCCTACAAGCTTCACTCATCCTACCTTCTACCAAATGAGGCTTTGTATGTGGAGCTTGGTAAGGAATGCACAAATGTCGTGTATATATTGTAAGGCTAAAGAATGAGTCTCAATCAACGTAGCAACTCCATTTATTTTGGTCATGAGAACTGATGTGATGGAGGGGGAGAAAATGAACTCACACTTGTGGAAGGGGGTTTTGAAAACTTTGGTCCTTTATTTTGCTCAAGATGTTTATGATAAGAACCATATAGCCATTGATTTTTGTCATGCAACCATGGAGGTTTTTTTTTTTTAACTACTCCATGGTGCAAGGGCTATAACTTTTGCATGGTTCAAAGAAACATTTTGAAATATTCTTGAGCCCTTTTGGATGGACCAAAAGTTTTGCAAACTCTGAAAAATGTTTGGTTGATTTATCCAAACATTCCCCTTTTTATTTGGTGGAAAGAAATTTTCGAAAACACACGCGAAGGAGGTATGACCAAAATTAGGAGTGCTTAGTTTCAAGAGCACATCAAACCTTAACAAAACTCAATACATAAACAGATGGCTATAAGTGGGGCTGTTTCGAATATTATGATATGGCTCTGGTAGGTAAATAAATCCTCACACTAAGAGAAGTGTGTCAAAACAGAAGGGTTTTAGGTACTTGCAGCAATTCAAGAAAAACATCTCTGGATGAAACCATACTAAGAAATTGCAACAAGTCCTAGTCATGCCATATCACAATCCACAATGCTCAGACTTGGTGTAACAAATGCAACCCACGGAAATAAGCAAGACTCATGATGTGATCATGCTCAAATAAAAATAACACATATGTCAGGAGTAGAGGTTGCATCTATGCGACACATGGAAGCTAATTTGTAACTCGATCATCATTTCCCTTAAGTGTAGCATAACACCAAGAAAGTTAGGAATACTTACCTGGGGGTCCTCCCCAAGCTTGAGTCTTTGCAAGACTCGAGCTAGTGTTGAACTCCTTCTTACCTGAGTGCCCTCCCCAAGCTTGAGTCTTTGCAAGACTTAAGCTTGATTCAGGCTCTTCCTCCTCCTTCTTGACCTGCAAAAAAGAGTGAGGATGATACAAGTGGCTAGCCCCTAATGAGCATCGCCGAAAATCCTATTATTTTTGTTTATTTTCAATTTTTCAAATTTTTATTTTGTTTTTATAATTTATGAAAAGAAAAACAAGTGCTAGGCCTAGCTAGGATAACGATTGGGATGGCCTCCCCAATCGGAGGGCTCTCATTTTTACGTCTTGAGCTAGACGTTCTCCATATCGCTTTAACTTGCTTGGACCTCGCTCGCTGGAGAATTTGGCGGGGCTGAGGTTCCTTCTTTCTTCCGCCACACTTTGGTTGTCTTCTTTGTGTTTGTGGCGGCGACCTTTTCTTTACTAGGCGCCTTTGTTGTACTCTCATCGGTCGATACCGTAGCTGCCTTCTTCTTTCTTGATCGCCTCGCCCTCCTCTTCTAAGGCGATTGTGACTCGCCTACTCCTTCTTGTGGTGGAGGAGCAAGAGGGGCTTGCGGTGCGTTTGGCGGCTGAGGCATTCTCCTTGGAGTCCTCCAGTAATTAGCTGGCCTTCTTGCATTCTCTCTTGCCAGATAGTTTCTCATGTATGCAATGAGCTTGTCTGGCTGCGGCATGGGTGGAGTAATCTCAATCTTCTCCACTTCCCTTGGGTCTTTTCCATATATGACCCTCACTTGCTTGCATTGTTCAACCTTAGGCTTGAGACTGAACGTCTCTTCCCTGCCGTTGAAGTCCAAGTGAATTTTTCCTACCCCTACGTCGATGTTGGCATTGGTGGTGCTCAAGAACGGCCTCCCAAGGATGAGAGGGGTCTTGACATCCACTTCCATATCAAGCACAACGAAATCGACGGGGACGAAGAAGTTTCTGATCTGCACAGGGACGTCTTCGGCAATACCCGCAGGATGGCGAACCGATTGATCCGCAAGTTGCAAGCACATGGCCGTTGGTGATAATGGGCGGTTTAGCCTGTCGTACACTGTCTTGGGCATGACGCTCACACTTGCTCATAAATCGCAGAGCGCCTGCGAGAAGTGCTGGCTGCCGATAGAACATGGGATGGTTGGGCATCCCGGATCCTTCTTCTTTTCTGGAAGAATGTTCAAAATGGCTGCACTGCACTCTTCGGTAAGCTTCACTACCTCCATTGCTGGAATGGGGCGCTTGTTGTTGAGGATGTCCCGAAAATACCTAGTGTAAGTAGGTACCTGCATGGCATCAAGTAGCGGAATATGCACATATATATGCCGGATGGCCTCAACAAATTTATCAAAGCGCTCATCCATGGTGAGCTTCTTTCTGCGGTCGGGGTAAGGCAAGCCTGTAGTGTCAAAATACTCATGAGGTGCTGCCTTAGGTGGAGCTTGCTTGACGGGAGGATCTGTCGTTGGTTCCTCCTCGGAGCTCTCCTTCTCGGCATCTTCCGTTTCAGGGACCTTCCTTTCTGGAACCTTTTTGTTGGCCTTCTCCTTGGGGGGTGCGTTTGGCGTCTTCCTCTCTGCACCCTTGGGGTATGGTGGGTCCACAGTACCTCTTCCGCCCCTGGTGGTGATAGCACTAACATTCTCCTTCGTACGAGGAGCCTGCACAGCTAAAGCTATTTGCGCAATTTGCGTTTCTAGCATTTTGTTGTGGCTTAGCTGATTTTGCAGAGCAGTGCTGAACGACTCTAGCTTAGCATCTATGCTCTCTAAAGCCTTGTCGGTAGTAAGAAACTTCTTACTAATGCTGTCATTAATTTTGACCTGGCCAAGAACTAGATCCTTGATAGAGGACTCAAATCGGGAAAGATTACCATTGTTACCTCCCTGATTCTTGTTGAAGGAGAGGTCGGGTCTGGAGTTCCAGCCATAGTTGTTCTGGGA
The DNA here is from genome assembly GCA_012490785.1 of Eragrostis nindensis. Taxonomy (NCBI): domain Eukaryota; kingdom Viridiplantae; phylum Streptophyta; class Magnoliopsida; order Poales; family Poaceae; genus Eragrostis; species Eragrostis nindensis. The sequence continues at coordinate 829,167 of JAAXCT010000213.1, read as the reverse complement.
GCGGTACCCATTACCATTGTTGAGGAAATTGCATTCCTCTCTCACATTCGGGCAATTGATGCCCATATGCCCAACGTTGCCGCATTCCTCACATGTCATGCGGGAGTCCGCAACTTGCAGGTCCTGTGGAGATTCCACCTTGCGGAGGAGCTGGTCGAGCTTGATGGCGAGCATGTCCATCGTCTCCACTTGATGCACTCCACGGGTCTTGGTGCTCGCCGCTTGGCGTTCACCATGAGTCTGGTTGGCCGCCACCTTCTCAATCAGCTTCTTAGCGTTCTTCACGCTAAGAGAGAAGAAGGAGCCGCCTGCTGCGGCGTCGAGGTGCTCTCGAGCGGACGGCCTCAAACCGTGGTAGAAACTCTGTATGAGGAGCCATTCTTCCATGCCATGGTGTGGGCACGGGAGAACGTACTCCTGCATCCTGTCCCAGGCTTCCGCGGTGTCACGACCCGTGTTTTTGCCTTCATTTGAAATCTACTAAAAATTTGAATTTTTCGAATTTTTAAACAAATTAAAATGAAGTGTGTGATTAAAGTTAGCCAAATCACCTCAATTTTAAAATTTTCATTTTGAAAACTTGCATAAAACCCAACATATGCATTTCTGAATTTATTTGAATTTATTTGAATTGTTTGTTCGACCTTCGCTTTTGTTCGAATTCGAAAATCCTTCAAATTCGAAATCCCCAAAATGTTTAAACCTTTTCTCCTTCTCGGGCCGCACTTTTTCTTTTCTCCCGGCCCAGCTCCTCCCTTCTCTCCTCAGCCGGCCCATCCTTTTTCCTCCTCTCCCGTCGCGGCCCACCTCACCCCGGCCCATTCACCACCGCGCCAGCCTGGCCCGTCTCCCTCTCCTCCTCTCACCGACGCGTGGGCCCGGCCCGTCGCCTTCCTTCAGCCGCGCCGGCGCAATCCCCGCCGCCGCCCATCCCTCCCGGTCTCCCCTCGTCGTCCCGTCACGTCCGAGCTCCAGGAAACCGCCACGAGGAGCACGTGCCACGCCACCGTCGCGTCTCGTCGAGGCCCCACTACCATACCTTTTCTTGACGCGCCCGTCAAGTCCGGCGAGCGCGCCGCCTTACTGGCGCCACCGCCTCACCGAGCCGCGCCGACCTTCGCCGCCTATAAAAGTCGCGCTCCCTCCCTCACCGCAGCACCACCTCTCATTTCCTCTCCACCGCTCCCAAGCTCCTCCTCTCTTCTTTTCTCCCCTTTCCCCGTCGAGCTAGGGTTCCGGCCATCTCCCTCGACGCCGGCCGCCTCCCTTCTTCCTCCGGCCTCGCCGCCCCTACGGTGAGCTTCCCTGTGTCGCCCTCTCTCCCCCACGCCGCTTCTTCTCCTCCTTCCCGCGCGCGCACATCCACTTCACCTAGCGCCGCCACCCGCCGCCCTCCCCTTCTCGCCGCCGGCCGCCTTGGTAGCTCCCGGGCCCAGCCGAGGCGCGCGTAGCCTACCTTGCATGCGCACACACCTGCGCGGCAACACGCTCTCGCGAAAAGCCCACCCCCACTCCCTTTTCCCTTGTGCGCCGCCGCCACCCTGAACTTCGGCGATGTCGCACCGCTTCTCCGGCCATCCTCCGTCCAAGTGGACCCCACCATCGCCTTCCCCTTCACGTGTAGATCCCCGGCATCTACCTCTCGTCGAGTCTCCGCCACTATAGCCGCTGCCGGCGAGCACGCCGGCGAGCCGCCGCCGCGCGCCTCACTCCCGGTCCACCGTGGACCGGTGGACCGCCGCCGCCACCCGGTCCACAAACCTGTGGACTTAGTCCACGAGATTTCCAATGCAAAAATAATTCCAAAATACCCAGAAAATCCCGGAGCCCTGTATTTTTGCAAATAAACCCCTAACCTTTTCGGTAATTCTGTTTTAGTCCTGTCTTTTTACAGAAAAGACCCTAAACTTTTCTGTAATTATATTTCGACCCCTGTCATTTTACACCGAGACCCCTGAACTTTTCCAAAATTACAAATAGGTCCCCAACATCTTTCTGTATTTACCAAAAAGTCCCCAGAATCTCTCCACACTTGCAAATAAACCCTCAAAGCACTTCTATTCCTGCAAATAAGCCCTCAGATCCCCTGGACCCATCTGTTAGCCTATCTTTCTCTCAGGAAAATGCTAAGTACACCCGGCTAGTGTACACACATTTATATTCCGAGCAATTTCCCATATCAAAAAAATCCCAGAAAATTCCTAAAAATCCTATATTCCTTTCTAATCATTTTCCAACCCTTGATCACTCCAGATTAATTAGGATTATGGCTATACTTAATTAAGTTAGCTTAATCCTGATCAATTTCCTTTCTTAAACTTGTTTAATCCATATCTCCTCGGTTTAAACTCTGATTTCAGCGATTCTTCCACCCAAATTCATCTAAAATCACCATCTATCCAATCATATCAGATCCATAATTTTTGGAGTTCATTTGGATTTTATTTTATTTATTGCTTGTTTAATTGTTTGTTGAGCGGTAGATTTATTTTCTTCTATCGCTAGATAATCAAGTCGTTGAAGAACCCGAGGACCTGGAATACGAGGACTTAGAAGAAGAAGATTTTGTTGAAGGCAAGTCTAACTCCCTTGATCATATTGATCCCATGTTTATGAAATTATCCTAATTAGAGCTGTTTACAAATAAATTGCATGGTATTTAAATGAATTTAAAGGCTAGAATGGTCCTATGCAATATTTGATTGCCTGCCTTGACTTGAATATATCCTGAATCCCTTGTTAACCCTAGGAACCAACGTCATTAAATTCCTTAATGATATGTTGGATTGCTTTGCCGCTTAGGACTTTCACCATGTGTTTAATTAATACTGCTCACATGATTTTCGTGTAAAATGCGTGCGTCTTGGTGGTGTGTGTAAATGTAAAATTGGGTGGTATAATAATAAGTGCAACCCTAGTGGGGGATCTTTGTGACGGGATCAGGCGAGGTAGTCCTCAGTGGGGAGGCTATCTCTGGGACGCCCTTCCACTTGTGGATTGGCTATTGAAGATGCCTGGTTCGGTCGTATAAGGACCGGTTCTTGTGCCGCCTTTGCCTAGCACCTCTCGCGCAGCCACAAGCCCAGTATGGGATGGGAATTGGAACCACACCCTACTAGTACTCACCCGGTACCCCCGGAGGCAGGAGATTGCAACGGAGTCCCAGGAGAAGACTCGTTCGTTGGTGGGTGTTCGAGATCCGGCATTTATGACTGGCCATATTATGATTGTGAAGCCCCTGGTGATGTCCGTGGGGGATGCCGTGGTGGTACGAAGTAGGTATGGAACCTTTAGTGGGACAGTCCAAACTATGACGATAGGGAGGACTGGACCACCTTGTGGGGAAATTTGTGCACCCTTGGCCAAGGTTAAGAAACTTTCCGGAAAGCCGTGTTCCACGGTATTGGACAACGCGAAAGCATCGGCCACACTATGATTAGTCTTTTCTGTGTGAGTTATCCTTGGCGTGTTTTCGGAATACACCGGTTTGGAGCCGTGTGCTGGTTGACGGCCAGTGATAAAACTTGAGGCACTGGCGGGATGGACAGTAACTCCCCCAGGGCCGCCCAACCCCACTAATCTCTACAGATACTTGATTAGATTGCGAACTGCTTTGTTTTCAAAACAACCTTGCATAAACTTGGCTTTCTTGCCTCGTTGATATAAACCACAAGCCTATCCTTTGATGAATTCCCTTGCATAACTTACCCCTCGTGTTAGGCTTGCTGAGTACCTTAAGTACTCACTCTTGCTTCAATCATTCAGAAGATGAGCCAGAGTTAGAAGCTGATGGAGGTGAAGATTAGGGTTCAGCCTGCCCGCAAGTCTGCCTGTTGGAGTGGTGCCGTTCCGTCTTCCGCTGGAGTAGTAGTCTAGTGCTGCTGCTGTAGCAGCTAATCGGTGTGTTGTCTGTTTGGTCAGGCCGCTGGCCTTTGTTGTAAGACCTTTTGTATAATAAAAGGGCTTGTATGAGACTTGGTAATATTATAAAGGGTATGAGACTGTGATGTCATTCTGTGTAAGCGTCGTATCAGCGTCTGATCCAGGGACTGATACGGTAAGCGCTAGTGCTCCAGTAATGGGGTACGACAGAGTGGTATCAGAGCCATACTTGCCCGTAGGTTGAACCCTAGGTTGGATCGAGTGAGAATGAGTGATATTTTATACCTAAAAAACTATTTGCAAAACTTTTCTATTTACTTCTCTCCTATTTTGGAAAAATCCTTCCTTCCAAAAGGTCGCACCCGTTGGGAAGCCCTCAGCAAGGAAATCTGATCTCCCCAGTTCCGACAACTACAAGTCAAAAGTACAAGAGACTTCAGTCAAACCAAGAATCTGCAGAAGACGAGCCATCAGAAGGCCTGTCAGCATCAAGCAACAGCGGCCCTCAAGCTAGAGTGTGGAGTGCCGTTGTACTTAGTGTCACCTTGCTGTCGAGTCCTTTTGTCTAGGTTTAACCGTCGAGTCCTGCTATATAGAAGGACTTGAATATGTGTGATCGAGCCCCTGTTATGATGCTATGCTTGCTGTATGTTGTATTGATGCTGATTCTTCTGTTTGAGTGTGCGCAAGATATTCGGAAATTGTTTTCCATTATCTTGTTCTGCTCGTAGCTCTAGATTTTCCGTAAATCCCTTCTCATCTTTCCTTGTCCTTCCAGCAGATGCCTCCCAAAAGATCTGCCAGAATTCAGCAGCGCCAACGTCGAGAGCGTAATGCTCAAGATGATAACCATGATGACGTCCACCATGCAGGGCGTGGACGTGGTAGAGGTAGAACCAATAATCAGCGTGGCAGAGGTAGAGGTGGAGGCAGACATGACAATGAACAGGATCACCAAGAGGATGAAGTAAGTCAAAATCAACAGGAAGTACAAGATGAGGTTGGAGAAAACAATGACCAGAACAGAAATGAAGGACAACAGAACCGTGGTAGAGGTGGTAGAAGAGGTGGAAGAATACCCGCAGCACCAGTCACTAATCTAGTGGCTGTGATGGATAATCAGACTCGCCTGATGGAAATCATTGCACAGGGACTCATGGATAGAGCTCCAGGCCAACAGAGTAAAATGTCAGAATTTATGAGACTCAGGCCCCCGACCTTCGAGGGTACTGAAGAAGATCCTCTAGCAGCTGACGATTGGCTGCGTGATATCACCAAGAAATTGCACTTGGTGAATGCAGATGACAGGGAGAAAGTGTTATTGGCATCTCACCAGCTCAAGGGAGCAGCAGGCGAATGGTGGGATAACTACCGTGAGGGTGCAGAGAATACGGATGCTATTACCTGGGAGGAATTTCAAGAGGAGTTCAGAAGGTATCACATCCCAGAAGGTGTGATTGAGATGAAGGCTGATGAATTCCGCTCTCTGAAGCAGGGAGCGATGACAGTAAATCAGTATATCAGGAAGTTCATGAAATTGGCTCGGTATGCCCCTGATGATGTTAATACTGATAAGAAGAAGCAGGATCGCTTCAGAAAAGGACTTAATCCTGGATTGAAGGTGCAGCTGGTTACTCACATTTATCCTGATTTCAACACTCTCATGAACCGTGCACTTCTGTTGGAGGATGCTCGCTCTCACATTGAGCAAGATAGAAAGCGTAAATTCAACACTCAGGAATTCAAGCAGCAAGAAAGAAACCAGAAATCAAGGTCTAATAATAATTTTCAGAAATCAAAGTACCAGCCAACAATGCAGTACAGAACTTCAGCGTCCAATCAGCCGAGCTCAGCACCAGTATATAGTAACCAAAATTCTGGTAGTGAGCAGAAGAGCAGTTCCAGCGTTGCCCAGCCTTATAACATTGACAAGAGAACTTGCTTTCACTGTCGCGAGCCAGGCCATATGGTTGCTAGATGTCCTTACCTGAATCGGAATAATGCTCCAACTCAGTCACACCAGGCAAGCAATAGGACTGCAGCATCAGGAGTTGGACGCAGTGGACAACAATCCTCCGGACAACAGCAAAGGAGCAGCCAAACCACCGGTCGAAGCCGAGTAAACCATATCAACGCTCGGGAAACTAATGGAGCACCAGAAGTTGTCCCCGGTGAGTACCTTAACAACCCAACTCGTCCACGAGTTATATTTGGATTTTGGAGCCTTGCCTTCGTTCGGAACTTGAAACTGTTACTGCATGTGGTTTTCAACCGATTTGCTCAAAAACCCCGATCTCCCTGGGTCAAAGTCTTTTAAGTGGGGTAGGCCCCACTCCAAAGTATGCAACATGGAAATCTTTGGACCATCGGAAAACAGATACAAGAACAAAGATCTTTCTGCCCTTCTCTATCCGTTAGATAGTCTGAATCTCGAGGACGAGATTCTATTTAAGTGGGGTAGATTGTCACGACCCGTGTTTTTGCCTTCATTTGAAATCTACTAAAAATTTGAATTTTTCGAATTTTTAAACAAATTAAAATGAAGTGTGTGATTAAAGTTAGCCAAATCACCTCAATTTTAAAATTTTTCATTTTGAAAACTTGCATAAAACCCAACATATGCATTTCTGAATTTATTTGAATTTATTTGAATTGTTTGTTCGACCTTCGCTTTTGTTCGAATTCGAAAATCCTTCAAATTCGAAATCCCCAAAATGTTTAAACCTTTTTCTCCTTCTCGGGCCGCACTTTTTCTTTTCTCCCGGCCCAGCTCCTCCCTTCTCTCCTCAGCCGGCCCATCCTTTTTCCTCCTCTCCCGTCGCGGCCCACCTCACCCCGGCCCATTCACCACCGCGCCAGCCTGGCCCGTCTCCCTCTCCTCCTCTCACCGACGCGTGGGCCCGGCCCCGTCGCCTTCCTTCAGCCGCGCCGGCGCAATCCCCGCCGCCGCCCATCCCTCCCGGTCTCCCCTCGTCGTCCCGTCACGTCCGAGCTCCAGGAAACCGCCACGAGGAGCACGTGCCGCGCCACCGTCGCGTCTCGTCGAGGCCCCACTACCATACCTTTTCTTGACGCGCCCGTCAAGTCCGGCGAGCGCGCCGCCTTACTGGCGCCACCGCCTCACCGAGCCGCGCCGACCTTCGCCGCCTATAAAAGTCGCGCTCCCTCCCTCACCGCAGCACCACCTCTCATTTCCTCTCCACCGCTCCCAAGCTCCTCCTCTCTTCTTTTCTCCCCTTTCCCCGTCGAGCTAGGGTTCCGGCCATCTCCCTCGACGCCGGCCGCCTCCCTTCTTCCTCCGGCCTCGCCGCCCCTACGGTGAGCTTCCCTGTGTCGCCCTCTCTCCCCCCACGCCGCTTCTTCTCCTCCTTCCCGCGCGCGCACATCCACTTCACCTAGCGCCGCCACCCGCCGCCCTCCCCTTCTCGCCGCCGGCCGCCTTGGTAGCTCCCGGGCCCAGCCGAGGCGCGCGTAGCCTACCTTGCATGCGCACACACCTGCGCGGCAACACGCTCTCGCGAAAAGCCCACCCCCACTCCCTTTTCCCTTGTGCGCCGCCGCCACCCTGAACTTCGGCGATGTCGCACCGCTTCTCCGGCCATCCTCCGTCCAAGTGGACCCCACCATCGCCTTCCCCTTCACGTGTAGATCCCCGGCATCTACCTCTCGTCGAGTCTCCGCCACTATAGCCGCTACCGGTGGACCGCTGCCACCACCCGGTCCACAAACCTGTGGACTTAGTCCACGAGATTTCCAATGCAAAAATAATTCCAAAATACCCAGAAAATCCCGGAGCCCTGTATTTTTGCAAATAAACCCCTAACCTTTTCGGTAATTCTGTTTTAGTCCTGTCTTTTTACAGAAAAGACCCTAAACTTTTCTGTAATTATATTTCGACCCCTGTCATTTTACACCGAGACCCCTGAACTTTTCCAAAATTACAAATAGGTCCCCGACATCTTTCTGTATTTACCAAAAAGTCCCCAGAATCTCTCCACACTTGCAAATAAACCCTCAAAGCACTTCTATTCCTGCAAATAAGCCCTCAGATCCCCTGGACCCATCTGTTAGCCTATCTTTCTCTCAGGAAAATGCTAAGTACACCCGGCTAGTGCACACACATTTATATTCCGAGCAATTTCCCATATCAGAAAAATCCCAGAAAATTCCTAAAAATCCTATATTCCTTTCTAATCATTTTCCAACCCTTGATCACTCCAGATTAATTAGGATTATGGCTATACTTAATTAAGTTAGCTTAATCCTGATCAATTTCCTTTCTTAAACTTATTTAATCCATATCTCCTCCGTTTTAAACTCCGATTTCAGCGATTCTTCCACCCAAATTCATCTGAAATCACCGTCTATCCAATCATATCAGATCCATAATTTTTGGAGTTCATTTGGATTTATTTTATTTATTGCTTGTTTAATTGTTTGTTGAGCGGTAGATTTATTTTCTTCTATCGCTAGATAATCAAGTCGTTGAAGAACCCGAGGACCTGGAATACGAGGACTTAGAAGAAGAAGATTTTGTTGAAGGCAAGTCTAACTCCCTTTGATCATGTTGATCCTATGTTTACAAAATATCCTAATTAGAGCTGTTTACAAATAAATTGCATGGTATTTAAATGAATTTGAAGGCTAGAGCGGTCCTATGCAATATTTGATTGCCTGCCTTGACTTGAATATATCCTGATCCCTTGTTAACCCTAGGAACCAACGTCATTAAATTCCTTAATGATATGTTGGATTGCTTTGCCGCTTAGGACTTTCACCATGTGTTTAATTAATACTGCTCACATGATTTTCGTGTAAAATGCGTGCGTCTTGGTGGTGTGTGTAAATGTGAAATTGGGTGGTATAATAATAAGTGCAACCCTAGTGGGGGATCTTTGTGACGGGATCAGGCGAGGTAGTCCTCAGTGGGGAGGCTATCTCTGGGACGCCCTTCCACTTGTGGATTGGCTATTGAAGATGCCTGGTTCGGTCGTATAAGGACCGGTTCTTGTGCCGCCTTTGCCTAGCACCTCTCGCGCAGCCACAAGCCCAGTATGGGATGGGAATTGGAACCACACCCTACTAGTACTCACCCGGTACCCCCCGGAGGCAGGAGATTGCAACGGAGTCCCAGGAGAAGACTCGTTCGTTGGTGGGTGTTCGAGATCCGGCATTTATGACTGGCCATATTATGATTGTGAAGCCCCTGGTGATGTCCGTGGGGGATGCCGTGGTGGTACGAAGTAGGTATGGAACCTTTAGTGGGACAGTCCAAACTATGACGATAGGGAGGACTGGACCACCTTGTGGGGAAATTTGTGCACCCTTGGCCAAGGTTAAGAAACTTTCCGGAAAGCCGGGTTCCACGGTATTGGACAACGCGAAAGCATCGGCCACACTATGATTAGTCTTTTCTGTGTGAGTTATCCTTGGCGTGTTTTCGGAATACACCGGTTTGGAGCCGTGTGCTGGTTGACGGCCAGTGATAAAACTTGAGGCACTGGCGGGATGGACAGTAACTCCCCCAGGGCCGCCCAACCCCACTAATCTCTACAGATACTTGATTAGATTGCGAACTGCTTTGTTTTCAAAACAACCTTGCATAAACTTGGCTTTCTTGCCTCGTTGATATAAACCACAAGCCTATCCTTTGATGAATTCCCTTGCATAACTTACCCCTCGTGTTAGGCTTGCTGAGTACCTTAAGTACTCACTCTTGCTTCAATCATTCAGAAGATGAGCCAGAGTTAGAAGCTGATGGAGGTGAAGATTAGGGTTCAGCCTGCCCGCAAGTCTGCCTGTTGGAGTGGTGCCGTTCCGTCTTCCGCTGGAGTAGTAGTCTAGTGCTGCTGCTGTAGCAGCTAATCGGTGTGTTGTCTGTTTGGTCAGGCCGCTGGCCTTTGTTGTAAGACCTTTTGTATAATAAAAGGGCTTGTATGAGACTTGGTAATATTATAAAGGGTATGAGACTGTGATGTCATTCTGTGTAAGCGCCGTATCAGCGTCTGATCCAGGGACTGATACGGTAAGCGCAAGTGCTCCAGTAATGGGGTACGACATGCGGTCGACTCATCTGCGAGCTGTTGGAAGCCCGATATCTTGTTCCGCAGGGCAGTCGTCTTGCCTGGCGGGAAGAACTTGGCGAGGAAGGCATTGGAGCATGCCGTCCATGTGTCGAGGGACTCTTGGTTCGCGTAGAACCACTGGAGAGCCTTCCCCAACAGAGAGAATGGGAAGAGCTGCAGTCGGATGGCGTCCTGAGGTGCATCCTTTATGACGAAAGTGTTGCACGTCATCAGGAACCTCTGGAGGTGAGCATTTGCATCCTCCGACGGCTTCCCACAGAAAGGACTAGCCAAGATCATGTTGATCAAGGCTGGCATGAGCTCGTAGTCCTTGTTGGTGATGCGTGGGTTGGGTCCCACGCGGATGTTCTCCGTAGTTGGCGCGGAGAAGTCATTGATCGTCTTCTCGATAACGGAGTCACCCATGTTGTTCGATGAGGAGGCCCTGACAACCGGTGGAGGAGACGATTCAAGAGCCAGAGCGTTCTTGCGGATCTGTTTGGTGAGTTTCACTCGAACTTTCCTCAAGAACTGCTCTGGATCTGAGTGGAAGTTTTCTGGTAGGTCGAAACCAGTCATGAACAGTCCTGTTTCAAATTTCCACAACGAAGAAAGACAGGACAAGGGTAAGCCCGCAAAAGTAAGTGATAATTACTCTTCTCACAAACTTCAATGCATTTATTCAATTTCCTAGCTGCTACTTCCCCGGCAACGGTGCTAGAAATGCTTGTTGGTGGTTCTTATGCGATAAAATTAAATTGATTAATTCTGCAAGCGCACGGATCACCATTGTAGCATTTCACCTTGGAGTATTCCAGGGCTATCGTATTTATATTTCCGCAGGGAAGCAGAGCGAAAGGGAGCTGAATAGTAGCAATGCATTGGATAATTTGGAGAAAGAATAATGTATCAAACTATACTTGAGACGGGGGTAAGATAGGCATGATATATATGGGTGGCACACACATCCTCAAATCCAAGGTAATAAAAGAAAACTGTAGTATACATTTGGGAGAGCAACGAGATAGAGTTAAGGCTACATGTATGTTTATCTATTATTTACTCTTCCTAGTAGTCAAGTCTACAAAGGTTATCTACTCTAGCTAAGTTCATACACATACAAGTCATGTCGTTTCGGGGCACACACACGTGCTATTAACCGATGATGCTAGTTCAAACCTTGGGAACCGTATGCTATAATTAAGACCCTACTGAGTCCAACCCGGACGCGGTGGATTACAGAGACCGGTGCAGCTGTCACATACACTCGCGGCTACCATCCGCCGTGGGGTTGGGTGCCAAACGTGCATAGGCCAAGCTCTAAGCGCATGCTTACAACCCGCCTAGAGGAACTACTCTTGATCAACGGAGCAGTCCTATCTAAGAATGAACAAGCACAGATTTCACACGACGTCATCTCCAATGAAGGCACTCTCTCGTACTTGCTATTCCAACAATCGCGAATCCCACAACAAGACTTCTACGAGCTCTTACTTAACGAATAAATAAACTAAATAGAAAAGAACAACTAAAAGAAATAAATAAAGAATAAACTAATTATATATTAAATAAAATAATATCTCTAAAGAGTAAGGATACAAAGAACTATACCGAACTCCGAGAAGACTCCGAAAGCCCGAGAGAGCTCTCATCTACTCTACTCTACTCTAACTCCCAAAGCTACTACTAAACTAAACTAATGAACACTTGGATGAAGTGTGATGGTGCGAATTGCTTCGGAGGCCGAGGGGTCCATTTTATAGATCTCTAAGGCGGTGGAAGCACGTCTGCCGACTTTGAAGAGGCGGCGCCGCCAAAGCCGGCCGGCCGGCCTAGGGGGGTGGCTGGCCGGCCGTCCCCTGTGGCGGTTTGCCATCGACTTCTGCCTCAACGCTCCAGATCACTCCCTGAAGGCGGTCTGAAGGTCGGCTAGTTGCTGGGGTCGGCAGAATTGAAGTGAGGGCCAAGTAAAGGCCCAAATGGCCCACCTTCTAGAATGACGGTGGAATTCTGCTGGGCTGGTCCTGAATTGTGCGTGGTTGATTAGTTTACAGCCCACTGGAGGAAGCCTGGGGCCTGCGGCCACCAGGTGGGGCCGGCCGGCCTATGGTGGGGCCGACCGGCCAGGGAAATTCCTGGCTGGGCCCACTTTTCTCCATTATTCACTCCTGCATCCAAATATCCACCAAAACCTATGGAGTAGCATTATTCCTATCTACTATGCACAGAATCTTGGTGTTATGTATTTATTTACCGGTAGGGTGGCGGTCAAATCATGGTTTAACGACCGCCAACATGCGGACTCCACACAAACTTCACATTCTTCTTCAGCAACTCAGTGATGGGCTTGGAGATCTTAGAGAAATTCGGAATGAACCGACGGTAGTAACCAGCCAAACCCAAGAAAATGCGAATCTGAGAGACAGTCCTAGGCGCCTTCCAATCCGGAACATCCTGCGCCTTGCCTGGATCAATAGCTATGCCCTCGGCCGATATGACATGGCCCAGAAAAGGCATCTCATCAAGCCAGAACTCACACTTTCTGAACTTAGCATATAGCTGATGGTCTCGCAGACGCTGCAATACAATACGGAGGTGCTGCTCATGCTCCTCCTCAGTCTCTGAATAGATCAAGATGTCGTCAATGAAAACCACAACAAACTTGTCCAGCTCTGGCATGAATACCGAGTTCATCAAGTACATGAAGTAAGCAGGTGCATTGGTCAACCCAAAAGACATCACCAGATACTCATAGAGTCCATATCTGGTAGAGAAAGCAGTCTTCGGAATGTCCTCTACACGGATTTTGATCTGATGGCACCCCGAACGAAGATCAATCTTGGAGAACACCTTGGCTCTAGCTAGCTGATCAAACAAGATATCAATGCGAGGCAACGGATACTTGTTCTTGATGGTCACAGCATTCAGTGGTCTATAATCCACACATAGCCTGAGCGCCTGATCCTTCTTCTTCACAAACAAGGCTGGACAACCCCAAGGTGAGGAGCTCGGACGAATGAAACCCTTGTCAATAGCTCCTTCAACTGAATCTTCAACTCTGCCAACTCGTTTGGGGCCATCTTATACGGCCTCCAAGAGATAGGTGTCGTGCCTGGCTGCAACTCAATGCGGAACTTCACATCTCGATCCGGTGGCATGCCTGGCAAACCATCTGGAAACACATCGGGGTACTCGCGCACCACCGGAATCTCATCCAGACTCTTGCCAATGGCCTGATGCACTGATGGTCTCGATGTGGTCAACAAAGCTAGCTGAAGAGTGGCCTTGCCCTGGACAGGAGAATCCAAGTGAACGGAACGAAGAGATATGTCAAGAACAGCCTTATGAAACTTCATCCAGCTCATCCCAAGAATCACATCTATACCCTGACCGTCCAAGACAATGAGATGGGTCGGGTAGATGTTCCCAGCGAGATCAAGAGGAGCCTTGTGAACGATCTGACGAGTGACAACACGACCTCCTGGAGTACTGATCAAGTACGGGGTCTCCATAGAAGAAATCACAAGATCATATCGTCGAGTGCAAGCTAGACTGATGAAATCATGAGATGCACCTGAATCGAACAAGATAACAACGGGCTGACGCCGAAGAGAAAACGTACCAGCAAGAACCTGCTCACCCTCTGGAATCTCCTCTGCAGTGGTGTAGTTGACACGCCCAGTCCTGACCTGTGCATTCCTGCTCTGGGAACGCTGCTGACCACCTGCCTGCACTGGAGCCCTCTGCGCATTGCGCTGCCTAGGGGGAGCACGACAGTCATGCGCAAAGTGCCCAGCCTGCCCACAGTTGAAGCACGGAAAACCTCTGCCCACCTGCTGCTGCTGCTGCTGAGGTCTAGCTGCAATCTGCTGCTGCAGGTGTGGGCGGGGCTGCGGTGCGGGAGCACTGAACTTCTGCCCATTCGGGGCAGTGTAGACCAGCCTGTACTTCTGCGGAGCACTGCTGGACGGCCCCGCCGAAGCTCTCTTCCTCTTCTTGTCCTCCTGATGTGCTCTGATGGCATCCTCCAGCACAATCGCTGCACTGACAAGCTCGTCAAAGGTACCAGTGGCATTCAGAACAAGCCTGGACTGGAGCTTGGTGGAGAGTCCTCTCATGAAGCAAGCCTTCCTCTTGGTGGCTGTGTCCACCAGGTCTGTAGCGTACTGTGCCAGGTTGTTGAAAACCTAGGCGTAGTCAAAGACGTTCCTGCTGCCCTGCCTGAGGTCCTCAAACTCCCTGCGCTTCCGCTGTATGATGCCTGGAGGGACGTGGAAGGAGCGGAAGGCCTCACGGAACTAAGCCCAAGAGATCTGCTGATCGGCTGGAAAAGAACCAAGGTGGGTAGTCCACCATCCTCCAGCCGACCCCTGCAACTGCTGAGCGGCGAACAAAGTCTTCTGCACCTCTGTGATAGCAGAGAAGGAGCCCAAATTTGGACTCAATGGTGCGCAGCCAGTTCTCGGCCTCCATCGGATCTGTCAACCCGGAGAAGACGGGCGGATGGGTGCCCAAGAAGTCGGCGTAGGTGCAGCCTGGCTGCCGCCCGCGAGGTCGATGGCCATCCTGCTGGGTGACGGCCTGAGCAATGGTCCTCAGCAGCTCAGTCTGGTTCTCCATCACTTCCGCCAGGTTAGGCGGTGGCGGTGGAGGAGGTTGACGAGGCGGCATTCTGCCCAGTAAACAGCATCATTATTAGCTCCAAGATGCAAAGTTATTCAAAAAGGCAGAAAATGAATAATTGATACGCAACAGCAACACAGATACAAAGGAAAATAAACCACAGTTCCATCCATAAACATTAATTAAAGTTTTACAGAGCATTCATACATAGCTTCACGGTACAACCTAGTCATACATACAAAAGGTGGTGCCATCCAACAAAATACTGCGACACCTAACCAGCCACCATGATGCTCCTAGATCAAGCTAACTAAGGATCTGCCGAAACAACTGCGACACTCATGCGTCTCTAGCAGGCTGGAACCCGTAACGTATCGCGTTGTCCACGTCGCATCCGGCGCGCCTCAGTCGAGCCTGTAGTGCGGGCCAGTCGTCCGGCGTCACAAAGACAACTAAGGGCGCCTCCTGCACGCGGGCGACGATCTATGCGGCACCCGCACGGTGGGAAGCGGTGTCCAAGAGCTCAGAGGGTAACAGCTCAGTGCTCATCTCAGACACGGCCTCCTCCTCCTCCTCCTCCTCCTGCGGCACCACCACTGCAGCTGCAACCTGCTCCTGCAGTCCCACATTCTGCTGGTGGGCAATCTGCAGTTGCTCCTCAAGCTGCGCCACGTGAGTCAGCGTAGCTGCCAGCTCTCCCAGCAAGTCCGAAATCTGGGCGTCACGTGCACTAAGCTGGACGTCGCGGTGTGCAAGCTGGCCGGCAACCTGGTCACGCTGGGCGGTGGTCAAAGCCAGAGTATGCTCCAGCTGAGCAATCCTGGTGTCTCGAGCGTCCAACGTCTCTGACAAGATCTCCACACGGCCCAGAGTCCTCCCTCCTGCGCGCTTGGCAGTCTAAAGAACCCTGTGCAACTCTGACAGGTGTCGAGCCATGGAAGCTAGCTATGTCGGAGCGAGGGGTAGTGTGCCACGGTCAGCTAACCGCAGACGCCTCCGGTACTGCGGGTGGCCCGTGGTGCTGACAGGAAACAAGCTCAGCAACGTGCCATCGAGGTCCCCAATGCGCATCTCGCAGAACCTCACCATCGCCTGGAGAGCAAGCCGGTTCAGGGTGTCGTCAAAGTCCTGACCCCAGCCCTGAAGCTCCCAGTGCGTCCAAGCGGGCCTCTCGGGGTGCGCGGGAATATCCACCCACATTGAGCATCGAGTAAGCTCGTACTGCTGGCTGACACGTCCACGGTACTGCGGAGGGTGGGTGTAGCCAAGAAGCTGCAACGCTGCCCAAAGCAGCGAGGGAAAGCCGGGGTGGTAAAGGCCATCCGTGTGCAGCGCACCGTCCTCCCCGAGCTGGGCGAACGGAAAGTCGTCCAGATCGGCCATCTGCGGAAAAAGGAGAAGGAAACGTGAGATCCTCCTCAAAAATATAACCATGCTAAGCAAGGAAATAACATGGTAAGGCTGCCATACAAAGTAGCAAAGGCCACATACAGCCCCAAAATCAAGGCAAAAGAACTGTCCTACGAGACAAGGTCTGAAATTTTCCTTGATTGCGAGCAGCAGGCACTAAAACGAATTCTGGTACTACTGTAGACGTCAAAAGGATCAGGTCCGAAAAGCAAAGTTGTAGAAAACTCCGAGATCCTTCCAATGAGTGGGTGCTCATTTCCGAGAGTAGCGGCATCGATGTACATCATGCAGGAGAAACCTGACAGTGGAAAAATGCTCTGTAGGTGTGTGATTATTGTGAAGTTTCATGATTTATTGCAATACGGATTATTTATAAAAATTTAAACAATGCAGAACACGATTTAAATCATAAGAAAATAATTAAGCATTATTTGACAGTGGAAAAATGCTCTGTAGGTGTGTGATTAGATGACTTATAAGCATGCAAGAGTTCATGATTTATGGATTAACAGAGAATTAACTATGATTTAAACAAAATTTAACACTTAAGCAATTTACAGAAATCAAATAAATGTTTTGTTCAGTTTGACAATTTTTTTGGATATATCTGATCACAAGGAGTCCAACAAAATTGGACTTGCATTTTTCTGATTTAGTTTCGATTTACTATGAATTTTTGAATCTTTTCTGGAATTTCTGGGATTTAAATCAAATCGCGAAAAGATTAACCGGAGATGGGCTGAACTGAACTGGGCTTGGGCTGGGCCAACAGTGCTGGGCTGGATTGAATCTGGACTGGGCCGAGACGGCTGGCGGCGGCCGGCTCGCCGGAGTAAGCTCCGGTGGTTCGCGGGCTCAACGGAAAGTACGGGAGGGGAGTGCGCGGGGTCGTGAGTTCACCTCAATGGACGGAATGCCACGGGGTGGACGGAGGGGTGCCGGCGACGAGGAAAGGCGGGTGGCGGAGCTCCGGCGTGGTCGCGGGGTCGATGGAAAGCACCGGAGCGGACGAGATCTGGACGTAGAGCTCCTCCTTGGCGCGCTGGAGCCCGGCGTGGGTGATGTAGACGAGGAGTAGTGGCGGAGGTAGCTTGCCGGCGTGGAGCTTCTCGCGTGGAAGACGACCGGCGATGGGGAAAAGTGAAACGCCGCCACGGGATGCTGCTGAACCGGGAAAACAAGGGTCAGGAGGGTACGCGAGAGCGACGCGAAGACACAGGCGCAGGGAAACAGGCCGAGGCTCACCTGAGTTGAAGTAATTGACGGCGAGGCGGCAGGGCGCGAGTTGCCCGGCCTTGAGGAAGAGGACTTCCAAATTGGCGCGACTCACGGCGGAAGATGGGAGGTGAAGACCATGGCGAGGTTCATGACTCGATGGTGAAGCAGTGGGGGTAGTTTGAGCGCGGCGACGATGACCGGAAGGCCCGGCGTCGGCGAGCTAGAGCGGGGTGGTGATGGCGGGTCGGCGACCTAGGGTTTGGGGGGATGAGAGCAGCGGGAAAGAGAGTGAGAGAGGGAGCTTGGACCGGGAGGGACGCGTCTTGACGCCGTTTCGCGACCGAGGAGCGGGGCCGGGGCGGCGGCAGTCGTCCGACGAACACAGAGAGAGAGGAGAGGTTGACGGGTAGGCTCCACAGGAATCTTTATTTTTCCCGAATTTTCCAGTCAACTGAATTCCCCGAATTTGTGCACACACATTGGAGTAGCAAACGAACTCCAAATTTAGAAAATTTGGTACCATTGGAAAGATCTTGGAAAGATCTATCCACTGGCCAACATGCACACCTGGAATCCAAAGGAATTTCAAATGGCAGCATTTCAAAGTTGATCACTTTTTCAGCTTTGGGGATTTATTTGGGCATCCAAAAGAATTTCTAAAATCACCAAAAATTCTCCAAAATTCTCATTTGAGATGAGCTATCCAGAGATATTTTTGTTGGCTCAAGTTGTTATGGAAAAATTTGAGTTGCTTCACAAGCTATGGTTTGGCCATTATTTGAATTATTGATTTTGAATTCAAATTCGATTTGGGGTTTGTTGTCCTGTTCAGCTTGGGACATTTGCAGAGGTTGGGTCTCAGTGACACGGGGTGTCACATTATCCTGGCCAATCCATTGGACTAGGCTGACTTCATTTGCAAATAGATCCTTCTCTTGCGCCTTATTCCGGTCAGGTTACAACTAATCACATCATTCCCTCTTGTTCCTCCTCGTGTTATACATTGGTTTTCTGGTGCTTCGTACCTGCCACCTTGAAAAAGAAGCACTATATAGATGGCCACACAGACGCCAGCAAAAGTTGGAAATTCGGTAGATGCTTTGTACAAAGATACGCAATACACCATTCTATGCTTTCAATGGCCCCTACTCGACCATTAACAAGACCGCAGTGAAGGACTTGAACAATGGTGATAGAAATGTCTAGTCGCTTCTTCCCTTTCTCTACCAATTCCCCCATCACTCCACGTCAGAGGATGTCCCGGTACTCTAGCCAAGTCCCAGCTGGTTTCTGTAGCCTTTGGAATGCAGCTGCCACTGGATTCTGCAACCACGAACGTGGCAAGGGCCAAGGTGGTCAAGATGCTGTGCCTTCCGGCATGCAAAACTTCCGGTTCCCGGTCATTCTTCAATCCTTAGCCGGTTCCTAGCAGCACGCTCGCCTGCCACTTGCCCGTCTCGCCCATCGGGACTCCTGCCTTCCCAGCCATGCTTCCGGACCCCATGCGTCTCTACGGTTCCACGAATCCGTCTGCTGCCCCTGCGTGCACTACGCGGCGTCTAATACAGCAGCTTGTTCATCAGCAATAGCTACTCGACGAGAAGATGCTGGCCGGTGTATCATGGGATCAGCTGGTGCTACGACGACATATGGATTGCATTTCCTGGTCTACGAAGTAGCATCTTTTCTCCTGCCTCCCATGCCTATCACACCGTTGCAACATATTAGTAACCAACTCTTCAGTCATTCACTCATACCTTCTCCAAATGCTAGATAGGATCCTTGAGCACGGACTGTTAGAGCTAGACGCACTATATAAAGACATCCCATCCAATCGATAAGTGGAATTTTATTTTTGAACAAAGATAAGTGGAATTTTGATGGCATATGTACTATATGCAGGCATACTATGCGTCTGTGCCACTCCCTAGTATGTAATTAATTGGACCTTTTTATGCTGTGCCTAACGAGTAACATTAACATATCATATGAATGGAAGATAACAACCACACAAGTAGTATATTTTGGTAGACGGTTGCTGATACAAAAACTTATAAATGCATGCCAGGGGCACATGGTATTGACGGATTCCATCTCCAATCGCCATGCTGCGTCAGATGCACACATTACTCACTTAGGGCAAGGGCAATGTATAAAGGCCACACGGGACCTCCAACAACTATTGACTACTGCAATTGGGACCTCCACAATGCAAAGGCTAGTAGTGGGACCCATGAAGAAATGAAAAATCGGCTCCATCTCCAACCGCCAGCATCTCCACAAGATCAGACTACTTTCTTCATCCTCTCCCCGCGCACCTCGTTGCGCTGCCGCCTCCCCGCTACCGGCCACCGCGCCTGCATCCCGCCTCATCCCCTCGAAGTGTGTCGCCGCCGGCCACCTTGCCTCGCTCCCCCGAGCGCCGAGGCCTCCAGCTGCTCGGTCGTGCACCGCCACCGCGAGTAGCCCCGCGGCCTCAGACCTGCCACCCCGCGCCGTCGATTCGCAGCGACGCCGCCGAGCTGCCGCGTCCATGTGCGCTCGCGGCCCCGCACTGCCGAGCTAGCCAAGGGGGGACAGCGGCGCGGCCCCCTTCTCCAGGCGACGGCAACGGCGACGCTTCCCTTTTCTTGAGGCCGCCTTCCACGAGGCCGCGGCGATGGCGGTGCCGCCCCCAAGCTCCTGGTGATGGCGGGTTGGCTCCTCTGCCTCCTCACGGCCAGATCTGGAGGCGAGGCGTGGAGCTTGTTCATATCGATGGTGCGAGGATCAACCGTCTACGGGAGAGAGAGGGGAAGGAAGAGAGGTGAGCGAGAAAAATCAATTTTTTATTCTATAAAGTGGCCCATATAGCTAAGGGTGACTTTTGCAATCAATGTGATATGGTCTCCTTTCACAATGTATAAGGACTGCTATGGCCCACTCATTTATTGTATAAAGACCGGTTTTCATGCACATTGTGGTTGCTCTTATAACTCATAATGAGATATGACTTATCATTGTTATAAAATTCATAAGTCCAGTTTTTATCATCTATCTATTATGTATATAATTGACGAGAAAAAGAAGCCACCACGTTCGCTCTAAAATGTTAGAAATTCTTACGTTAATACGAGAAAATAAGAGAGAAAATTACCCACCACTGCCATTATGAAAAAATTAGTCACAAAACCTCCTATAAATATTTATAATTAGCTAAATTCGGAATATTTAAAAATAGCCAAAAATACTCCTCGAACCTATTTCTAAATTACCCACCATGCCATTATGAGTTAAAAAATAGCTAAATTTGAAATAATAAAAAATAACAAAAATACTCTTCACACCTATCTATAAATACCTGTCATTCCATTATAAGTCCAAAAAATAACTAAACTTAGGTTATAAAAGATAGTTAAAAATATACCTAATTCTTATTCCTAATTTTCTCACCATACCATTATGAGTCTAATTATGACGTGATGAGTAGGCAAGCTGAAAAACAAGCTATGACGATGACAGAGTAAGGATGAGTGAGAGAAACAAAAAACAAGTTAGAAACAAGGACGGGAAGAACTTTGAACGAGAGGGCGACGAGCAGGCAATCTGAACAACAAGATGACCAACATACCAGTAGGAAGGCAAGAGGAGAAAGTGACGTGTGAAGGTAGTAGCCCTTACCGGAGTGGGCGACAAGTAGGCGGGACGGATAATGAGTTGGCAGAAGTGTACTAGAGGAACAAGTGAGCTAGACAACAAGCCAATGCGACAAATAGCTGAGCATCATTACGAGCAGGCGAGGGATGCGACCGTAGGAGAGAGCATATAAAAGTTTATTACAAAATATCATAAAATACCTACATACAAGTTAATAAACTTTATATTATTATCATTGTGAAAACAATCAACTCTAGGCACGCAAATACGCGGGCAGCCATACTAGTTGTTATAAAAAATAAGTCCAGTTTGTCTATCACCCCATTTCTACGATGGCTCGAGGAAGTAGTACCCTGCTGATATCAAGCTCTTGACGTTGAACATACCATTGCCAAGCACCGTAACTGTTTAACTTTTCTTACACAGGTTTGCCACAGATTGATCAATAGCAGGATTTTACTACTTTTTATGAACAGTAAGCTTGTTCTCTTGGTTACTCAGCTCACTCAGTTGGATGAAAAGTAATAGAAGCTTAAGGCGCCTATAGTTTGCCAAAATACGTTTTGTACAACCATATAGAATATCCAGGCAAATCCATTTGACTAGGCTGTCTTCATTTGCTAATAGATCCTTCCCTTGCGCCTCTTGTTCCCGTGAGGTCAGGTCACTAATCCCTCGCAAAAAAAAAAAGGGTCACGTCACTAATCAACTATTCCCTCTTGCTCCTTGCTACATTGTTTTTTTTAGACCAGCTACATGGTATTTATTTGTGCTACGTACACACAACGGTGAAAAGCAAAGCACTATATAGATGGCCACATAGATACCATTAAAAAAAATGGTATTTCGGGCGATGCTTGTTGCAAGGATGACAGGATTGTCTAGTCGCTTTTTTCCTCTCACCCCAATTCCCATCAGTCCACGCCAGAGGATGTCCCTTGCAACACTGTCCCACTCCCGTCCTTGTCCAGATAATCCTTTGACGGGGTTGCTTCAGGTGTGGCCGCATGGCTCCTCGGGCCTGCTTGGTAGTCGGCCCTCGCAGCCTTCTCGCCTGCTTACAAGAAATACCCTCTGTAGATACGCTTTATTAATAGGTTAGTTACGCATATTGCGTCTCTATCAAGATGTAGAGACGTTTTCACAAAGCATGTCCTAGGCGTTTTCGCGCGGGCCGTGTCAGAGTTCAGTAGACATAATTTTTGAAAGCGTGCCTACAAAGGTTTCCATGCTCCATAGAGACGTTATTCCACGTACCTACATATATAGATATGTTTTGAAAAAATACAATTACAATACGTATCTATTGAAGTAGACATGTTTCATAGTTATAGATTATTGTGTGTTAAGAAATGTAGACACGTTTTATATGACGTGTTGTGAACGTTGCAAAAAAGAAACAACTCTGTTGCACCCCTCCTATCCTTTTAATTAGGAAGACTTATTTATCAAACGCTGCTCACAGGAATTAAACCTGTGACCTCTTTATCTCTGACGAAGTCACTTAACCAACTCATCTCACACGCAATTATGACTAGAATTCGATATATATTTATTTTAACCCATGCTCACCAAATGTTTTGGCGTCTCTAACATTATCAATAGCGTGTCAAATAGTGTTTGTATGAAACTAAGCACGGTTAAAGCGTATCTATCACTTCGATGCGTTCTCAAAAACGTCTCAATAAGTGTCTTTACGTGGGATACTAACGAATGAAGTGTGTCTAATATCGTGTTACTTTGAGACGTTCTCAATATCGTGTCAAGAAGTGTATTTAGAGGAGTAACCGCGGGTGAAAGCGTATCTAATACCGTATCATTTCTCAATAGCGTGTCAGGAAGCGTCTCTAAAAGGTTATTGATGGTCAAAAGCATGTCAAAAATATTTTATTTGACTAATGATGTTTAAGCGTATCTAATAATGTGTCAAACTGAAACGTTCTCAATATCGTGTCAAAAAGCGTCATTAGGTGATGATGTATTGACGTTTACAAAAACGCGTCTACAAAAATGTGTCTAGAAAGCCTTTTCTTGTAGTGATATCTCCTGGCATGCCCTCAAGAGGATGCATCCTGGTGCCCTCTCGACCGGTGCAGGTTCGTTTTCAGGAACTCCGATTCCGTCTTCCCCGGCATGCTTCTATGCCGCACCCCTCTCTTCGGCGCCACGTGTCCGCAAGTCCAGCAGCAGCCAGCGCCTCGCATCCCGAACTGCTGGCCGGTGCTATCGCAGGACTAGCTGGCGCTACGAAGACACATGGACTAGGATTACTGATCAGCCTAGTAGCGTCTTCCCTCCTGCCTCCCATGCCAATCACGCTGTTGCAACATCTTCGTAACTTTCTATTTATTCACTCACAAGTCACACCTCCGAATGCTAGGTAGGATCCTTGGGCTTCGGACTGTTAGAGACAGATCACGCACTATATATAGGCATCGTATGCGATCCATACGTAGAATTCTGGTGGTTCGTATGTACTATGTGCATTTACTTTCTTCAGACTACATATCACGCCTCGTATATTCACTGTCATAAGGCCACATGTCATGTAAAGGAAACAAGAGCGGCTATTGCCTGACGGCTCATTGAACTAAAAAAATCTGTCGATGAACAAAGCTGTCCTAAGTCCGGGACTCAAGATCATGAACTTTGGGTACGTACTAATAGTGGTCGATCAAATGTTTTTGTAAAGGAATAGGGGGAAAAGTGGTTGATGATGAGGTAGTCTTCTTGTAGACTTTGGTCAGAAGTCATAAGAACAATATACTGAACGAGTCATTAATGCAAATCAATATATTTTGAAGGAAATAAAGTTCTGGCTCGCTATAGCTCTCTAGGGAAACTGGATTCTGGCTCACTATAGCTAGCTCTAGCGAAACTGAATTCCTGCTCACTATAACGCTTTCTGTACTTGACACTTGACAGCATGCTTTTCCACCAATTGTGCTTTCGCATAATGTTCTGAAACATTTCTTGAGAACATAACCATGACACATGCATGAGAAATAGGAATCACATAGTGGTAGTTAGTTATAACAGAAAGACTTCATGTTTTCTATTTGTTGTATGTTCATGACGTTCATATATACGAATATTAAATGAGTGGGAAAAGGATTTGTGTAGTAATACATAATATCCACGTGATACACTGTAGTAACAACTGAAAGTAAGGTGGCAAATCTTCTCAAATGTTCGTGATGAGGCAAGAATTATGTGGCCCGCTTGTCTAGTTGTAACGCCACACCATATCGTACACTGTGCCTAGACTCTAGATAAAATATGCTGACCTTAATTGCCAGATGGAACTGACTATATACATCAAAAGGCATAGTCTCTCACCCTCTCTTTCCCTTTTGGTTCCTATTCCCATTATACGTCAACAGCTTTCCAAGTTTTAAATTTTTTCTCCTTGTTTGGTAAAGCGTGCCGAGCAACACTTCCCTACTTTCTCTTTGATCTAGATTCCCTCCTCCATATTCTCCTGCACTAGTACTAATTTGTTGTGGTACACCAAGAAGGAAACCTCATTGGGACTACGCTGCCTTCATTTGCTAACAGATCCTTCCCTAAGCCTCATTCCCATCAGTCACTAATCACTAGCCATCATTCCCTCTTGCTGCTCCTCGCGTTACATCGTGTTTCTGGTGCTTCCTGCATGCCATGGTGAAAAAAGAAGAACTATATAGATGGCCTGATAGACACCACTAAAAAATTGAAAATTAATAGATTCTTTTTACAAGGATTGGCATTTCCAATCCTTTACTTTTGAATGTTCACTGATCTTATCCACTTCGACAACTTCGTAAACGTATATATAGGGTAGTAGAAAATAGAGTTTATCTATTTCTTAGTAACAGTTTTGATGACCGGAGTATGTCATGTCTTATTTGTTTATAAGAATAGGAAATATGTTTCATCCCTTTTGGATCATACACTTTCAGGTGAATCAAGCTCTAGATACGCAATACGTGAGTCTATGCTTTCAATTTCAAAGGTCCTTATTTCTCAATGAGCAACAAAAACCACAGTGAAAGAGCTGAACAATGGTGACAGGTATGCCTAGTCGCTTCTTCCCTTTGGCCTCCAATTCCCCGTCAGTCAACTTGAGAGGACGTCCCAGCTCTCTAACCACTTCCCAGAAGTTCTTTTTTTTCTAGCCTTTGGATTACAGCTGCCACAGCGTCGTCTTTGTCCTCACGTCAAGGATTCAACAACTGCAAACGTGGTACTCCCGTGCCCTCCGACAATTTGTGAAGTACTTTGATAGGTTTTATCTCTGTTTTGATTGTGCTATCCTAAGACACTACACATCTATCTATCTATTATCTTAGTATTTGAAGGTCCAGAGAAGCCACCACGTTCGCTCTCAAGACCACGAAATTACCAGTTAATCACAAAAAAGAAAAGCTATTAACCGTTGGATTTTAGGAACATCTAACGGTCTAGATTAAACAACATACTTATGTCATAAAATACATAAATAGAAAAAGATCTAACTGTTAATTTTAATGATAATACAATGGTCACGATTAAAGCAAGAGTTCAAACAAAATATGACAAACGTTGTATACATGGAATTGGAATACGTATGAAATATAAAATATACAACCCAACATGGCAACATCTGCACGCATAGGGCGGCTATAGGAGTCTTGCTCAGTAGAGTAAGAAAGATCTAACCGTTAATTTCAATGATAATCTAATGGTCAGGATTAAAGAAAGAGTCCATGTCATAATCATAGAAAGAAGATACTTCCGGAATACAACTTCGTTGCTAAGGAAAGTAAATTGACGTTCTGTTTCTCCAGCACGCACAGCTTGATACCCCTCACGTACATTGACATGCCAGGCGTTGCTCAAGAACCCTAGGTTGTTCCACGTTGTCGTAGAGTGTGGAGCGTGATCGTACTGCCGTCGCACGCCTGACCCCCTCCACATGATCCCGTCGCCCGTCGTCCCCCCCCTACGCGCCGCCGGCGAGCAAGCCGGCAAACCGACGCCCGCGCGCGCCGCCCCGGTCCACCGTGGACCGGTGGACCGCCGCCGCCACCCGGTCCACAAGCCTGTGGACTTAGTCCACGGGATTTCCCGTTCAAAAATAATCCCAGAAAATATGAAAATCCCCGGGGCCCTGCCTTTTTGCAGATAAGCCCCTGACATTTGAAATAATTATGTGTTAGTCCTGTCTTTTACAGAAAAGACCTTTTTCTGTAATTATCTTTAATCCCTATCTTTTACACCGAGGCCCCAAATTTTTCCAAAATTACAGATAGGTCCCTGTTATCTCTATGTATTTACCGAGAAGCCCTCAGAACTTTCTTCCCTTGCAAATGAGCCCCCAGACCCCTCTGGACCCACATGTCAGCCACACACACATTCTGGAAATGCTAAGTCCACACAGAACGTGCACACACATTTATATTCCGAGCAATTTCCAATATCAGAAAAATCCTAGAAAATTCCCAAAAATACCTTGTTCACTTCTAATCATTCTTCAACCCTTGATCACTCCGGATTAATTAGGATTATGGCAATGCCTTATTAAGTTGGCTTAATCCTGATTAATTTCCTTTCCCAAAAATTGAATAATCAATATCTCCTCCGTTTCAACTCTGATTTGGCGATTCTTTCGCCAAAATTCATCTAAAATCATCCTCTATTCATTGCCACCAGATCCAATCTAACCTTGGTCTCTATTTGGTTTTATTTGATTTATTGCTTGTTCATTGCTTGAGCGGTAGATTTATTTTCTTTTATCGCTAGATAATCAAGTCTTTGAAGAAGAGCCCGAGGATTTGGAATACGAGGACTTAGAAGAAGAAGACTTTTGTGAAGGCAAGTCTAACCCCCTTTGATCATATTGATCATATGTTTGCAAAATATCATATTTAGAGCTGTTTACAAATAAATGCGCATGGTATTTAAATAGATTTAAATGCTAGAAGGTCCTATGCAATATTTGATTGCCTTGCCATGACTTGAATATATCCTGATCCCTTGTTAACCCTAGGAACCAACGTGTCATTAAATTCCTTAATGATATGTTGGATTGCTTTGCCGCTTAGGACTTTCACCATATGTGTTTAATTAATCCTGCTCACATGATTTTCATGTAAAATGCGTGAGTCTTGGTGGTGTGTGTAAATGTGAAATGGTGGGATTAATGATAAGTGCAACCCATAGAGGGGGGATGTTTTGGCGGGAGCAGGCGAGGTAGTCCTCAGTGGGGAGGATATCTCTGGGACGCTATGCCTCAGGGAGGATAGCTATTGGAGTGCCTGCTTCGGTCGTATAAGGACCGGTTCTTGTGCCGCCTTTGCCTAGCACTATACGCACAGCCACAAGCCCAGTATGGGATGGGGATTGGAACCACATCCTACGGTTGATCTCGGTACCCACCCGGTTTGCGGTGTATACGGGGACCAGGAGAAGACTCGGGCCAGTGCGGTTTCGAGGTCCGGTCGGAGACTCTTTTTGGAGCCATGCTTTCATGGACCCCTGGTTTGGCCCGTGGGTGGATGCCGTGGAGATACTGGCAGGTACGGGACCTTTAGTAGCAAAGTTCAAGCCGGGAAACCGGTGGAGGACTGATCTACCTTGTGGGGAAATTTGTGCACCCTCGGCCGAGGTTATGAATCTTTCCGGAAAGCCGTGTTCCACGGTATTGGACAACGCGAAAGCAAAGACCACACTCGATTAGACTTTTCGGTGTGAGTTATCCTTGGCGTGTTTTCGGAATACACCGGTTTGGAGCCGTGTGCTGGTTGTCGGCCAGTGATAAAACTTGAGGCACTAGCGGGATGGACAGTAACTCCCCCAGGGCCGCCCAACCCTGCTAATCTCTACAGATACTTGATTAGATTGCGAACTGCTTTGTTTTCAAAACAACCTTGCATAAACTTGGCTTTCTTGCCTCGTTGATATAAACCACAAGCCTATCCTTTGATGAACTCCCTTGCATAACTTACCCCCTCGTGTTAGGCTTGCTGAGTACCTTAAGTACTCACTCTTGCTTCAATCATTCAGAAGATGAGCCGGAGTTAGAAGCTGATGGAGGTGAAGATTAGGGTTCAGCCTGCACGCAAGTCTGCCTGTTGGAGTGGTGCCGTTCCTTCTTCCGCTGGAATAGTTGTTAGTGTGGCTGCTGTGCCAGCCCGTCGGTGTGTTGTCTGTTCTTGTGGTCAGGCCGCTGGCCTTTGGTGTAAGACCTTTTGTATAATAAAAGGGCTTGTATGAGACTTGGTAATATTATAAAAAGGGTATGAGACTGTGATATCATTCTGTGTAAGCGTCGTATCAGCGTCTGATCCAGGGACTGATACGGTAAGCGCTAGTGCTCCAGAAATGGGGTACGACAGAGTGGTATCAGAGCCATACTTGCCCGTAGGTTGAACCCTAGGTTGGATCGAGTGAGAATGAGTGATACTTTATACCTAAAAACTATTTGTAAAACTTTTCTATTTACTTCGCTTCCATTTTGGAAAATCCCTCCTTCCAAAAGGTCGCCCCCGTTGGGAAGCCCTCAGCAAAGGATCTGATCTCTCCAGTCCCGACAACTACAAGTCAAAAGTACAAGAGTCTTCTGTCAAATCAAGAATCTGCAGAAGACGAGCCATCAGAAGGCCTGTCAGCATCAAGCAACAGCGGCTCTCAAGCTAGACTGTGGAGTGCCGTTGTATTTAGTGTCACCCTGCTGTCGAGTCCTCTTGTCTAGGTTTAACCGTCGAGTCCTGCTATATAGAAGGACTTGAATATGTGTGATCGAGCCCCTGTTATGATGCTATGTTTGCTGTAATGTTGTATTGATGCTGATTCTTCTTGTTTGAGTGTGCGCAAGATATTCAAAAATCCTTTTCCATTATCTTGTTCTGCTCGTAGCTCTAGATTTCCCGTAAATCCCTTCTCATCTCTCCTTATCCCGACAAGCAGATGCCTCCCAAAAGATCTGCCAGAATACAACAACGTCAACGCCGCGCACATGAGGCTCAAAATGATGCCCAGAATGAAGCCCCGAATGCAGGCCATGGTCGTGGTAGAGGCAGAACAGTTAACCAGCGTGGCAGAAATGCAGGTAGAGGCAGAGGCAGAAATAATGATAACAATCATCAACAGCAACAAGAAGAGGAAGTAAGTCAGCATCAGCAGGAAGAACAAAACGACGGTGGAAGTAGCAATGTCAACCAGAACAGGGGTAGAAGACAGCAAAACCGTGGCAGAGGTAGACAAGGTAGACACCTGCCACACTCATCTGTCACCAACCTTGTGGCAGTGATGGACAATCAGACACGTTTGATGGAAGTGATTGCTCACGGACTTTTGGACCATGCCCCCGGTTCGCAGACCAAGATGTCAGAATTTATGAGACTCAGGCCACCAACTTTTGAGTGTGCCGAAGAAGACCCCTTAGCAGCAGATGATTAGCTAAGAGGCATAATCAAGAAAGTGCACATGGTTAACGCCAATGACAGAGAGAAAGTCATTCTGGCATCTCACCAACTCACAGGAGCAGCAAGTGAATGGTGGGATAATTATTGTGAAGCTACAGAAGATGTTGAGACTATCACTTGGAATGAGTTTCAGGAGGAATTCAGGAGATACCATATCCCTGAAGGTATCATGGAAATGAAAGCTGATGAGTTTCGCTCTCTGAAACAGGGAGCTATGACAGTGAATCAGTATATCAGAAAGTTTATGAAGCTAGCACGCTATGCAACCGAAGAGGTCAATACTGACAAGAAGAAACAAGATCGCTTCAGAAAAGGACTCAATCATGCCCTTCAGAATCAGCTCGTTGCTCATATCTATCCAGATTTTAGTACATTAATGAATCGCACCATCCTGCTTGAAGACGCTCGTTCTGACATAGAGAATGAACGGAAGCGAAAATATAGCGCACAGCAGGCTAAGGAACAGGAAATGTTGACAAACAAAAAGGTCACCCAACGCCAGATGAGGTATCAAGAGACAATGCAGCCCCGAACCACAGGAGCAAGCTCTCAACCGTCCGCTCCAAGAAGCCCCAGCCAGAGTTCGATAAATCAACAGAAGAGTAGTATTTCTGAGACACCGAGCCACCGCAGACTCTGTTTTCATTGCCGAGATCCAGGACATCTCATTGCAAACTGTCCCTACAAGAAACTGTCACGCGCCAAAGCTCAAGAAAAGTGTAAAAGAAGTGCCAACACACAAGCCTCCGGTATTGGACGAGGTGGATCCCAATCAACCGTCCAGCAGAGGCAAACCAGACAGAATGTTGAAGGAGCCACCTCAATAACATCAATGTTCAGAGACGCACGAACAACGGATACGGTGAGTCTTTGTAAGCTGATTAAGTTGGACATCAACAAAAAGTAACCCGAGGTCAAAGTCTTTTAAGTGGGGTAGGCCCCACTCCAAAGTTAGCAATATGGAAATCAGTGGATCATCTGGAAACAGATACAAGAATGAAGAACTTTCTGCTCTTTTCTGTCCACTAGGTAGCTTGAATCTCGAGGACGAGATTCTCTTTAGATTGATGAATGATGGTTCAGCAGCTAGCTGGCTACCATGCATGTTGCAGGAGGAAGTCTGCAAAGCTTTAGAGTGGAGCGTCGTGGAAGGAATAGTGAAACAAAGGTGGCACAGAACACAGCATGATTATGCCACACGATTAGCTTTCGCGCAGATTCACATTGATGCAGCCCGGCATGCATGGAACTATGGAAGTGAACTAGACCTTGGAGCCACGATCGTGTGAGATTGTAATTGATGGGAGGCAGCTCGCAGAAGCGTGGCCTTCATTTGTTTCTCTCGACATGAGAAGTCAATTACTTTTAACACCAGTCCTAAACTTCAGACAAGCTGCATGGACACTGCACCAATATGCATTATTAACTGAGTCAAATATTGAGCTCTTGATTTGTTTCTGGTGATGTGGGCTAATGTTCTTTTATTCACTGAAAATAAATTATTTCACGGTTAACAAGTGACATTGTGAGGTGGTCTAACACAATGAAGGCAAGCTTGGTTCAGGTATTTTTTTTAAATGATTATACTTCCTTTGTCTCAAAATAATTTACGCTTTTGACTTTAGACATCATGTTTGACCATTCATCTTATTCAAAAATTTTATACAAATATTATTTATTTATTTATTTATAACTTGGTTTATCATTAATGATACTTCATCATGACATGTTTATTTTAATATTTATACAAAAATGTTGAATAAGACGGATGGTCAAACGTGATGTCTAAAAGTCAAAAGCATCAAATGAGATAAAGGGAGTATTATATTATATTATATCATATATTAATAATAGCACGATACAAAGGTCTCAAAGAGAGATATATACAAAGTGGTGTAGTGTAGCACACACACTGGGAGCCTATATAAAGCATTGATACACATGCACACATGAAAGGCATGCGTCCTAGGAGGTCTATAGCTCCAACACGACATCGACGGATACATCACCGTTGACAAGGGTAATGGATGCTGGTATCGGCTGTGCTGGAGTGCAAGGCCACCACGCAAAAGGCCTTGGCTTTGGATGTTGAAGGCAAATGATAGCTAGGATGGCATGAGGTCAACAGGATGGAGACAATGTCGTGACGAGGGCAGGTCTCCTTCTGTGGCATGTCTAGGACAGCCAGATCAGGCAAGGTGAAGTGTGATTCATGGGATGAAGGTTATGGTGGAAAACCAAGAAAGTCAATTTTGTTTAAAAAAAATGCTATGGCGGATCCTTATAGGCGACCACGATAACAATCTCGAGGAAGGCCAGGAGCTCGAACAGACGAACATGAGGAATGACAGTCGAGGAGGATTGCTCATCGGACTACAACTGAACTCAACCAAACTAAATACTACCCTAAACTATGACTGGGATGGATCCACTTTGGTCGGCGGCCTCCAGCGAGGGTACCGGAGGCAAAGTGGGAAGGGTCCAGACATTATAGGTTCAATTCGAGACCGATAGGGAAGAAAGGGAAAAGATGAAGGTACATGAGATGTTTGATTTTTTTTTTTACAAAGATGTAAATCTGGATGATGAGGGTAGCTAGGCGGACTTGAATCGCGGTCACAAGCAAAGATGCAAAAACATGTTATGAATCTCTATACAATCAATTGAACATACCTATATGACCAACTGATTAAATATTTATCAAGAAAACAATATGTATATAAATTACGGAAATTAATATATAAAAAATATGTAACGTGTCTAGCCGCGCTATGAGCGCGGGCCACCTGCTAGTTATCTTAGTATTTGAAGGTCCAAAGGAGCCACCGCGTTCGCTCTCGAGGCCTAGAAATTACCACGTTAATCAGAAAAAAGAAAAGCTACGAGCCGTAGGATTTTATGAACATCTAACGGTCTAGATTAAATAGCATACTTCTGCCAAAAAAAAGGTCCCAGATATACGAGCCGTAGGATTTTATGAACATCTAACAGTCTAGATTAAATAGCATACTTCTGCCAAAAAAAGGTCCCAGATATAAAAAATTCGGAATTAAAACGTAGCAGTTTTTTTTATACAAATTTGGAAAGAGAATAGCTAAAAGAGTCTATGTAAAATACAGTTGATGTGTCCATTAAGTAAAGCCGACAACACAACTCGAATCCTATCGTGAGTGAAGAAGTCCTAACGTCGCGTTGGACCTTTCTCACCTGAACCGAGTCATATTCAGCCAAGTAAAAAAATAGAAGCTTCATCGTGAACAAATGGCACCGTGGGGTCGACTGTAAATTTCTCAAGATGAAGATAGCGTCAGCACTTCTCAGCAAATCCATGTCAAGCGCAAAACCACCCAGATTGCAGTCGTCACCTAGCCCTACTAGGGAAGAAAACTATGGGCTCAGGCTATCTATGTGACATCGCCTTGCATTCGACCGCGGCTCCAAGTTCAACGAGCAGGCTCACCGCACTGTTAAGGCTGCATGCCACGCGAGTGAGGTATTAGACATGATAACGTCGGCAAGAGTTTGTTCAATGACGATTGTTGTACTCTTTTTATTTCAAAATATAATTATTTTTATGTTTGGTCAAATCAAACATTTATAATTTTGACAACATAAAAATAATACCATTAGATTATGATGAAAAAACTATCATAGTGTGTGTAATTATTTTTACTTATATAATTATTTCTTATATATATGTCAAATTTAAGAATTTATGACTTTGACCAAACTAAAAAATGCTTATATTATAAGACTGATAGCGTATAAGATACTACCTCCATCCCTTTATATAGGGTGTTTTGAAGTTTGATTTTTTTTCCCTAAATGTAGCGCATTTCGTGAATAGGACAAACTTTGTGGTTGGTGAGAGGGTCAATGAAGGGGTGAGTTGAGGTAAAAATAAAGGGTATGGTCTTTGACTTCCAGACTATTTTTGTCTTTGAATGCTAGAAAGCCTTATATTTAAGAACGGAGGGAGTAGCAAACAGAAGCGAGCAAGCTCAATGTTGCCTCGGATTCATCTATGGATCCAATGTGCAGGCGGCACCCCCGACAAGCAAGCCTGCGCAAGCCACACACCGACCGAGAAATAGTAGTCGCCATGTGCCACGGCACATTGAGGACTTGAGGTGCTGCGACACCATGCACCAGTGGTTGAGCTCAACTGCGTACGATGGAGGACGGCTGAGATGAATGGGGTCAGAAAGGACGTAGGGACTCGATGATTTGTGAAGCTCAGGGACAAGTATGCAACAAAGGTAAGTTTAGAACAAGTAAAGAACAAGCAGTATGGACAGATTTTTTCTCTCTCTCAAGAACAAAGATAACAGTGGCCGGATTACGATAGCATTTAGCTATCACCGAGAAAATCGACACATTAATGTATCTTTAAATTGCAAATACAAAATATGCTCCTAGATAAGCAAAACGGCGAGGAGATGATGAACATCAGATGTCTGACCATGCTGCATGTTAGAAATGCATGACCAAAAACATGGTAGACAACAACACTTTACCGGCGACATAGAAACACGCGCACAGCTTCATGGGCAACCATGGAGAAAAGAGATGTTGTACTCACCACGAAAATATATATGTATATCGATCTCTTAGCTATAGCTACAACAGTCAGTATTCTTGAGCAAGATTGACTAAGATTAATTATCACTGAAGTTTACAGACGTCCCAATATGGATCGACCATCTAAAGAAAGCTACACGAGGCTCAATCATGTCTTAGGAAACAACCGGACAAGGGTAGGAATTAAGAAGGTGGAGGGCAAGCAGTGGCAGCGGTGCCACTCCGCCTGAGTCATCCTTAGAGGCGATGAGATCACCATGGAATGCAATGAAATCATCTACTAAAATTTTTATAAAATCACAAAAAAAAAAACATTATGGTGAGTCTAGCCGCGCAATATGTGCGGGCCACCTTCCTAGTTTTGTTTAAATAAAAGGTACGATTAAAATACACTGGCTATTATATTATATCTAAATGGCTGAGACGATTGTCATACAATTGTGAAAGTAGGCAAGGACTAGCTTTTTCTTTGAATCATAATCTCTCTTCCAAAAAAAAATCTAGCGTGATTCAAGTTCCTGCTCTGAGAAGAAATGCTAGGACCAAAGATTACGATTGACATAGCATACTGTTCCGTCCTGCCTCCAATGCCTATCAAACTGCTGCACATATTCCAAAATGCTCCAGTCATTCACTCTTCCTCCAGCTGGTTGGGCTTGGTGTGCTACAGTCGAAAAAGAAGCATTATATAAGGACGTTCTACCAAAGAAATCAATAAAGAGAAATCCGGTAGCTTCATATATATACATATCGACACTTATTCAGGTTATGTTTTCTGTGCATCCATGGCACGTTTTTGAGCATACTGATTCTCCGCTCATCTCCAGCCATGTCACAAAGAGAGAAGTCCAAATTAGGTCCATGTAATTTGCAGATGGTCTATAACATTTACCCTATACATGATAGGCTTGACCAAATGAAATAAAACACCCCTAGCACGTTCTAATGGAGGGAGTAATATACATGAGGTCTTGTTATGCCAGTAGGTGTGAAATTAAGCCGCCTGTATATTCACAACATAATGTAGTTCTTATCAGACCATGATAAATGTTTATCAGACGGACGAGTTGGTCTAGATTCTGACGGCTTTGATGCGTGCATTCACAATGATTGAGATTATGTGAGTATCATTCACGCTGAGAACTACATGATCCCTAATAGTCAAAAACATTGACACACTACCTATGAGGTCAGAGAGAGAAATATTGGGGAATTTCTTTGAAGAAAATAAGTATCCATAAAGATTTACAAAGAGAAGATGAAACTTCTATGGCTTTAACTGTGAAAAACAGAAGATTAATTCAAATATGCACAATTTTATCATATGATGCATGTCTAGTCAAGTTGGCAAACAATGGAACACGATTTGTTAAATGAACCAAGGGCACACTACGTTGCACAACTTTTAAGCTGATTCCTTAGATGCTTATCACGCTGGTTTCGCAATGTCATCTTTCTAATCCGCAGTCATGTACTCGCACCTTCTAGTGCTAAGTCAGAGCGTAGACCTACCGGCTACCACCGCGGGTCCTCTCGTGCACTGCCCGCTCACCGCCTTTGCTGCTTGGCCATTCACATCGCGACCCTACAGTAGAAACTCTGGACCCGCTTGCGGTCCGTGTACTTGGCAATGGCATGTGCAGATGTGCTCCTCCTTAATTATCTGCAAGGAACGAAACAATATTCCAATCAGTAAAACTAGTTTTCAAGGGTATTGACAACAAGAGGCCGAATTCGATCCTCACGGTAAAACGAGAAGTCCATTCTTTGTACAACCATTCTGGACGTTAATGCTGCCATCTGCCATGGCCCGTTCACGTCGCCGCCGTCTGCCACCACCAGAATCCTATTGGACTAGGCTGCCTTCATTTGCTAATAGATCCTTCGCTTAAGCCTCTTATTCCCAGGAGTCACTAATCACTAGCCATCATTCCCCCTTGCCGCTCTCGCGTCACATTATGTTTCTGGCATGGTGCTTTGTGCATGCCGTGGTGAAAAGAACTATATAGATGGCCTGACAGACACCACTAAAAAATTGAAAAATTCAATAAATGCTTTTTACAAGGATATGCATTTCCAATCCCTTTACTTTTGAATGCTGATGCTCACCGATCTTATCCACTTTGACAACTTTGTAAACGTGTATATACATACTAGCATTTTGCCCATGCGTTGCTACGGGTTATAAATCAGATAATTCTATTGGTATAAAAAGTAATAAATATATTTCAAAATTGTTGTATAATATTTGCTTGCAAATAGCATTTTCTTCTAAATTTGACCTCTAACATATTTTATTATTATAATTCAATATTTAAAATCTTATATTTTGTATCCGTCTATCTAAGTAATTTTATTTTGTACATTTTAAT
This sequence comes from Eragrostis nindensis, assembly GCA_012490785.1. Lineage (NCBI taxonomy): Eukaryota > Viridiplantae > Streptophyta > Magnoliopsida > Poales > Poaceae > Eragrostis > Eragrostis nindensis. The sequence goes on along the minus strand of JAAXCT010000213.1, from coordinate 792,933 downwards.
GAAAAGTATTAGACAAATTTACTTCCATGAATATATTGATATTGAAAGGTATTGTTCATAGCAAAAACAAAAGACATTAAGACCTATGTTTTGTTTCCTTTCTATTTTTTGTTCCTTTCTCATGGCAATTTCACTGAGCACATGTGAGACTGTAAGGGTGATTTTGTAGCTATGAGAGGAAAGCAATTCGAATCCTACAAGGAAGAGTCATTATGCATGATGACCTACAAGGGAGGGATATCTTATAATGTCTCATAGAACATATCAAGTGCTTTAAAATATCAAAATATATTTGAATCAGGTGACTTGCATAATTAATAGTATAAAACTATTTTGAGGCCAAATCTTTTGTTTGAACACCGCTTTTAGACATTTTTCATTAATTTTTTTATTTGCTGCAATGTAACCAAAATAGTCACATAAAACTATTTGAAGAAACAAACTGTTTTCTCAGGATTTTTTTGTTGAAAAAATCTATTTGAACATGCTTACCTTAGCCTAACTCTTGTGCACCGTGCACGTAGCAGAACCAACAAGTCTCACTGGGTCCCACCTCCTTCTTCTCATAAAACTATTTGAAGAAACAAACTGTTTTCTCAGGATTTTTTTTATTGGAAAAATCTATTTGAACATGCTTACCTTATCCTAACTCTTGTGCACCGTGCTCGTAGCAGAACCAACAAGTCTCACTGGGTCCCACCTCCTTCTTCTATCTCCCCATGCGTACAGGAAAAAAAGAAAAAAAATGCACATGCTGCGATCCGAACACAAGCAGGATGGGAGGAAGCGGAATGAGTATACCACCGGACCACATGCTACTTTGTGATATTGACTGCTTCTTCTTTTCTATCATTATAAAAGAAACTCGAATATGAATCCGATTTGAATACAAACATTAGAGGTCTGAATACTGAAAATTTAGGCTGAAAACGTGGGCTGACGACCTACTTCGGAGGTCTGAAAACTGAAAATTTAGGCTGAAATCATGGGCTGACGACCTACTTCGGACTTATTAAGTATTAATTATTAATAAGTAGTACGTATATATATATATATGGTAGTAGTAGAAAATAGAGTTTATCTGTTTCTTCGTAACAGTTTTGATGACCGGAGTATGTCAAGTCTTGTTTGCTCATAAGAATAGGAAATATATTTCAGCCCTTTTTGATCTTACACTTTCAGGTGAATCAAGCTCTAGATACGCAATACGTGAGTCTATGCTTTCAATTTCAAAGGCCCCTATTTCTCAGTGAGCAACAAAAACCACAGTGAAAGAGCTGAACAATGGTGACATGTATGCCAAGTCGCTTCTTCCCTTTGGCCTCCAATTCCCCGTCAGTCAACTTCAGAGGATCGATGTCCCAGCTCTCTAACCACTTCCCAGAAGTTTTTTTTTTCTCTAGCCTTTGGATTACAGCTGCCACTGCGTCGTCTTTGTCGTCATGTCAAGGATTCAATTACTGCAAACGTGGTACATGCCGTGCCCTCCGACAACCCTGACCCATGCCTGCCGCGTGAATCCATCCTCGCGGCCTCCATACCTTCTACATGAATCAAGGTGTCCTCTCGCCCGTTGCTGCCTCGAACACCGGCACTCCTGTCTTCCCGGGCATGCTTCCCGGCCTCATGCCTCTCTATGGCTCCACGTATCGGCCTGCTGCCCCTGCATACACCATGCACCAGAAACTAGGGCAGCAGCCAGCGCTGGGCGACTCCAGCCTTCTGGTCGGTATGTCATGGGATCAGCTCGCGCTACAACGTCATATGGACAGAAATTATTGGTCCAACTAGTAGCGTCTTCCCTCCTGCCTCCCATGCCTATCAGTTGCAACATCTTTGTACTTTAGTCATTCACTCGCACATTCTCCTGTTGAAAAGTAGGAACGAACCTTGGGCTTTCGACTGTTTGAGACAGAGGCACTATATAAAGTCATCGTATGCAATTGATGATAGAATTTTGCTGTCGGGCCACGTATGTACTATCTGCATTTACTTTATCTAGACTATATATATGATACCTGGTATGCTGACGGCCATATGTAGCGCCACATCATCCTATGAAAGATAGTAGAGCAGTCAGTATCTGGCTGCTGATAAATCTAATAAATCTGCTGATGAACAATGCTGTCCTAATCGTGTCGGACTCAAGAACGTTTAAGTTAGGCTACTCAATTAATATGGATCCGGAGCAGACAAGAGCCACGAGTTGGCATATTTTTTTTCTCACTTATAATGTGCTGCAGGCAAGAACCATGGATTTAATATGTTCTTACTCAACTAATTAACAAGAAAATGTTTAGGGTATCACAACAATCTGGAATATAGACAAGTTGGTTTCAAGTCTTTTGGAATTTGAATCTGCCCTCGAGGATTAGAGTCCAATAGCCAGCTTAGCCATTTCTATCTCGTTTAGGAAAGATCATTCACTAGCTAGCTTAGCCATTTCCCATATCGTGAGCTCTCACTGCATACCAAATACTTCTGTGAGAGCAACTAGTTCATATCACTAGTGCCCCGCCACACAGTTTTGGGACCGGCCATGCAATTGAATAACATGTTTCTACTCCCGAGTCATGAAAACACGTTCCTTTTGCCTTTCGTTCCAAAGCACACCACGGCAACTTTCTTTCTTTTCTTAACTACTTAATCACATTTTTCTCTACTTCCTCTAGTCTGAATCGATCGAGCTTGTACAAAAAAAGGATGATCGAGGTGGTTTATTGCTTTGCATGTTGTTGTGTGTGCGAAAAGAGTAGAGAACCTAGTTCATATTGTGCCCGTTTGGAAGCAGCTCGTAGGTGGACAATGTTGATGTGCATTCACTCATCCAAAAATAACCATATCATGAATGGAAGATTTGAGCATCACCACAGCAGGGGCCAAGTTGGTCAAGGCTCTGTTCCCTCAGGCAAACACATACAACTGTCCCGTTTCCGTCCTTCTTCAATCCTTACACGGGGATGGTTCATGCATGAACTTCATCCTTGTGCCTGCTCACCCTGAGCTCCCTGGTACAACCGGCACTCCATTCTTCTCTGGCATGCTTCGTGGCCCCATGCCTATCTACGGTGCCACGTACCCACCTGCTGCCCCTGCATGCATACACCACGACATATCCCCTACATATCCGTTCAGCGAGCCTTTCTATGGAGATTATTGTTAGATCGATTAGATCTAGTACTGAACAGGATCGCTAGTCAAGCAATAGATCAAGACCTAGAACAACTAATCTAATGCGGAATAGATTAGATCGGATAGCATACCGGCTGCGGTGGTGTCCATTGCAGTCGGTGAGGAGGTGATGGCGTCGATGGCGAGGGCGCTGTCGGGGATGTAGCGTAGCTTCTCCTTCAGCGTCCTTTGGCGATGGCGGAAGCCCTCCGGGCGGTAGCGACACTGCCCGGGACGAGGTACTCGTGCTTCCAGACCTTCCAGTGCGCTTATTGATCGGTGGTGGTGAATTAGATGGCGTGAGGCACCCTGGGGTACCCCTCTATTTATAGGGTCGCACTGTAGATCCGGGGCCGAGTCCCATAAGGAAAGATATCGATTTGCCTCCCGATCAAGGCAGAAACCGACTCAATATTCGTTTCCCTTTTATTGCTCATTCTGTTTTATTTCTTTCTATCTTTATCTCTCTAAAAACAGAATTGTTGCCCCGCAGGTCAACACAAAAGGAAAACTAACATTCTCCCCCTTGACCAAAGGGTCAACAACTAAACTTAAACTTATTCTTAACTTAAACTAAAATCCCTCCTCAGTAAACCAGCAAGCACTAGACCAATGTGTCGACAGCGGCCCACGGCACACTGGGACAACATTACCCATAGCCTCCACTAGAAAACTTTGTCAGGACTCTTACTCTTATTTGGGGAAAATTAACGGCCCTTAAACCAGGACCTTATCGAATCTATCCACCAGACCCATATAAAGGACATGTCTCTCAAAAAGGTGTGGTGGTAGGCCTTTCGTAAACGGATCCGCAATATTTAACTCAGTACTTATATGCTTAATATCAATTACGCGGTCCCGGTTTCTTTCTTTCACGATAAGATACTTGAGGTCGATGTGCTTAGAAGCACTACTCAATTTCTCGTTAGCGCAAAAGAAAACTGCGGCTTGATTGTCGCAGTGCATTGTGATAGGTCTCGAGATACTATCAACAATCTTTAATCCCGGAATAAAATTCTTAAGCCAATTTGCCTGTCCCGAGGCATCATAACATGACACGAATTCAGCTTGCATCGTGGATGCAGCAGTTACAGATTGCTTAACACTCTTCCATGAAATTGCTCCCCCCGCTAGCACATAAACGTATCCAGAAGTGGATCTTAACTCATCCTTATCACCAGCGAAGTCGGCATCCGTGTAACATTCGACCTGAAGGTCGTCTGTCCTCTTGTATGTGAGCATGTAATCCTTAGTGCCTTGGCAATATCTTAATGCCTTCTTAACAGCCACCCAGTGAGCCCATCCTGGGTTAGACTGATATCTACCAAAAACTCCGGTTGCAAATGCCAAGTCTGGACGCGTACAGACCTGAGCATACATCAAGCTACCAATAGCTGATGCATAGGGAACGTTCTCCATTCTTTTCCTTTCTAAATCATTCTTAGGGCACTGACCTTTATGAAGCTTATCGCCCTTTTGGAATGGGACAGGAGATGTATTACACTTATCCATCTTATACCTCTTAAGCATTTTCTCAATATATGCTTTCTGAGATAACCCTAGTATTCTTTTGGCTCTATCTCGGTGTATCTCAATGCCAAGTACATACGAGGCTTCACCCAGATCCTTCATGTCAAAATGAGACGACAAGAAGTTCTTAGTTTCATGCAACATGTTCTTATCATTGCAGGCTAATAGTATGTCATCAACATACAACACTAGGATTATTAACTTTCCACCCTTGGATTTGATATAGATACAAGGATCCACATCATTGCTCTTAAATCCAAATCTCTTAATTACTTCATCAAACTTAAAGTTCCACATTCTGGCCGCTTGCTTAAGGCCATAAATGGATTTCCTTAATCTGCATCCCATATGTTCCTTACCCTTAATGGTAAAACCTTCCAGCTGAACCATGTAAATAGTCTCATCTAAATTTCCATTGAGGAACGCAGTCTTAACATCCATCTGGTGTTAGCTCCATATCAAAATGAGCCACAATTGCCATGATTATTCTGAGAGAATCTTTGGAAGACACAGGAGAGAAGGTTCCATTATAATCGACCCCTTCCTTCTGCGTAAACCCCTTAGCAACGAGCCTTGCTTTGAACCTTTCGACCTTCCCTTTAGAGTCACGTTTTGTCTTGTAGACCCACTTACAGCCTACTGGTTTGACTCCATCGGGAATTTCTACTAAGTCCCATACTTGATTAGAACTCATAGATTTAAGCTCTTCTTCCATGGCTTCAATCCATTTAGTGGAATTCTCACTTTGAACTGCATCCTTAAAGTTGGCAGGGTCATTAATCTTTCCGACATCATACAAGTCTTCACTCAAGTATGTCTCATAAATGTCAGAAATAGCCGGTCTCCTTTGCCTGCTTGACCTTCTTACTTCTGGTTCATTCACAGCAGGTTCAGGGACAGGTTGAGGTTGTACTAATGGCGCTTCTTGTGCCTGTACCTCTGCTGCTGGCGCCTGGTGCCAACGTCTGGTGCCGGGACCTCAATTTCTGGTGCCTGCATCTCTGGCGCCTGAACTGCTGGCACCTGAGTTACAGTGGGTGTCACTGTGTTGCTTATCTGGGGAGTAACTGGCGGTACGAACTGAAACACCGGCGTGGGGGATTGAAAATCCGGATCGGGAAGCTCAACCCGCAGTTCTTCTAAACTTATGTCCCTCTTCGGGAAATTACCACCAATATCTGAGTTTTCAAGAAACACCGCCTGCCTGGTCTCAACGAACTTAGTGTAGCGACCAGGACAATAGAAACGGTATCCTTTTGACTTATCAGGATATCCAATAAAGTGACAACTCACTGTCTTAGAATCTAATTTCTTTTGCTGAGGATCAAATAGCTTAGCCTCAGCGGGACAGCCCCATACTCTTAAATAATTAAGTGTCGGTTTCCTCCCAGTCCACAGCTCAAAAGGTGTCTTGGGAACTAACTTAGATGGAACCCGATTAAGTATGTAAGCAGCTGTTTTAAGTGCTTCCAACCACAGCTCGACAGGTAAACTAGAATGACTGAGCATGCTTCTTACCATGTCCATTAATGTACGATTACGCCGCTCAGCCACTCCATTTTGCTGTGGTTCCCCTGGCATGGAGTATTGCGCTTTAATGCCATTTTCTTCTAAATACTTAGCGAACGGTCCCTTAATTTGACCATATTGAGCATGTTTCCCGTAGTATTCTCCACCCCTGTCTGACCGCACAATCTTAATTGAGGTGTTGTGCTCTTTCTCAACTTCCTGTCTATATATCTTAAATATCTCTAGCGCATCGGAACGCTTTCTTATGGGGTAGATATGTCCATAGCGGGAATAATCATCGGTGAAGGTGATAAAAGAATCATAGCCATCAACCGAGGTCACCGAGAGAGGGCCACAGATGTCTGTGTGAATTATTTCTAATACGCCCGTACTCCTGGTAGCTCCTTTCTTAATTGTCTTAGCATATTTTCCCTTAATGCAGTCGATGCACTGCTCTAAATTGGAGAAGTCTAATTTCTCAATTATTTCGTCCTTAATGAGACGCTCAATTCTCCCCCTCGAAATGTGGCCAAGGCGACAATGCCACAAATTCGAAGAGGTCTCATTATCACGCTTACGCTTAAGTGAAGTAACATTCATCACAGAATCATTAAGAGAGAGCATATAAAGCATGCCTTGCCGACTAGCAAGACCGACATTAATCTCATTAAATTTGATCACACATTGTTTGTTGCCAAACTCACACACATGTCCCGAATCATCTAATGCTGAAACTGAAATTAAATTTCTCTTTAAACTAGGAACATAAAGGACATCATCTAAACGAAGTTGGAAGCCTCCTGGCAACTCTAAGTCGAAGCTTCCAACGCCTTCAACTTCAACGGCCGTCCCATTAGCCACTCTTAGGTTTCGCTCCCCCCTTCTTATAGTTCGGATCGAACGGAATACCTGTAATGAATTAGAAATGTGCACGGTGGCACCTGAGTCAATCCACCAAGTATTAGGGGAAAAATCTGCTAAGAATAACTCATCAATGAAAGAAACAACATCAAACTTAATATTACCTTGTTGCTTCAACCATTCCTTAAAGCCTGGACAAGCTTTCTGAAGGTGGTTAGGCGAGGCGCAGAAAGAGCAGGACTTACCACCCTTAGACTGAGACTGGTGGTTCTTGAGCTTATTGTTGTTCTTCTTGGGAGCAAAGTTCTTGTTCCCTTTGTTCTTATGCTTCTTCTGGCCTTGTTTGCTGCTGCTAGCCTCATTCTGATTCTTAGGAGTGGAGTTGAGATTAAGGTTGCCAACCATGTTCACAACATCCTTCATCTTCTCAGTCTTAATGCGCTCTTCTTCTTCAACACAATAGCTGATTAATTCACTGATGGACCAAACGGTCTTGTTGGTGTTGTAGTTGATCTTGAAGGCATTGAATGTAGATGGCAAGGATGTCATGATGAAATGAACAAGGAAACCGTCAGAGATCTCCATCTTCATCTCCTTAAGCCTGTGAGCCATGTCACACATACCAAGGATGTGCTCCCTTATGCCAGTCTGTCCAGTATACTGAGAGGACACTAATTTCATGATAAGTGTACTAGCATAGGTCTTAGAGGAGCTCTTAAAGTTCTCCTCAATCTTAGCGAGGAACTCCTTAGCAGTGTAATCAACCCCCTCTGAATTTTTAGTAGGAATGGCACCCTTGATGCCGGGGCTGATAGTACCACTCATAACCATAAGAGCCATGCGGTTGGACTTTTCCCACTTCTCATAAGCAGGAGAAGCAGCCTGATCAGCAGCAGGAGCAGCAGGCCTCTCCTCCCTTAGAGCCATGTCCAGATCATTCCATGCCAAGCATGTGGTGACCTTTCCCTTCCAGTCCGGGAAGTTTGCTCCATTGAGGTTCTCAATGTTGCTAAGGTAGGAAGCAGCAGCATTGACATTAGTCACTGAAAATAAGACAAAAAACTTAACTTAGTAAGCATATTTACTCTAAACAAACTTCTCGTTAGTTCCATTCATTTAGAGGCATCTCAAGGTATATTGGTGGATTTAATTACTTAAATGAATAAAACACCAACAATATATAAACTTAAATATACTGAAAATTAACTCATCTTAAACTGAAAATAGTGGTATTAAATACTTAAAGAAAATGCCACGAAAAAATATCTTAAACTTGAGCTAAATTTGAGGCAAATTCATACTGAAATCTTACTGAAAAAATGTTCAAACATTAACCAGAGCGCGCGCGCGGCCCAGAGAAAATCCGGCCCAAAAATTAATTTCGCGCGGCCCAAACTGAAGCTAGATACGCGCCCGCACGAAAATTAAAGCGGCGAGCCGCTGGGCCGACGAAGCGGCCCAACGCGGCGTCCCGCGCGGCGCGAAAGTGCGCGGCCCGGCCCGGGCGAGGTTGGCTCCCCCGCGCCTAAATCCAGGCCGTCGATCGCGAGTGTGAGGGAATGAACGGCGGAGATCGGCGCAGCTCGAATAAACCGGCCGAAACCCTAAGCCGCCGCTCACTTCTCACTCTCTTTCTTTCCCTCTCGCCTCACTCCCCCATTTCCACCGGAGCGGCGCGGCGAGGCAGGGCCTCCCGGCGCACATGGCGACCGCCGCGGCGCCACCGGAGTTGCTCGCCGGCGCGCGCGCGCGCGAGAACGCGCGCGGCACCGTCGAGCTTTTCCGCGTGGTGCCCTTGAGGCGTGTCCGTGACGCGCGAAGCTTATGCGCGACGACGGGCGAGGAGTGGTGGCCCCGGCGACGACGACGGCGAGAAGCCGCGCGTGTCCCGGCGTCCCGCGCGGCGGATCTGATGCCGCGCGGCCGGATCTGATGCCGGCGAGGTGCGCGCGTGGCGGCGACCTCGTCGACGGCCGGAGAGAGGGTGGCGCCGGCGCGCGTGCTGATGGAGCGCCGGGAAGGCACTCGCGCACGCCGGCGTCAAGCTTAATCGAGGTAAGTTCTCGCTGATTTAGGGTTAGGGTTAGGGTTAGCGCGTGTGTGTGTGTGTTCGGTGTTTCTTTTGCAACCCCTTTTCTAATTCTGAACAATGTGACATGGCATTCTTAAAAGAAGAATCTTACTGCTTAACGAAACCCTAACTGCTTACACATGAACTAATTAACTTAATTACTTAATTAAAACATGACTAATTTGACATAACAGTGCATTAATCTAATTAATCTTAATCATGACTTACTTTCTGCGATCATTAAAACATGAACGAAAAAGCACTGATCTAGTCATCTGAGGCTTAATTAAACACTAAAACATGAATAATTAACTGAGATCGAGACTAAAACTGATTGATCTAGGCATCTGACGTGAAAGATCTACTAAAACTGAGGTAAAACAACATGCCAGATCAAGATCATCACCATTAACTTAAACTAACCGATCCTTAACTTAAGCAATTCGTAGGCGATCTAAAGCGACTAGGATTGGCTAACTGATACCAACTGTTAGATCGATTAGATCTAGTACTGAACAGGATCGCTAGTCAAGCAATAGATCAAGACCTAGAACAACTAATCTAATGCGGAATAGATTAGATCGGATAGCATACCGGCTGCGGTGGTGTCCATTGCAGTCGGTGAGGAGGTGATGGCGTCGATGGCGAGGGTGCTGTCGGGGATGTAGCGTAGCTTCTCCTTCAGCGTCCTTTGGCGATGGCGGAAGCCCTCCGGGCGGTAGCGACACTGCCCGGGACGAGGTACTCGTGCTTCCAGACCTTCCAGTGCGCTTATTGATCGGTGGTGGTGAATTAGATGGCGTGAGGCACCCTGGGGTACCCCTCTATTTATAGGGTCGCACTGTAGATCCGGGGCCGAGTCCCATAAGGAAAGATATCGATTTGCCTCCCGATCAAGGCAGAAACCGACTCAATATTCGTTTCCCTTTCATTGCTCATTCTGTTTTATTTCTTTCTATCTTTATCTCTCTAAAAACAGAATTGTTGCCCCGCAGGTCAACACAAAAGGAAAACTAACAATTATTGCCATGGAGTTCTTCGCGACGAATGGATGGAAATTCAATAATAGACTTTGTCTTTAATTTTGTCCCTTGATCCCAGTCGGGAAGGTAAAGAAATGTAATAAGTATGAACGCTATGTGCGGAAACGCAGAGGCGGGAAAAACTATTTCCATTTTCTAAAAAAAATCAGCAGGTCTAGCAGCAAATCTAGCCGCACGTTCTAAAAAAGCTGGCCTGTGTATCATGGGATCAGCTCGCTCTAAGAAGACACATAGGCAGCTTGTACTAGTCGAACTAGTAGTTTCTTCCCACCTGCCTCCCATGCCTATCACGTAGTTGCGACATCTTTGTTACTCTTTAGTCATTCAATCGCACCTTCTCCTATTGCAAATTAGGATCCTTGGGCTTGGTTGTTAGAGCCAGATGCACTATATAGAGGGATTGTGTGCAATCGATAACTCGAAATCTTGTAGCGCGTATTTACTATGTGCATTTACTTTCTATAGACTATATAGCATGCCTCTGGTATATTCACAGCCATAACACCACATGATCCGGTCAGTGCCTAGCGGTCCATAATAAAACTAAAAAAACTCTATGGATGAGCAATGTCGTCCTAAGTGCCGGAGTGCAAGAACGTTAACTTTAGGTATGTACTACTATTGGTTGAACAAATGTTTCTATGAAGGCACAAGAAAAATGTAGCTGATGTGTGGTCTTCATGTAGACATAGGTTAGAATTAAGAGAAGCATACAAAATTGAACGAGTCATTAATTCTAATCAATATGTCTCAAAGTAATTTTCTAGTGGCTCACTATAAGAGTATTTTTAAAGGATAATTCATTGACATGCAAATAAATCATATCGACACGACTCAGATCTAGCAATAGTTATCAATTCAACATTAATTAGTCAAGCCTAACAATTTCCATTATTATGAGGTCTCAGTGCGTAGCAATTAGCACTTTCAAAGCAACCATTCCGGGCATTTTGTGACACCCCGTGTCACTGTGACCCAACTTCAGCAAATACCCAAACTGCACAGAACTGAAAACCAAATCAATTTCAAATTCGAAATCAATAATTCAAACAAATGACAAAACCCAAGCTTGTGAAGGAATTCCAAATTTTCAATAACAACTTGACCCAACCAAAAATTCCTGTGCAAGCTCTTCAGAAATGAGAATTTTGGAGATTTTTCCAAGATTTTTGAAATTCAGGAAGACCCCCTAAAAATTCAGTGAATTGAGCACAAACTGCTGAGATCCTGAATTTTTTTTCCAGTTCTGTTGCTCAAAACCTCATTGACCCAAAAGCAACGTTGGAGCTGGATCTTCGCTCTATCGCTCCAGAATGTTTCCGAATTTTTGGAGCTCGGGAAGTACCCTAAATAATTCAGCAATTTGGGCTCAATTTAAATTCGTGGAAAAAAGAAATGGTCGCCGGGCCCGCCTGTCATTGACTTCGGACCCAAGTCATCGTCTCCATTGGGCGTTGCCGGCGGTGCTCCGCCGCATCATCCCTGAGCCAGGCAAGCCCCGGTGCATTCCGACCTGTGTTTTCGGTTTTCTTTTCTCACTATGTATGAGGTCTAGAAGTGTTTGTGCATTAGGTTTATAGGAGTTGATTGGAACCATAGACTTGCACTAGGTTTACTCTTCCTGATTATCCTTGGTTAATCCCTGTTTAGAGGTAGTTAGGTCCTTTTGGTCAGTCGTTAGTGCTGCTAGGCGTAGTTGATAGCGATCGGTAGAAGTCGAGTGGTAGGTCCCACTCGCATGCAGGTTTATGACACCCTGGATTGTACTAAAAGAATTATAGGTTTGCTGAAGACCGAACGGGGATTGTTTGTATAGGATGGTTTGGGAAGGCTGGGCCTTCACGGTGGTAGCCCCGTCTATGTCGATTAAAGACCGTTCGTTGTTGGCCCTATTGAGCAAGTTTGACTTGTACTGATTCACATGCTGGTGATATGGGCACCAGTAAACCGATGTAGCTTAGCAACCGTGGGGACGAACCTTACCCTGCTGCTACGGGGGAATGGGACAACCCGCGGACGATGGCCGGGCCGGGTGTTGCGTGGGGGTGGTCCTAATATTTCGCCGGGAGCAGCAACTGTCGTACCCCATTTCTGAAGTACTTAGTGTTTACCGTATCAGTCCCTGGATCAGTAGCTGATACGACACTTTCACAGAATGCTTCACAGCAGATACTTTATTTATATTACCGAGAGTCATTACAAGCCTTTTTAATACATAAAGGTCTTTATACCAATGAGGCGGGCGGCCTCAACACACACAGACATCACGCTCAAAGACTGACGCAGCAGCCAGGCTAACACTTAAACTAGCGGAAGACGACAGGGCTCCACTCCTACAGGCACCACTTGAGCGAAGGCCGAACTTTACTCTTCATCACCATCAGCTTGAAAGTCATAGTCGGGCTCACCTTCTGAATGATTTAAGCAAGGGTGAATACATAAAGTACTCAGCAAGCATAACACGAGGGGTATGGTTATGCAAGGGATTATCAAAGGATAGGCTTATGGTTAGCGACAAGGCGAGAAAGCCAAGTTTATGCAGAGTTGTTTTGAAATCAAAGCATTTCGCAATTCTAATCAAATATCGGTGGAAATTAGTGGGGTTGGGCGGCCCTGGGGGAGATGCAATCCATCCCGCCAGTTCCTCAATTTTATCACTGGCCGACAACCAGCTCACGGCTCCAAACCGGCGTTTTCCAAAAACACACCAAGGAAACTCACGCGGAAAAAACTAATCATAGTGTGGCCGATGCTTTTGCGTTGTCCAATACCGTGGAACACGGCTTTCCGGAAAGTTTCTTAACCTTGGCCAAGGGTGCACAAATTTCCCCACAAGGTGGTCCAGTCCTCCCTATCGTCATAGTTTGGACTGTCCCACTAAAGGTTCCATACCTACTTCGTACCACCACGGCATCCCCCACGGACATCACCAGGGGCTTCACAATAATAATATGGCCAGTCATAAATGCCGGATCTCGAACACCCACCAACGAACGAGTCTTCTCCTAGGACTCCGTTGCATTCTCCTACCTCCGGGGGTACCGGGTGAGTACTAGTAGGGTGTGGTTCCAATTCCGCGCCCATTCACGGCTTTTGGCTGCGCGAGTGGTGCTAGGCAAAGGCGGCACAAGAACCGGTCCTTATACGACCGAACCAGGCATCTTCAATAGCCAATCCACAAGTGGAAGGGCGTCCCAGAGATAGCCTCCCCACTGAGGACTACCTCGCCTGATCCCGCCAAAAACATCCCTCACTAGGGTTGCACTTATTATTATACCACCCAATTTCACATTTACACACACCACCAAGACACACGCATTTACACGAAAATCATGTGAGCAATATTAATTAAACACATGTGATAGTCCTAAGCAGCGAGCGTATCAACAACTCATTAATTAAATTAATGAGGTTGATTCCTAGGGCTAACAAGGATACAGGATATAATCAAGTCAAGGCAGGCAATCAAATATTGCATAGGACCATTCTAGCATTTAAATTCATTTAAACTCCATGCAATTTATTTATAAACAGCTCTAATTAGGATATTTGCAAACATAGGATCAATATGATCAAAGGAAGTTAGACTTGCCTTCACCAAGCTCTTCTTCCTCTAAATCCTCGTAATCAGGATCTTCAGCGTCTTCGTCTTGATTATCTATCGAGTTAACAAAAGATAAATCTACCGCTTACAAACAATTTAACAGAGCAATAAATCCAAATAAAATCCAAATAAAATCAGATGGGAGTGGATTTTGGTGGCATTGGATAGATTAGGATTTTAGATGAATTTTGGCGTAAGTTTCGCCAAAATTGGAGTTAAGATGAAAAAGATATGGATTTTTGAAGTAAAAGAAAGGAAATTGATTAGGATTTGATTACCTTAATTAAGTATAACCATAATCCTAATTTTCCAGAGTGTAGCAAAGATTGGAAAATGGTTAGAAAGGAATATTGGATTTTTGGGAGTTTTTTGGGAATTTTTCTGATATTGGAAATGTGGTCGAAATGGATTCCTGTGTATAAATCCGGGTGCGCGTAGCATTTTCCAGCGAGATTGTCTCACTGACCGGTGGGCCAAAGGGCCCAGCGGGGTCCGTGCGCTACTGTTTTGTGAGCCGAGTCCACAGAACGGTGGACCGGGCTGGCGTGTGCGTGAGGTCCATGGTGCACCGAGTTTGCCACGCGAGCAGGGCGACTGGGTCGTCGCGGGCCCGCGCGCCGACGTGGCTGCCACGTCGGACGTCGGCGCGACGCGGTCAAGGCGCGGCGGCGCGCGGCTACGCGCGGCGGCGGCCTCGCCGGAATCGTCGCCGGCGGCGGCTACAGGCGGCGAGAGGGGAAGCGAAGCACGCCTACGTGACCTACACGCGACGGCGAGTGTGGTGGTTGGTGATGTTGTCGTCGGGGACGACGGACGCGGCGGCGCGACGTCGCCGGAGTTGGCGATGCGCCGGCGAGCGATGGGGAAAAGACGAGGGAGTGCGTCGCGGTCGAGTGTGAGCGGTCGGGGATGTGCGCGGGAGTGCGGAGAGTCGTGCGGAGGGGTCGGTCGGGTCAGAGGGATCCTCACGGCGGCCGGCGACAAGGTCAAGCGCGGCGGCCATGACGGCGCTCGGCGCGGAGGCGTGCGCAAGGGCGAGAGGGCTCCTGCGGATGGTTGCGCGAGTGCGCGGGCTTAAGGCGAGCGTGAAGTCGCGAGAAGTCGTCGACGAGATGCTGCGAAGGTGTGGCGCGAACCTCGCCGGAGACCATGGCGGAGGTGACGCGCGAGGGAGAGAGAAAGGGGAAGGGAGGTGCTAGAGGGGCTCGGCTCGCGTGCGCGCGAGGTGCGCGGGGGCGTGGTGCCGTGCGCGCTGCCCTACGGGCTTGATGTGGCCAAGAGAAGGCCGGCGGGGAGCTCCCACGGCGGCGGCCTACCGGAGCTAGGGGAGGAAACAGGCGCACTACGAGGTGAAGCAAAAGAAATGGCGCATTGGAGAGAGGAGAGGACGGGCGTGCTCACCGAGTGCTCGCCTGAGCGGGGAAAGGACGGAGAGGGGCTGGCACCGGAGACGAGCACGACGGGTTAGGGTTGGCCGGTGATCTCCTCGCACGGTGCACAGCTGCGCAGACGAAGGGCACGGTGAGGTTGAGCGCGGAAAGGAGATGCTAGAAGAGGGAGAAGTTGACGTCGGGACTCACCGGAGAAGAGGGGAGAGCTCACCGGAGTTTTCGCCGGAATTGAGAGAGAAGGGGAGAAAGTGAGAGGGAGTGCTCGAGAGTGAGTGTGGGAGAGAAATGAGAACAGAGGAGGGAAACGGGGGTCTGCCCCTTGCTTTATAGGCCGGCAATGGCGGTGCGGAGCAGTGCGCGAAGGCGGTTCCCGGCGAGATATTTCTTTGCCGGAGTTAACGCCGACGCGACGCGCGAAGGCGGTGCGGGGCTCGGTGACGCGCGCGAGGAGTGGCTGCAGTGCGAGGGAGAGGGTGGGGAAAAGATGGGCGGCGCTGTGGCTGGCGTCACGGCATGGAGCTCGCCGGAGCTCCGGGGTGGTTCGGCGCGGGGGTCGAGACAGAGTAATGGGCGCGTCCCTGTGCGACGAGACCGGACGGAGAGGCGGTGCGACGCGCTCACGAGCTTCACGTGCTGCTCCTGGAGCTCGGACGTGACGAGGGCGGCGAGGGGAGCAGCGCGGTATGGGCGACGGCGCGAAATGCGCCGGTCGCGAGGAAGGAGACGACGGGGGCGTGGGCCCCACGCGTCAGCGACGGAAAGAGGGAGAGGGAGAGCGGGCTGGCGCGGGCGGTGCTGGGCCGGGACGGCTGCGGCCCAGGCGGAGGAGAGAAAGAGAGGAAAAAGGGCGGCTGGGCCGATGGGGTTGCTGGGCCGGGAAAGAAAGAAAAAGAAAAGAGTGGCCCGATAGAAAAGAAAGATTTGATCTTTTTGCTGGGATGGATTTTGAATGAATTTCAAATTCATTCAAAAGGAGAGATCAAAACCAACACTCAAACAAAACAAGAAAAACACAAAAATGCACATGGTGACTTTTATGCATGGTTTAAAATTCAAAAACTTTTGGTTTTGCTACTAACTAAAGCTAACAAATTGCTTTTAATTGAAAAGTTTTAAAAAGTTCAAATTTTTAGTGGTTTTTGACAACGGGCAAAAACGCGGGTCGCTACAGCAGCTAGATTTCGGTGAAAGGTTGCCATATGTGGTCTGTTCGTGGGCGCATATGTCGTGTGGTCAGGTTTCTCCTACAGGATGTACATCGATGCCGTCGCTCTCGAAAATGAGCACCCTTGTTCGGTGCGCTACATCGTAGTGTGATTATGGATGATGATGATATATATATGATTATTGCTTTACTTACTGTATTTACTGTACTATATACTTGCCTGATTATTTTATTTGCCTGTTATAGTTGTTAGTTGCAGAACATGATACTTGGTTAATTACTTAAATTGAGCTAAAACTTGAAAGTAAGGACCAAGTAATTAGTGCCGTTTTCGCAACTTGAGTCAGCCTACCCCTTGTAGCCTTTGCATGCTAGGAGTCGGCTGTAGTTGGCCATGTTGACGGGTAAGTCTTGCTGAGTATTAGTTGCTCAGGGTTTGGCTCTTTATGTTTTTGTGCAGGTTTGTCTTGCTTCCGCGGTCGCTTTGTTGGAGTTCCAGCAGAGATCGTCTCCAGGTCCACATCGTAGGGCTTCGATGTGCGGCCATGTATCGTCGAGAGTTGTAGTTGTTTTACTTTCGGACTTCCGCTATTGCTACTTACGTGTTTTAAATCATTTGGACTTAATGTAATAACTTAAAGACTTAAATTTTGTTCTTTTTATGTGATGTACTATCTGTGTCTGTTCATCAGCACTTCCGACTCGATCCTGTGAAAAGCGGAAACGCTACACATTTGTATGTTAACAATCTCTATATATTATTGTAGCCTAAGAAACATATAATTTCTCATCAACACTAATCTACACAATGCAAATTGATGATCATGAGATTTTATCTGTAATGTCATTCAACCAAACCCAATATTCATCGTCAAATAAAAGTTCAAAAAAGAAGTCCAATTTCTCCATCACCTTTTCCCTCTGTAATGGCGTGCGAAAGTACTATCCTGCTTAAGTTCAGCTCTTTCTTCTGAATGCACCATTGCCGCTATCGTAACTGCTGCACATAACTTTTGCTCAACTCACCAAGATTACAAAGCACATCATGTCCAAGTTGGGAAACTTGTCCCTCACCAGGATTTTCCTAGTTATGAACAGTCTCCACTTCTCATGGATCCTTCCCTTGCGCCTCTTATTCCCATCAGGTGATCACGCCACTAATCACTAGCCATCATTCCCTCTTGCTCCACGTGCTTCATTGGTTTCCTGGAGACTCCTACATGCCACAATTTTTGGTGCTTCAAACATCCCACGGTAACCACTATATAAAGGACCACATGCATTGACACAATTAAAAAATTGGAAGTTCAGTAGATTCTTTTTACAACACATGCATTTACTCAATAGATCACATTTTGATCCCTGTACTTTCCATGTTGATGCTCACCGATCTTATCCACTCACTCCGTATTTGTAAAGTTGACATCCGGAAATTGATGCTAAGACAAATTTGGACTAAAGAAACTGTTTGGAGGGAGTATATATGGTATTAGGAAATAGAGTTGATTTATTT
The DNA here is from genome assembly GCA_012490785.1 of Eragrostis nindensis. Classification (NCBI taxonomy): domain Eukaryota; kingdom Viridiplantae; phylum Streptophyta; class Magnoliopsida; order Poales; family Poaceae; genus Eragrostis; species Eragrostis nindensis. The sequence continues at coordinate 775,075 of JAAXCT010000213.1, read as the reverse complement.
CTTAATATCTGTTGGGACGACCGGACTACGTGTCTTGTTTGCTCATACTGACAGATGTCATCTCTTTTATGATCGTCACACTTGTCAAGTGGATTAAGCGCTGCATACGCAATAAAACAGTCTTTGCTTTCAAAGGCCGCTATTTCATGAAGATAAACAGGACCTCAGTGAAGGAACAATGGTGACACTAATGTCTACTCGCTCCTTTGATACTTTTCTCTCGCTTCCGATTCCCACGCGCGTGAGAGGATGTACAAGCTTAGTAGCCAATTCCCAGCTGTTGTTTTCTAGCCTTTCCAATATATACAGCTGCCATTGGATTCAAGCCAAGGACTCAACAACCTCAGATGTGGCACGGGCGGCAAGGGCCAAGATGGTCGAAACTATGTTCCCTCCGCAAACACTATCACTTTCCCAACTTTCTTCAAAATGACTGGGATGATTCACAGATATGGCTGCATGTCCCCTTTTCAGATCGGCATGGTCCTCGGCCCATGCAGCCCTCTCGCCAGCCACCTGCCCCCTCATGCGCTTATGAGCAAGCAACATTTGTGCCTTCTCGCCTTGAGCGGCCTGGTGCACCGGCACTCCTGTATTCCCCAGTATGCTTCGTTGACCCATGTCTATTTACGGTGCCACGTGCCCACCTGATGTCCCAATGGACCATGAAATATCCCACACAGCAGCAGGTCCAGTTGTCCGCCGAGCTGCACGTCCTCAACCTACTGGCCGGTACGTGCATCATGAGATCAGCTAGTTCTAAGTAGGCACATGGACATCTTGTACTAGTCGAACTAGTAGCTCCTTCCCTCCTGCCTCCCATGCCTATCACGCATGCAGTGCTGACATCTTGTTACTCTTTAATCATTCACTCGTACCTTCTCCTATTGCAAAGTAGCTAGGATCCTTGGGCTCGGACTGTTAGAGCAAGATGCACTTATATAGAGGCATTGTATGCAATCGATAAGTAAAAATTTGGTGGTGCATTTGTAGTGCATTTACTTTCTTTAGACTATATACCATGCCTGGTATTTTACGGCCATAGCACCACATGATCTTATGAAAGAAAGTAGAGCGGTCAGTGCCTGAATGCGCTCATAATAAAACTAATAAATTTGTTGATGAACAATGCCGTCCTATGTGCCGGTTTCAAGATTGTTAACCTTAATTAGGTACTTATTGGTTAAACAAATGTTTCTACAAAAGGCATAAGAAAAGAGGACTTTTACAGTTTCCTAGATAGTATTATTCGAAGAATACTAACTAGTATTGTTGAAGGTAGTTTTGAAATTGAAGCTTGATTAGATTAATTTACATTGAATGCTGGGAGTAATTGAGGAAACAGGAAAGCCGGCCTAATTTGAAACCTGACCAGGCCAACCCAATTTTGATTAACCCTACTCTTGCAAAAGAACAAATCAATCCGAGCCCTTGATTTTGTGTAATAAAAGTAAATAAAAGAGCCTTGATTGCGATCTTTTGTAGCTAAGGATAGAACCTAATAAATCTCATGTTTGTTGCCTTGTAGATGTTGGCCAGGAACAAATCATGCCCGCGCATATCTCATCTGCATAGATTGAGAAACAAAAAGCGTATCATGTTTCATGCGGAGGATCAGACGATCACTTTTCTTTTCTTTTTTTTTTTGCTGTGATCACTTTACACTAGAGCTTTTTTTACAGTACCTTCTCTTCATTTTGCCTGCACCCGGTGCGTTATGCGAGCTTACCATTGTGCTTTACTAGTCCATCAACCCCGTGCAACGCACGAGCTAGCAGTTTTAGATAACTACTTAGGTAACTGAGTTTTAAATATGATGCTTCAGATATTAACTTCCTTAACTTGAGGAAAATTTCATCTCTGTCTAGCAACCAATCAAATCTGGCTTAACTGCTTGTTTAGGTGGCATAATTCTTTGTTTCTTTTCAGCACAATACATATATTTCCGTCCCTTGCTTAACTGTTATTTTCATTGTTTTACACATTTTATATTTTAAAATAATTGTCAAAAAGTTGTACATAGAAATTATATCTTCATTACTTTTAAATTAAATTCTAAAATATGTATAATCCGAGCCAGTATGATATCTCTATCCACTTCGCGGTTATTTTCTTATTACAGAAAAGAATTACTCGGAAGCACTATGTGATGGATTATATTCTAAATATAATGAACTTCAGTATTTTCTGAACTATGTATGGTACGGGACATCATTGTTAAGGAGATGTGTAAGGGTTTTATAACAGAAGCACATGCTAACGGACCACTCTTAATATCTAAGAGAATCAACAAAATATGTCAGTGTCTTTATTAGCAACTAATCATAATTTAAACCTCACCTGAATCTTTCAGTTAGAACTTAATGAAGATAAACTCACTCCTTCAAGATATGCTTATATTAATTATGTTGGCTCAGGAAGATCATGTTCCCCTGCTGGGCCTAATGGATAGTTACTTGCCGAAGACTTTGTGCCCGTTCCACCGTTATATGTTTCAAGTCTGAACCACGACCGTACCCGGACATGTTACAAGCATTTTTTGTGTCAAAATATTAAAACTTGGCAACGATTTTTAACCATTACTAAACAGTTTATATGACATACAAAAACACCTTTTTACTTTAGTTCAATGCTTTATCAGAAAATTGCAAAAACAAAACTGTCTTGAGATTTCTAGTTTAGTTCATTACTTCCTAGGGCATTTTGTTGCATCTTGAGGTAAGATGGCTTATTTTCCATAAGATGCAATGAACAATCAAAGTGTTGGGCCTGATTATACTATCTACATGCCGAGCAAATTCGAAGTTATTGCCTAAAGCCATCTGTCTAGGTATAACAAATTAACATGCCCACTCATCAAGCTTATATATCTGCTCACAATAAATCAACCTGTCACTTCGTGGGTTCTGTACTGTACTTATGATCACAAAAAGAAATCTAGGGAAACGTCATGCATCAATGAATCATGAGATTAATGTAAAATGACTGCAAAGCTATGGAAAAATATTAAGTATTTATATGATACACGTTCACAACCCGGTATTTGGGCCCTAGCTGTCGACAACTCTTATGCGCTAATGCTATTTTGAAAATAAAAACAGACCTTTTTGTATGTTGGAAAATACCTGGCAACTTGAAGACATGGACTTTATAGAGATTAGATCGCTGCTTCTTTGCTTCGTGAAGGCTTCAATTGTTGCGATGCCATGAATTTGTTCCAGAAATGCGTTGTGTAATAAAGGATGGTGGGCTTGTCGTATGCGTTGGTATGATGTTGATCCAGAAACAGGATGAATTGTTCCTCCTATTTTTCTATCGAACATCATGACACTACGGATTCATCTCCCTATCTCTACATCCTCATGCTACGGCAGCACAAGCTCTATGATAACAACTCGGCCAAAGCCTTCTTCGAATGACCCACTCGACATACATCTGTGCATCGCCTAACAGAGATTTTGCTGCGGTCACCAACCTTGCGATCAACGGAAAGTGTAATGCGCTTGGTGTCTGGCAGAAGCGAGGCGTGTAGGTACGTCATCTCCGGCCATCTGTGGCTAGCAGGATGACTGCTCCTATCACCAGCAAGTACACCGCCATCAAGTCCGTACATATACGCCCTGAAGCTCTTCCTCGTGCTGTGCTGAATGCTGGCGTTGAAGGACTACATGTTCGTGGCCACGGCATGCAACCACTACGAAGGACTCGTTTATCTCTTGTAGAGTAAGAAATATTAGTTTCCGTGCTCTCCACGTCTATCAAGGAATACATGATGAGATTCTGTAATTAGATTCTGCCGTTGGCGCCGTGGAGTCCGTCTCATACATGAATGTTGTATGCTCCGGCCCTTTCTATACGTGCTGGGTTATGAATATCAAATGGCATAGTGGGTAATTTAGAAATTGCTATGAAGGATACTTTTGACAAACTTTTTCGTAATGGCAGAGGTGGGTAATTTAGATCATGTTAGATCTAAGAGCCACCGTTTATCTTACTTTAAATTATATGGCCGGATGTTTTGCTTTTTTGTGGTAATTTCTAGAATTTTTCACCGATTAACGTGGAGGCATCGAAAGGAGCCTCAAATTAGTAAATATAAGATTAGTGGATAAATTGTACAGTGACACATCATGAGGACTGGAGATGGAATATGTCAAAACTATGTGCCCCTTGCATGCATTTATTAGTTTGTACTGCAAGTACATTTGCTGCAGTGATGCCCAAATCTTCCCTTAATTTTTTTGAGGAACCCAAATCTTCCCTTAATGATATATGGTCATTACTCGTTACGCATAGCATAAAGATGTCCAACTACTGGCAGCTTGCACTAGCACTTGCACAGTAAGACTCCATAGTGTTTCTCTTTTGGTACACACCACACAAAACACTTGCGTCCAGCCCGGGTCATCACTTTATATATATATATATATATGGGCTCGATCATTTCATACTAGAGGAGAAACAAAGCTGTCGTGGTGTACTGGGATTAGGAGGCAAAAGGGAAGAACTCATGACTATGTCATCTGTTGCTGGTAGATAGATACTAGAGGCCTGGAGTACGCGTAGTTCCGAAAGTGCTAATTGGTACCCATTGAGGCATCATTAAGGAATTTGTTACGATAGTACTAAAGGCCGTCCATTATTTGAGTAGATCTCGAGGCACAAAATGAAGTCCTGCACCACATGATGCAAGAGTTCACCCATAATTAATTTTTTATTATTTTGGAAAGTTAAATAACATAATACTTTTGGCTTCTAATTTTTAGGATCTCATACTAGTGTCAGATGTAGCAAAAACTGAAAAACGTGACAGAAGAATATTTATACCTGTCGTAACCCATATTTTCAGATATTCCCGAAGACTTAATTTGGTATTTTCCGAAGACTTGTATCGCACGAAAGGAAACTTGTAGATAGACTCCGAATCTGTTACAACAGATCGGAAGTCTTGTAGAACAAGGCAAGGACTCCTAGAGGCGGTAACAGGACTATAAATATACATGTAACCCTCCGATGAGAGGAGATGAGAAGTACATCATACACACCACCATATTCAACACGACATACACTGGACGTAGGGTTATTATCCTTCGGGAGGCCCGAACCAGTATAAAAACTCTTTCTGTGCCCTAGATCGATACCTCGATTGATCGTTGTTCCCCGAACCAAATATTTGCCGTTCTCTCGATTATTCGAGCGACGACAGAGGCGCGCCAGGAAGGGGGGCAGCGCTGAGGATCCGTCTAGAGCATCAGAAATTTCAAGCAAGTCTTCGACGGCGCACGTTCGTGTCCCGACGAATCAACGATGTCCAGAAGGAGCAACTCGCCGATTCACGCCAGCAAGATGCCGCGACGGATCCGCGACGGTTTGTGGGGCAAACGCCGATCCCCTGATTTCGATCGACAAGCTACCTTGTCACGACGTCACGAGTTGGGTTGGTGAAAGCGTCATGTCGCCGTGTCCGTCATGATTAAGTCGCCGCGACCCGGATTGATGAGTTCAACACGGAATACAAGTTGATTAATCCATCTTCAACAAGTCCCGAGGCTTCAATATCTTATCATCTCCGACTGCGGTAGAGGCCAAAGACAAGTAGAAGAGAAAGGCCTGATCCCGGTCGGCGCACTGCTCCAGTCTACAGGGAAGATTCTTTCTTGTTTATTTTAATCTACAGTACTTGTTTCTATCGTATCAGATGAGCATATTTAACAAGTCAATAATTCCTCTATTCACCACGATGTCTTTTTGCATGGATGAATCACATCGAGCCACGCTTGGTGTATCTGAAGGCGCCATGCATTGAGATCGAACCCTCGGCTGTTCAACACTTTCGATGCACTGCACCGATCTTGGCCCTGGGCCATGGCGAGTCTGATCTCGCTGAGCAAGCCGTCATGCGCAGAGAGGCTGACGAGTTCGTCCCCGTCCCGAAACCAAGCCTACGACAATGAACAAAGATCAGCTACCACCGAACACCAGTTCGGATCCGGCCGAGCCGATCGATATGAATACACATGGAAGTTTTTCTTTCTATTTTATTCTTGATTTTCCATATTCATTCATGTGTTTCAGTTAATACATGAGCTCACCACGTGAACTTCTTGTATAAAAGGAAGCTGGCCCCGAAGACTCAAACATACTTCATCCAGTCAGCTGCAAACAAGTCTTCGGAATACTTCTTCGTCACCACGAGCACCCGAAGGCGGCACGGACACACAATCACCTGAAGGCTATCCTGCTATCTGCTGGTGTGTCATCGGGAGTCCCAGCTGTGACGCTATCCGCGTGTTCGTCGAGCTGTTCTATGATCAGGACGACAAGCAAGTTGAAACGTGCTCAAACTAATTCCGAAGACCTCCTACGATAAAGGGAAGGTTTATTCTTTATTAACATGCCGATTTAAATATTTGGCATCACTTCGGATTTATTTATTAAACAAAGACGGATATGCGCTATTTCGACCATATTCGTACCTTATTTGCCGTGACATTATGCTAATCAAATATTCGGTTTGGTTAACTGTTTATGCATGTATCGGATATCTTCGGAATTATTGGCGTAAAACTCACCGAGTACCAAATGACCACATCGGGAGTTTCACGCGGTCCTGACTAGAGCGATGGAGAGATGACGACCAGCTGACGTCATAGGGTGTCTCGAAGCCATACGCCGTGCTGTATTGTCGGTACCGGATCGTCAGTTCCAGAAATTACGCTCGGGGGCTACTCAATAATCTCGAAGATCCCAAGTCGACCATCAAGGCATCCAGAACAACTCTTCGAGTGACTGGGGCTTCAGATAAGCCAAATAAATCGCTCTCCTTTATTATTTTATTCTATACTATGTCTGTTCTTTTCTCTACATGCATATCGCAGCAATCATAAGTAGAGAGTATTGAGCAGCCTTATATTCATATTTTCCTGCATGTGCTATTTCAAGTAATTAATAAATATGCACTCATGATAGCTGCACGATCAAGCACATCGCATAGCAGAAAGTTTTTCTTTATTACAGAGTTATATTTTCTTGCTCATTATCAGTAAATAGAGATTTCACTATCTATATTCTCTAGCTGATCATCTAAGCAGGATATTTGTCTCTGGACATTACTGATTTTCTGGATATTCATCCCTGGAATTTATTTATCATCGGAATTTTCATCCGGACTTCATTAAGTTGGGATATTCATCTGGAATCATATGGATTTTCATCCGGAATTTATTAATCTTCGGAATATTCATCCGGAATCTTATTGATAATTGAGATATTCATCTCTGGAATTCAAATTCATATTTGGTCATCTCACTGGCCATCGGATATTTATCATTGGTCATTATATTGGCTCTACATATATTTATTGACATTGATTATTGTTCGGATTATTGACTTTTCAGTCACATCAACTTCCATTCAACATGGAAAAGGCTGACCCAGGTCGGTCTACTAGTTTGGCTGGTGTCTTAGCCACATGAGGGTTATAAGGCATCGGTACGAACAGCCTCTTCAGGCAAGATTGGTCATAAGGCTTAGCCACACTGTGGTTCATAAGTTAATTGACCCCCATGATGTTCTAGCGAGGGACCCTTAGCCCATGAGGTTAATAAGTGGCTCTCCCTAGGCCGGTTGCACGATCAACCACCCAACAGACTGCAAGTCTTATGCCATACGGTGCTACACGATAGCTGCCGATGGTTCATAAGTTTCGTAAGTCTCCCCGAGTGTCTGAAGTAAGAGCCTTAGCCATCGAGTTATAAGTGCCAACTTCAGACCACGTTGCAAGATCAACACCCCCATTATTTAGCTTGAAACATAACTTGCCAAGTGCAAAGTAAAATGTTATACAGCTAATCAAACTTCCTATCAAGGAAAAGAGTCATCGACAACCCCCAATCTTGTGGCTAATCTCAAACGTAGCTTGCTATAAGCAAAGTTAAGCGTCAATGAGTTAGTTCTACATGTATTTACAGTTGACAGCTAATTAGCTTGAAACATAACTTGCCTAGTGCAAAGTAAAATGTTATACAGCTAATTGGATTTCCTATCAAGGAACATACTCAGGATGCATCTCTGGTATTTATTTATTTACTAGAATGTGCATTTTTACAGTTTATTACTTTCCTGCATTCAGTTATCACTGTACACAGAAAAGCAGGGGGCTGCACATACATGCCCATTCTATGGATTTCATATTCTTATGAGAGTCAAAAATTCAAGGCAGAAGTTTATTCTATACAACAGCTACTCTCTATTTCTTATTGAAGCTAGCTTCGGAATTACTCATCAACAGTCAAGTTTTCACCGGTCATATGGCAACTATTCAAGTGCTGATACGAGTGACAGAAGGCCGGTTCAACATGCTTTGCTCCTACTTGCATAATTACAGCAAGATATCTCTTATCAGATTATGCTTTGCTATTTTATTGCTATGATGAGAAGCTGTCCTCTATGTGCGCGTATATCGTCAAGCTACGATCAAGATTTATTCATTTTGCTACTGTAGAAGACAAATTCATGCACGTGTTCGGCTATTTCATCAGCTGATTTTATATCATCAATCATGTCGCTGTATGGACCTGAACACTTCATCAGACAAGGCAATAAGTAGCTACTTGTTCTGGAGGATCATCTTGAAAAGACTAAAATAAATTTCCGGTCGTTGATTGGTGTCAGAGATAGTATTTGTTCGGGCAGCTAGTATGGCGTGCAACCATCAGACATGCAGATGTGCAGTTCAAATTCTTGCTATAGCAGTCCTTGGAGTTTCAATCACAAGCACACAGAAGACACCGATGAGATGTCAGTTTGTGGCTCATCTGCTCGCCATAGGACGAAGCCTGGTCTACATATACTTGCTGGAGTCTACCACGACGTGAGTATGGTTTATTCATCAAGAATTGGTATCAAAGACGGCGGCTATTTTGTTCAAGGCGGAGTGGCTCCAAGCTGCCACACCACGGCCTGCATGTACGTTTGAGGCTTATGTCTCGCGTGCAAGCACACATCGAAGGATAACGACATGCGCGAGAGCTCCCAGCTGCCTCGCTACTCATCGAAGGACATATCTATTCTACTACGACTGGGTGTTCGCTTGAGGCTATTGTCTCGCGTACATGTGGTCACGTTGAAAGACGATATGGCTCCGAGCTGCCATGTTTTTATTTATTCAGAAGATATCCTGGCGTATTCACTTTGCCGAAGACCCTAGTGTGCTCGCTTGAGGCTATTGTCTCGTGGGCGCGCTTTCCTTAAAGATGTCGGCTCACAGCCGTACGCACTCATCGGAAGCTGCTGTACATATTCATCGAAGTCCACCATGATGCAAATATATATAATTTACACATTCACCCGAAGACTATTTTCAGCCATCAAATGAGGAGGAGTCGCTGCAACCCGAAGATTTTCAAACTGCAATAGACCACGTTCTCCCGAAGATTTTGCTATCAGCATGTGTTCACATTGTTCAAGATTTCGGCAAGCTATAGTTCCACCTTATATCAGTAAAGCCTGGGGGCTTTCGAAGATTTCAAGCATGATCTGCCAACAACCTACAGAAGTGAAGTGGCTCCTAGCTGCTGCACGACTATTCATCTCAGAAGACACCGGCCAAAAAATTATGATGAACACATATCTCTACTGATTTTCCTATAAGCAAGGACTTCGAGTTCTGTTAAACGGCTTATAGGAGGATTAATTACAAGACTTCGGGAGAAGTGAGCAGAACGTTCAGCTCGGGGGCTTCGCCCGTTTTACCAGTTTCGAATATTTGAAGACATCAAGACTATGCACGTTCGGAATTACTGTATTGCATTCTTTCACCAGAAGACCTTACCTCCCGATACTGTCGAAGACGCAAGTGCTAAGAAGAGTGTTCGGGTTACAGAAGACTCTCTCCTGAAGACTCTCTCCCGAAGACTCTCTCTGAAGACTCTCTCTCTGAAGACTCTCTCTACGAAGACTCTCTCTACGAAGACTATCTTTCGAAGACTTTCTTATGAAGACTATTATTTCCTGAAGACACATATTGACGCAAGGATTAATTCGTGAAATCATACAAGAACATGAAGAATCTCCTGGAGAATATCTGAAGTATGTGTGCTCAGTGAAGAACATATCCCTTGTCAGAGGTTCGCATGAAGATGAAGATCACTTCGTACAAAAGACGAATCAGCCAAGTGACATGTTCGGGGGCTTATGTCGTAACCCATATTTTCAGATATTCCCGAAGACTTAATTTGGTATTTTCCGAAGACTTGTATCGCACGAAAGGAAACTTGTAGATAGACTCCGAATCTGTTACAACAGATCGGAAGTCTTGTAGAACAAGGCAAGGACTCCTAGAGGCGGTAACAGGACTATAAATATACATGTAACCCTCCGATGAGAGGACATGAGAAGTACATCATACACACCACCATATTCAACACGACATACACTGGACGTAGGGTTATTATCCTTCGGGAGGCCCGAACCAGTATAAAAACTCTTTCTGTGCCCTAGATCGATACCTCGATTGATCGTTGTTCCCCGAACCAAATATTTGCCGTTCTCTCGATTATTCGAGCGACGACAATACCAATGGCTACAAATCTGATTCGTAACAAGAAAAACTGCTATGATCGATCACATTAGGTGCACTGGTTTGTAGACGTAGCGTGATAGCCTGATAGTGTAAGAGAATCCCCTCACCTTCCTTTCCTTAGCTCCCCCGTCTGGTTTATGGCTGGAACTAGCTCACAGAAGCTCCGCGAGTTGGCCGGGCTGGAGCTCAAGCTGGTGCAGCTTTTGCAGCAGCGCCGCCCGGCGCCATTGGCCTCGCTGGACCCCATGCCGCTTTCATCGCTGGGCAGCTTGGCTAGAAGCTTGCACGCTACCACAGATGCCTCGCCACGCACGCAGCGTCAGGCTCCAAAGCGTCCTCCCGACTTTGAGCGCAATGCGTTCACGATTCGTGTTCATCCAGAATACAAAAAGCAATCAATTTTCGGTGTACGTTGGCCGGTGGAGAACACGGTGGAGAACCTGGAATTCTTATCCTTGGCCCGGATCTACTCGTTCGTCAGCCTCTCGCTCGTCTACGAGACCTGACCTCGAGCCATAACTCGCTGCGTGCTGTCGATGCCGTCGATCGGGTTCCAACAAACTCGATCCTAACCAACTAGAGCACGAACGCGCCCGCACGACGTTCTGGCTCGTCACAACCTAAACGATCAACAAACTTGCCTACACACACGTACGGGCACACAGACGTGTTGCAAGCGACACACAACCAACGCACGCCAGCCAGAAACAACATCACGGCATGGTTTATTCTAACATTTCTCGAAAATCAACAAGACCGCAGTCAAGGACAGCGGCTGCCAGCGCTCCGTAACCTGCTGGCCGGTGCATCACGGGATCAGCTGAAGCTACAAAAAAATTGGGACAGAATATTCCGCTCGAACTAATAGCGTCTTCCCTCCTGCCTCCCATAACTATCATGCAGCTGCAACACTTTGTAACTCTGTAGTCATTCACTCCCGCAGTCACAGTAATGCTAAGTAAGACCCTTGGCTAGCTTAGGCTGTTAGAGCCAGAGGCAATATATAGATGCGTCGTATGCAATTCGCAATAGAATTTTGGTTGCGCCTGTACGTACTATGTGCATTTACTTTCTTTAGACTATATCCATCATGCCTCATATATATCCACGGCCACAAGGCCACATGCATGATACTATGAGAGAAAGTAGAGTGGTCACTGCCTCGTGCCTGACTGCACATATATAAGTAATAAATTTGCCGACGAACAAAGATGTCCTAATTGCCTGACTCAACAAAGTTAACTTTAGGTTTATAGGTACGTGTTCGATTATTGGTTAACCAAATGGTTCTATAGAGGTGCACATGTACAATTTTGATCGTCACACTCGTCAGCTGGATCTAAATCTTGATTGGCACTGCGCCATTCTATTCTTTCAAAGGCCCATATTTCTCGGAGATCAACAAGACTGAAGGACTTGAACAATGGTGACAGCCTGACAGGAATGTCTAGTCACTTCTTCCCTTTCGCCTCCGTCAGCACTCCAGGCTAGAGAATGACCCAGATCTCTAGCAAATTCCCAGCAGTTTTTTTCTAGCCTTTGGAATCCAGCTGCGACAAGATCCATTGTCTTCCTGAAGAGCATGCATCCTGCTGGTGCCCTCTTGCCCGGTGCTGTCTGGTACCGCAGGACTCCGACCCATGCCTCTCTACAATTCAACGTGTCCACCTGCTGCCCTGCGTACACCATGCCGCATCGATTACAGCAGCAGGTCTAGCAGAAGCCGTCGCTGCGCATCCGCGACTTATTGGCCGGTGCATCACGGGATCAGCTGAAGCTATAAAGAAGTTTGGACAGCAGATTCCAGTGGAACTAGTAGCGTCTTCCCTCCTGCCTCCCATGCCTATCATGCAGCTGCAATCTGCAACAATCTTTGTAACTCTTTAGTCACTGATCACTCACACTAATGCTAAGACCCTTGGGCTTGGGCTGTTAGAGCCAGAGGCAATATATAGATCCATCGTATGGAATTCATAATAGAACTTTGGTGGCGCGTACGTATTATATGCATTTACTTTCTTTAGACTATATATCATGCCACATATATCAAAGGCTATAAGGCCACATGATCCTATATATGAGGGAAAGTAATATAAGTAATAAATATGTCGACGGACAAAGCTGACCTAATTGCCTGACACAAGAAAGTACTATAGATTTAGGTACGTACTGCTTAACCAAATGGTGGTTCTATAGAGGGTGCATATGTACTATGTGCATTTACTACTTCCTCTGTCTTAGAATATAAGCATTTATGGGTTTCGTTAAAATCAATATTTTTCAACTTTGCGCAAAGTAGCCTTGATTACAAAGAACACCGTCTCCAAGTTTGGAAAATTGTCCCAGTGTCCAACACCGGTTTGCCACAATTTGGCCAATTTGATCAACTACTTTTTATTTCTAGTTTTTTGAGGCGAAATCAACTACTTTTTGTGAACACTAGTAAGCTGGTTTTCTTGTTTGCCCAGCTCTACTCGGCGGGATGAAAAGTAGTAGAAGGCGCCTATAGTTTTGCCAAAAATACGTACGTTTTGTAGTACAGCCATATGGAATATATCCTGGCAAATCCATTGGACTAGGATGTCTTCATTTGCGGATAGATCCTTCCCTTGCGCCTCTTATTCCCATCAGGTCACGTCACGAATGACTTGGTACCAAGCAGTAGCCACACCCTCCTCTTGCTCCCCCCGTGCTACATTGGAGCTCGACCTGGCGGATACAGCTGCTGCCGTGCTCTAGCACCGCTCCATACCGGAGAGCCCCAGCGTGCTCGAGACTGAGGCACTACATGCATTTACTTTCTTATGCCTCATATCAACGGCTATAAGGCCACATGATCCTATGAGGGAAAGTATATAAGTAATAAATCTGTCGACGGACAAAGCTGACCTAATTGTCTGACTCAAGAAAGTTAACTATAGGTTTAGGTCCGTACTGTGGTTAACCAAATGGTTCTATAGAGGGTGCATATATGTACTATGTGCATTTATTTTCTGTATACACTGTCTTAGAATATAAGCATTTCTGGGTTTGGTTAAAATCAATATTTTTCAACTTTGCGCAAGTAGCCTTGATTACAAAGAACACCGTCTCCAAGTTTCGAAAATTGTCCCAGTGTCCAACACTGGTTTGCCAAAATTTGGCCAATTTGATCAACTATGTTTTATTTTTAGTTTTTTGAGGCGAAATCAACTACTTTTTGCGAACACTACTAAGATGGTTCTTCTCTTGTTTACCCAGCTCTACTCAGCTGGATGAAAAGTAGTAGAAGGCGCCTATAGTTTTGCCAAGAATACGTACGTTTTGTAGTACAGCCATATGGAATATCCAGGCAAATCCATTGGACTAGGCTGTCTTCATTTGCGAATAGATCCTTCCCTTGCGCCTCTTATTCCCATCATGTCACGTCACGAATGACTTGGTAACAATCAGTAGCCACTCCGTGCTACATTGGAGCTCGACCTGGCGGATCAGTTACTTGTCAGTTACAAATAAACCGAACGTGATACAGTTAACCGTATTCAGCGGTTTCAGTTTAAAATAAAAACATGATCACATGGACTTGTTTCCTATGCGCAACTTTTTTTTATTTTGACCAAAAGATGCCCAAAAGCATCTTAAACCTGACTTGTATTAAGGAAAACAAGACATGATACAGAGAAGACAAAGACAAAAATAAAAATTACAATCAAATTTGACGAAGTCTTCTCTTCCACCTCAACCATCGTAATCATGAAGATCTGAACAAACACCAATCTCACAAAGGCTTTTGAAGACCGCAATAGTCGTCCGTCCCGTGAAACGGATCTTTGCAAACGCATAAGAAATATCAGAGGAGCTGTGCCCGAGTCTGATCCAGATCCCTCACATGCTCTTCACCAGTGCCGGAAGGAACACGTGACATGTTGGTCTGGCTAGCTGAGTTGCTTCGATTGAGTTAACAAATAATAAGATGGACACCTGCATGTTGGTAAGGTGAACGAAAATCAATTTAGATTAGTCTGTGACAACAATATATATATGTTAATTATATATCAACATGAACTAAAGTGTTGGTAGAATTTCAGTGGCCTGTCCATTGCCGAATGTGCAGGTGTTTGTGGTGCTGGATTATGCTCATTTCCACCTTTTGAACTTTTTCCTTTTGTTTGTTTGATCACCCGTGCTTTAAATAATTTTTCATATGGATGTGAGACTGTTCTGTATACAAGGAAGGATTTTCTTTTTCATTTTTTTTTTGTTGATGTTCATGATTATGGGGTAAAAATCTTCTAGATCTCAGTTTGTTCGTGGTGCAATTGTGATGTCAAAGACTGAGACGTCGTTTGATCACATGGGTTTGGTTGCTGCTGGAAGGCAATGTTTAATTCACAGAAGTTGGTTCAAGTATGATGACTAAATAATAATTAAGTTATTTGATATTTTGTTCTGAAATTGCTGATGCAGGGATCCAAGGTTAGTCTTCATTTTTCATGTACGAGCAAGGTTACCTGCCAACAGATCTTGGGTCTGAATCGATGACTCGTTCGGTCCTATACTGCACATTGGCTAAGTAGATCAACGGAGTTTGGAGGCAGGACGTACCGGCCACTACCTGCTCCCCGACGCTGACGAGCAGATCAGCAAGCCAGCAAAGGAACCAAGCACGATCATAATGATCAATCAATGGCCATGACTAAATGAAATTCGATGGAATCTCATGGAATTTCTAAATGATCCATACAACCTTTCGGATCATCACTCTTTCCTCTATTGTGGAAAGCTCTGGATGAGCAATATGATGCCATTTCTTGGTTTCTAAGCACGCAACTCATCTAAACAAAATGCAATTAATGAAATCCTACCACTATGTAGTTGAAACTTTCGAGTCACCTTTTCCCTTGTGCCTCCTATTCCATCACTCCATGCCTGGGACGTCCCAGCCTCGTATTCCCTTGTGCCTTCTCTCCTTTCTTTGCTCATGGTGAGCTGTTTTTTATTTATAGAATATTAAGTTCAATTGCGACAACAGTCCAATATATATAGAGTGTGGTGCTAGATTTAATGGTACTTGAAGCTCCGGTAGTTTATGCATTTATTTTGTCTTTGCTCATAGTCAAGAAACCTATAGGTTGGAATGAAGTTCCCTTTCTTAAAATCACGAAACCCTCTGTGAAAACAAAAATCATGTTTAATATTTTTTTCTCTCTTTCAGTCGAAAAATATTTTTTTCTCTCTGATGAGCATTTTGTAAAGGACATTTTGAGCAGATAAGGTGTCTGGATTTTTCGAGACCACCTATCTGTAGATCGCGCTAACGTGAGCTTCGACGTAGCGCGGCCCATGGCGGCCCATATGCACGCCGCACCTTCTTCTTCCTCCAACCGCCGCCGCTCGCCCCCTCCGCCTCCTCCTCCCGCCGGATCCACCGCCGCTCTCGACCGCCGCCGCACTCCAGCTCGAAGAGAGGGGAAGAAGAGGATTAAGTCGCGACCGTTGGATTCGTGTCAACCACCAATCTCAAAGCGCGCTACCCCGAAGCTCGGTGTAGCACGCTACATATAGGGAAAATGGGATTTTTCTTAGACATATTCTTATACTAGCAAAGTGCCTGTGCGTTGCAACGGGGATTAAAAAAATGTAGTAATTATTTGTATTTCTATGAACTTTTTAAGGTACCCCAAATCAATATGAGCCAAACTACTTTATTTATGCCAAGTAGAATAAAACGTTCAAGTCTAAAAACATATTTCACCAAGTGTAGCAAAAAAATATCCTTTTTTTAAAAAAAGTTCCAAATGTTACATCTCTAAAAAATAATATTCCACTAAGTGAAACAAAATGTTCGACCAAACAAAATGTTCTAGCTTAACATATATAATTTCCTACCAATTAGAATAAAACATTCTCTAAAAGTAATAAATGTTTCATCAAGTTGGACAAAATTTTCCAGCTCTAAATGAATATTTCATCAAGTTGAACAAATAGTTCAGCTCTAACATACAATTCCAATGCGTGCAAGCATATATATCGTTATGTTATGCAAAGTATAATTGAAAAAAGGGAGAGTAGGGACGCATGCATGCACACAGATGAGTAGAGAAAAACATGGCAGAGAGATGGGTGTCTGTGTGAAGATTGACTATCCTCTCCTTGGTTGAAGCATTTGTTGGCGTAAGTTGGGCCATGGATGAGTGGGCCTCTGCGACTCCGCTTGTGTTGGCCTGTTGGGCAAGAAAGTTTTCGGCCTCGCCTATGTGAGCCGGATGAATTCCGGTCTTCTTCCCAATAGAGCACACGCGAAAAATTGAAAAATAAGCTGGCCGTCATTGCTGCCTCTTGGAGCTTGACCCCACGTCAATAGAGGAACTGGCAGGCTATGGTGAACATCAAAATGGGTTGAGAAACTCAATAGGTGGCCGAACGCCATTTCTAGTAGGGAGCGACCAGAGGGGCCGATGAATCGGAGCTTTCCAATGAACAGAAAACATGTATTTTCTTGCGACAGAAGGAAAGAACGAAATTAAGGAAGAAAGTGGATTGCATTGGGCAGGCCAATGAGCGGACGGATCAACACGTAGCACGTACGAATCGGCTTAAGCGACGGTACGAGACGTTCTTGAGGGCCTTGAAGCAGACGTGCGAACTGTTAGCTGATGATAGAGAATAACAGGCCCAATAGGAGGAATCTAGGCCCATAACTCTAATATTGTTGTCTTCTTCCTCGTGTGGGTGTGGCCCATCGCTTTCGTCTGTAGATCGGCGGCGCATCGAAGCCGACGAATACTCCGGCGAAGGCCGCTGCACAGCTCGGGCTGCAGCCGGAACTGAGGGTGAAGCGGGTGTTCGCCCCTATCGCGCGATCCAAGCCCTTCCCCGTCACCGCCGGGGCCGCGCCCCGGCCGTCGTCGCGGGCTCCTGGCGCCCGCAGCCTCGTCCGACCCGGCGCCCGAAGCCTACTAGAGGCTTCGAGAGTAATAAGGCGAGGAGGAAGCGATGGGGTCCGTGGATCTGATTGCCTCCTGCCAAGACTCCATCCGCCAGGTCGGATCTCTACGCGACTCCGTGCTGATTGATTATTTGTTTTAGTTTTTCGAATGCAATCTAACATAAGATTTTAGCTAGTTTCGATGGATCGGACGAATGAAGCTTGGGTTTTTTTTTTTCGTGTGTTCCTAGTCCTGCGAATTTTCATTGTGCTGAAAGTATCTGACTAATGTGTTACACTGAAACAATTAGTATAACCTGTTAAAAGAGTCATCTTTTGCTTCCCCCTCTGAAACTGCATTCTTTTTTTGTGTCAAACTTATTGCTAGAATGCCTTATAATTAAATTTAAACTGTTTTTGTATGTGAAAAGCGTCACCGTTATAGCTTCATAACTTCTTTTATATTTATCTTCCGTAACTGTAATCAGCTCAATTTGTGAGCGATGACTAGATTTGCCTGTGTGATGGATCTTGCATGCCAAATAATCTTCTTTTCAGCTTTGAGAAATGACTTCCATTTTTTTGTTTGTGGACGCAGATTGGAGATGAGATTTCAGAATCAATAGTGTACATTGATGCTGGCACCCTTGAAGCGTTTCAGTTCATAGGGGCATTCCCTCTGCTTCTTGAACTTGGCGCTCGTGCTGTTTGCAGCTTGGAGAATGCGTCTCCTCTTGATGCTGTGAGATTCTTTCACTACCTTGCTACAACAAATTAAGGAAATACTAGTATTCTTACTTTACAATAGCTGAAGTATGTTTAATTTTATTGCGGAACTAAATGAATCATCTTCTGGGCATCAAAGCTCAAGCAAAGGAATTAATATTTAGCGCAGATGTTGGTAAAGGTTAGAAAGCATTCAGAATTAGATTTCTGGATGGAGTTCACTAATGGTATATTGTATAATTATGATGTAATATTTTCCCAGTTTTGCTTGTAGCTTTCATACTTGATGACTGTCCTGGAATGATATTCTGATTATACATGCGCTGTATAGAAACCTCGACCCAAGGGAATAGATTTATGGAAGGCATTGCGTTTAAGAAAAGGCCCTGAAGCCGCCTTATCCAGGGCGCCTATCGCTCTTCGAAAGCTAACACACAGCAAGGGGCTTTCTTTCTTTTAGAACCCGGTTTGAGCCCTGGTTGGTAGCCGCACAACTGGAGGTCATACCGCCACACGATTAGCATGTTCTCGTTATATACGGCTAAATGCTCTGCCTGCACCTGAAAGATTGTCTATATATAATAGAGCTAAATAGGGGCATCTTCCAGTATTAAGCTTGCTGAGGAGCTATATGGATAGGAGAGAGTGGAAGCAAGCAATCCACGTGCCGGAACCTTGATTTCTCCTTTTTTTAATTCTTTTTTAAAAACCCTTTAAAAAAACTTTTTTTTCACTCTTTTTTCCTTTTTTCTCTCTCTTTCCCTTTTATCCTGTTTTGCCCTTTCTCGTTTTGGTTGGTTTTGCCTCTCTTGTTGGTTCCTGCAGGTTTCATCTCTAGCCTACCCCAACTTGCTTGGGATAAAAAGGCTTTGTTGTTGTTGTTGTTGTTGTTGTTTCCAGTATTAAGCTTGCATAATTGTCTGTATCCTTATATCTCTTCTGTTTTCACTTCCCATGAGCAAGTGAGGCCTGATACATTCTTATTAGGTATTGTTTGTGTATGAAACCAGGTTTTGTGTGGTTTTCTAAGATAAGAAAAATAATCGTGACAGATGTTTGTTTTTTTGTGTCCTGAATTGTCTATTTTCTCGTTTTCCTTCAACCCAGTTACACTTTATATTATGTGTTTTACAGGCTGCTGACTGGGACTCAAGTTTTTTGCATCCAGCAAGCAAGATTGTAGTGATTACATCATGCCTTCTTAGTGATGCACATCGGTATATTCTGCGATGCCTGGGCAACCATGTATCAGTTTCACATTGTACAGTACTGACAGCTGTTTCTGAGGTACCTCACCCTTGCAACTATATATTCGTTTTTACGAGAAACGCTGGTACAATGTGTTATTTGTGACGTCTAGATGCTTCTGAAGTGTTTGAAGATTCTGCCTACTAATAGAAAATTCCCTATGGTATAAGCTGTGAATTTTGCAATTCACATCCACAAAATAGTAGGAAAAAAAAATCATATTTTTTTCCAACAAATTATGCAGGCAGCAGTGCACATCCTCTGTATGAATTGTTCGTTATTTTTTTTCTTCTACTATGTAGCGCACTGCAGATTACATGTCCCATAATGCAAAATTTGTCCAGTTTAATTGTTTTTTGAATTGAATGAGTAAAGTGGAATACAATATTTTCTTTGAAATACCCAGTAACTTCTGCATTAGTTAGAAATTTATAAGTGTCATGGTAAGTTTTGGTAAGAAGGATTTTTCTTTTCTGTTGCAGATTGGCCATTCAGCGTATGTTAACTCTCCACTTGGGCCAGATGCTTTCCGCGAGTACGAGACGTTACTCATTCAGGATCACGAGGAACTTTTTAAGAAGCATGAGAAGTTAGACAAAAATAAAGATAATCAGGCCATGGAGACTGATTTCACCTCAGATGTTGATACTAAGTTGGGTTCTGGGGTGCATTACGGCACTAATTCTGATTCCAGCCCAACAAAAAGGAATTTATTCGATGATAACTTAGGCCAGGTAGAAGGAAGAGAAAGGAGGTTCTCTGTAACTGTGTTTCATTTTCCGATGATTTTCTCTCCCATTTCGTCAAGGACTTTTGTTTTGCCTTCTGAAGGCATAATTGCTGACTCATACTTGTCAAATCCTCATGAAGATTCCCTTGGCCCTGGTCTACCATTGATATCTGCTGGTAAACCTTTTGACAGTGACGAGGTACCCCCAGGAGTGACCTTGACTGCTCAGTTTCTGTACCATTTGGCCAATAAGGTAATGATTATCACAGAGAACATACTAGTACTTAGTGAATTTAATCGATTCTTTCAAGGCTATAACTCTTCCTATATCGATCACTGTTTTCCATTGCCAATTTTGTGTAGATGGACCTAAAGCTCGATATATTTTCATTCGGTGATACATCAAAGGTCATTGGGAAGCTGATGATGGACATGTCAAGTTTATATGACGTTGGTCGCAATAAGAGATCTGCTGGTCTACTTATCATAGATCGTACAGTTGATCTTCTAACTCCTTGCATCCATGGTGACTCATTTCTTGATAGGATGCTGTCGTCGTTGCCACGCAAGGAAAGGATGTCATCCTACTGTGCCCCAAAAAATCCACAAACTCCAAGCAAGCATGGTCAAGCTACCATTAAACGTTCCCCACTCGATTTTAAGATTCCCTTTCGGACGGTCTTTAGCAATGAAGAAACCAAGAGCAGGACCAATATGTTGTCTGAAAGTATGATGTCATTTGTTTCTGGATGGAACTCTGGGGAGGTTGATTCTGAAGTTAGCTGGCTACCTGATTATGCTGATAATGCAGCTGATGACAAACTTGGAAGCCAGCCGGGCACCATAAATGGTTCCTTTCTATCTAATAATGCTGGAGTGCGCTACTTAGAAGCATTATTAGATAGAGGAGCAAAAGACGGGCTAATGCTGATTAAGAAATGGCTTGTCGAAGCTTTGCAGCATGAGAAGCTATCCTTTGCATCTAAAGGTCGTCAAGGGGGGGCTTCCATTTCTGAGCTTCGTTCTATGGTGCAAATGCTCTCTCAGGACCAGTTGTCCTTGTTAAAAAATAGAGGAGTTATTCAGTTAGCACTAGCTGCCGAAATGGCTCTCCGGGAGCCTCAAAGTTCTCGCTGGGATGCATTTACAAGTGCCGAGAGAATATTGAGTGTTACATCTGCAGAGACAACTCAAAGTCTTGCCAGCGAACTTCGTGATTTCATCAACACTAGCACTTCAGTGGAATCTCATAAAGCGGATTCTTCACAAGGTCTTCTTAGTTTCCAGGATGTGTTACTTCTAACAGTTATTGGGTATATTTTGGCTGGCGAAAATTTCCCTACATCTATTGCTGGTGGTCCCTTTTCTTGGGAAGACGAGCGTTCTCTGAAGGATGTTGTGGTGGATTCTATTCTTGAGCGACCATCATCTGTGAAGTTGCGTTTCCTTGATGGACTGGATAATGAACTTGTAGCTAAAGTTAGATCCAAAGAAGGCAACGGAAATACCAAGGACTCTACTGGGCCAGCATCCAGTACTGATGATTTTGATGACGAATGGGGTAACTGGGATGACG
This sequence comes from Eragrostis nindensis, assembly GCA_012490785.1. Classification (NCBI taxonomy): domain Eukaryota; kingdom Viridiplantae; phylum Streptophyta; class Magnoliopsida; order Poales; family Poaceae; genus Eragrostis; species Eragrostis nindensis. The sequence continues at coordinate 753,306 of JAAXCT010000213.1, read as the reverse complement.
ATGATAATACTGATCAAAAGGATGATGCTTATGGGGATATGCAACTTAAGTTGGAAGTGCGAGATAGGGTTGATCAACTTTTCAAATTCTTTCACAAATTGTCCAGTATGAGGTTAAGAAACCAAGCTCTTGGAGAAGGTCTAGCAGCATTGAGTAGATTTGAGACTGATAGCTACTCAAGGAAAGGTTTGCTTTATAAGTTGCTACTAGCTCTCTTGTCGAGGCTTGATGTACCTGGCCTCGAATATCATTCATCAGCTGTTGGTCGTTTATTCAAAAGTGGATTAGGTAGATTTGGGCTTGGACAGGTAGGTTTCCAGTTTTATGTTTTTACTTGGTTGTGCTATCTTTTTTTTTAAATGTTTTGATTGCCTTTCTCTAACTATTGTTTCTTATGCAGTCGAAACCTAGATTTGGTGATCAAAGTGTTCTTATCGTTTTTGTCGTGGGTGGTATTAATACTCTTGAGGTATACTCTTTTTTCAGTTATTCTATTATTTCAATCATATCATTTCTCCAAGAATTTTTGGTGTTTACATGCATATTTGATTTCCATTCCGGACAAAGATGAATCCACCCCCTGTTTTTAATATCACTGAAAAGACATGATAAGAATGATATTGTAAACAATTGGCTATCCGTTATAACTTTTTTTTTCTTTACTATTATGAAATTTATCTTTTTATTGAACTTTGGAATGTGCAGCTTAGTCCACTTCTCCTGTAAATTGTGGATTTTCGTGTTAATTTCATAATTTGTGTAGACATCAATTTTCATTACTGCTATTGTGATAAGCTTGTGTATTTACTTGCACCGTTTTATCTGACCCGTACAAGCTAACAAATTCTTCTCTTTTGAAACCTAGTTATCGGTATCAGACAGTAATTGTGTTATAACAAACAGAATTGTAAACAGTTTCCTAACAAACCAAATGGTCTCGTTGCAAGGTCCGGGAAGTCATGGATGCAATCTCAGAGAGCAGCAGACCAGATGTGGAGCTTATTCTTGGTGGTACAACCCTTCTCACTCCAGATGACATGTTTCAGTCGATGTTGGGCTCATCGAACTTTTCTTAGGCTCAACCTTCACACTTGAGAAGCCTACTGCACTGAGCCCTCACATAATATGCATCTGAATAAGACTCCCAAAGAACTCAAACAATTGTCTGGTAGCATTTTTAACGAATTTTAGTGTCTGGTGGAGAAGAATGTTCAGATTCTGAAGAACTTATTGTTGATACTACCCGAAGCGAGAAATTAAATATTCATAAGAATCCTTGGGAGCTTTATTAGTAAAAGAGGCTGCAAGATATAGCAGCACTGGCAATAAAAGGTTATGCAATAATCTTCAGGACATGCACATATTTTTCTGGAAGCTATAAAAAACAGTGTGTATTTTAGTCACTCAATAGCAGGCATACATTCATTATCAAACATCAATAGGTAGAGAACAAAGTCTGAATTGATCTGCTAACTGTACACTTGCAACTAATATGAACTTTGTAATGGTTTTGAGCTGTTGTAATTTGCTCCCATGAGTTGCTTGTTGGTATAGTGACTAGCAGGTAAATCAGTGGATGTTGTGTAGTTTTGATATAAAAATTGTTGCGATTGGGAAACTCAAAAATACATCTTTGTTGAATTCATGAAAAATTGTATCTATGTTAAAGATTTGACCAAATCATCTCGATTCAGTAACTGTTATTTAGAATCAGGTCGCTCTGACTGCCATGTCCTTAAGCGAGCCTTGGACTGGGAAACAAATCTTTGTGATTGATGTGCATGTCAAGGGTATCTTTAACACTCTGATTTCACTCATGTAGCAGTTCTGATACTCATTGGCTAATCTGAAAAATGTAAATATTATAATAATTTTATATATCTTCCGCAAGGAAACATTTTACTGTTGGATCTACCAGACTGTTTGTGTTTTATTCCTTAGTTTACTGCTTTTCACCTTTGTTATAATAGTTGGTCAATTTCTATCACAACACGAAAAAACCTTATCATGTAGATTTACATTCTGATTGAACTTCCAAATTGATTTCTGATTTATAAAAAGGTATGAATATTCACGGTAGTATCTATCCGCAACATAATGGCAACATTTCCATCAGCCTACTATATATATCCTGGATCTTGTATCATTGGCAGTTAGTTTGTGGAGAATCTTGGGGTCACATCTTTATCAATAATCTCACCATGCATGATGCATGGACACAATGGACCTTCAATTATTGCTAGTACAAAGAACCGAAAAAGGCACAGATGGTTACACGTGCTACTAGGAAATAAGTGAGCCACTGATCGTGGTTCTCCAAATCTGATGTTTGACATGGTTACACCCTGCAGTGTCAGGTTTGACATGCTAGTGTTTTAGCATTGCTTGGCTTCTACAGCCTTGTGTTTCTTCTGCTTAGGCATAGCAGCTGATTCAGGGATAATCAGTGATGCTTGTCCTTGCCTGCCTGTTTGGTACTGATTCAGTGGCTGTCCATGGAATGGTAGACATGTCCGGAACTGAATGATTCATGGTCCTGGATAGATGGGTGTCTTCTTGCTCGTGCTGTGTCTGCTGTGCACTTTTGGTTTCCTGTTTTTTTTTTTTTTCAAATTCTTGGTCTCTATTTCATTATGTTCTTAGAAGAAAAGGAGTACTGTGAGAAATATATCCTTGTTGACAACAAAAAGAATGAATGAACCTGAAAACCCTCGGCACAGCCATTATCCTGGTACATACTGCAATCCCAGTATGCTGCAAGTAAGCATCACTCTGTTGGCCTTTGTCCTAGTTTCACAGAAGCGTCATTCTTTCTTGACCATTATAGCACAGCAGGATCATCTAGCGTCAGGATTTCTGGCTCAAGCCAGTGAAGAGGTGGAGCAAAAGCTGGAGCATTCTTCATTACTTGCGAAACTGCTGCCTATTTAGCACATTGCAACAGGAAACTCACCAGAAATCGTTTATTGGTGCTGTCGTCGTAGTGCTGGGGCAGCAAGATTCAAGACAAGATGTTCTGGATTGTGCAAGATCTCCTTCCCCATTCTGGCCTCTGCACTTTTGCACGCGTCCGTACGCCTGGCTCTCTCAATGATCCTTGTCCCTGGCCCGCCGGAGGCCGAGAAGAAGGCGAGTCCATCGCCAGAGCCGCCGGCGCGTGATCCGTGGACATGCCCGTGCACATCAGCTGGAGGCTACGTAGATGGCGACAGACAAGCTCGAAGTACAGACAGCTGAATGGGGTTTGGCAGCGCCCTCTTGGCTCCTTGCTTCAGAGCTGGCCATGGCGCTGTGCGCAGGCCCATCCCAGCACATGCCGTGGAAACCTTGGCGTCCCGTTTCCATGATCCGTTGTCATCTAGTTGTTAGCATGTTTGCACTGGATGGATTGAACTGTGCTCTTGCTGACTGAAGTATTCAGAGTACGTGGATTAGCAGATGATACTACTGTGCTGAATGTTTGGTTGTTATATGCTTCTTGTTTTGCAAAACTCGTATTAGTTGTATATAGTAACTCTTTGCGAAGCAGCCAGGAACTTTATATGGGCAGTTTCACTTCCTCATTGCTATTGGAAGCTCTCCACGTGCATATGCCTGAAGCTTTTCGGCAACCGTCAATCAGTCTGACAAAATAGCCTAGTCTGAAATACATTTCTTGCAGGTAAACCAGATGAACCAAAATTTTCAGGCTTAAGTACTTCATGTGATGTTTTAGAGCCATGGAAGATGAAACATCCTTCCTAGAGCCAGTCTCAGACATTAGGATTCTTGATGATCTAAAGGTAATAAATATCCTATACTACAAACATATCCTGAATTTTTACCGTGGATCCAAACTCCAAAGTAGTCATCATGAAACCACACGAGATCAAGTCACTTGTTTAGTCCTGAACCTTCTTTGTACTGCCTAGCAGCACACATCATGGCTTTACAGGACCAGATGCATCTGGTCTCTCCTCCAAACTAGTCCTTTCTTCACAACAAAGCCATGGACCACGCACCACAATCACCTTTCTAGCGTGCGGCCACACACTGTCAGTTCCAGCTGATCTTTCTACAGTAGCTCTTTTTAAATGTTTAGGGACCAAATGGTGGACCATGAAGTGCATGATGCATGTTCTTACGCCAATCCTACAAAGCTCAAACCACGCACTACAAAGCTCAAAGCCTAGACTGTACTGGCGACTTTACAAGTGCACATCTGCCTTGTGAGATTACAGTTTATTGCCATGTGGGGTCATCACTTTTGGAGTTTCGTTAATGTCTGAAGCAAACCAGACATTTCGTCCGGAAAAGGAACAAACATAAATGGAGGTCCAAATATGGTAGTGCCATTAATTGCGAGTATGTGGACAGCTTGTAATCCATTTTCTGTCCAGTATTGATTAAGAACCTCAAGCAATGCAATGTGGCCTAGCAAATTAAGCATGGCACAAAATTAAGCAAACCAAGATTGTTTCTCTAGAAGGAGACCAAAAGAGGCTGGTTGGAAAACAAGAGGAAACGAAGACGACGATGAAGAAAAGAGAGAAACAAACATCTTGATTTGGACTAATCGAGAGATGATTAATTCGACAGATATGTAATGTGAGATACATACACACGCACGCATACATATACATACAGCACACGTACGATACAAACTTATCTTGGACGACACCATGCCGTCGACGACATGGAACAAGCTCTGCTTATATAATGTTTTAGCATATATCTCTCTACGCAAATGCATACATGTTTCCTCAAGAAATAAGAAGCAAACCATGCATGCAATGCCATTAAGTAAAACAGCTGTTGATGGATCGATCGATCAGTGCTTTGTTGGCGGGCACTGGTAGCACTTGGTGAAGAGGCCGAAGGTGTTGACCTGGCGGACGAAGTTGACGGTGCTGGCCCACCCTCCGAACCCGAAGCCGACGACGAGCACCCACGCGACGACGAAGCAGTTGAGGGCGAACATCCCGGGCCACCCTCCCATCCCGCGCGGCGGCCGCTCGACGGCGTTCTCCCGGGCGGCCGCCGGCGCGAACGTGGCCATGTGCGCGAGCGCCGGGATGATGTAGACGGTGAAGCTGACGAGGAGGGAGCCGACGGTGGAGTTGATGGGCCCGAAGAAGGGGAAGATGACGGCGAGGAACCAGATGGGGAGCACGACGGGGAGGCGCGCGGCGGCGCGGAGGAGCACGCCGGCGCCGGAGCCGTGCACGCCGACGAGCTTCTCCCAGACGAAGTAGAGCGGGGTGCAGGCGAAGCCGAAGGTGATGAACTGGTGCACGAGCATGAGCACCACGGCGGCGTCTCGGAAGGCGGAGCGCGGGAGGAGGGAGAAGGCGTTGGAGTGGTCGAGGAGCGTGTCGCCGAAGGCCCAGTACACGGCGGACGCCGACGGCAGCGTCAGCGTGAGGACGTACAGCGTGGCGGCCAGGTAGATCAGCTTGAACTTTTGCGGCTTCCACATCGCGTGCATGATCTCCCTGCAACAGGCAACGTCAGTCAGTTCGTGCTTTAATTTCGACGACACGTCGTCGATCACCAGAGCTCGATCTGAGCTTCTGAAAGAAGAGAAAATAATGCTTTTGAAGCTAGGCTGTATTACACTGTGACAGCATGGCCTCCAAAGGTGTAGAGGATGTTGGTGGCCCCGGTGAAGTAGAGCACCATCTTGCTTGGGCCCGTGTGAGTCACTCCCTCTACCTGCAATGATTTTGTTCCATTACACCCATGAACATTTTGTAAAGCCTAAGATGGTAGAGAAAGACGGACATGAAATTGGATATGATGCGTATGGTATAGTGACCTGTCCGTGCGCGATGGCGGCGATGGTGAGGTACCATGCGGTGTAGGTGGTCATAAGGAGGCCGAGGAATGACCAGATCCGGTAGTTGTGGAAGGAGGGGATGAACACCGTGGTGGCGCAGCAGGCTCCGAAGATGTACGTCCACGTCCGCTTGTCGTACTTGTCGTTGATGTAGTAGATGTTGCTGCTCATTATCGTCCAACAGAGCACACAGATCAGTTGTCATTGATTAGAAAGATACACACATCGATCGTAAACAAATGTGATTACTAAATTACAAATACCGCAACATAAGATATTTGTGACTCAGATGATGGAGGATCGATGTGTGTATGTGCGTGAACGGATGATTACCTCGCACATGCGATGAGCTGGATGACCGATCCGAAGAGGAGGAAAGTACAGTTGAAGAAAAGGCCAATGTTCCTCCAGTGCTTTCCCAGCAGCCCATCAAGAACCTCGAACCACTGCTCCCAGATAATTAATGCAGTAACATCAAAAGAATCAGATCGATTTTAATGTGTGAATTGAGGATAGTTTTTCTGGACACAAAGAAGTTGCAAACCAAAATAAAATGCACGTACTACATACATACCTGGATGACATGGTTCCTGAAGTCGACCTTCTCGCGCTCCTTCCTAGTGCGGTACTCGACGTAGAGGACGCTGATGAGGTACGCCGTCCAGCTGCCCATGAGGCCGTAGAAGAGCTGGAAGACGATCCCCGACGCCATGCCCAGCTGCGAGAAGGAGTAGGGCAGCGTCAGCAGCACCTGCGCCACCTGGTTGGACGCGCAGCTGAACCACGCGTCGTACACCGACCCGCCGTGCCAGAACAGGCTCGACAGGCCCTTGCCCTTGGACGACGACGACGCCGGCCCGGCTTCTCCGCCCTCGCCGGCGCCGCCGCCGCCGCCGTCCCTCTCCATCTCCATGTAGTTCCCCGCCACGATCGTCTCCACCTTCTCCGACGCCATCCTCTCTCCGCTCTCTGTGACACTTGCTAGCTACCTTCTTCCTCCTCGCCGTCTCGCTCGTTGCTCTGACACTGCCGGCTATCCTATATAGCTCGGCTGTCGACCAATAAGCTGGCAATTCGCTCAGAAAGAAAGAGAGGGGAAAAAAAAAATCTTAATGTGGTATCCTGTGCTGTGTCGTGATGGGTGCATGCATGGGTGGGGCAGCGCACGAGCGGCCTGGCCCATGCATGCATCTTCGGAGACGCAACTTCGCATCTTTCTTCTCATTATTTTGTTCTCTTTAATTTCAATTTCTTTGGTGTGTAGTATAGGATAGGAAGGATCTAGCTAGCAAGTATAGAGAGACTGACTGTTCGATCCTGGCTGTAGCTAGAGCCTACGTACAATAGTATACACACTATCCACTCGTGGGGAGTGGTCTATAGTTGATAGGATGGTGATGTAGAGATATGGGCAAGTGTATCCAACAAAATGTGCAATCGAAACGTAAACCGGACGGACGTGGTTGGACCTTAGTAGTGGCCCATGCATGCAAAGTTGGCGCTTTGTCCCAGCACAAGTCATGATTTTTTATTTTATTTTGCGGGTATATACAAGTCCTGATTGGTTGATCGAGGAGAGACGATTGTGACTGAATGTAAACAACAAGCTAGTTTAATTTCTACAAGATTAGTGTAAGATAATTCGTTAACAAAATATATTACAGGATCCACCTGCACATCATGCTTGCTCGAATTTGAGTTTGTAGACCGGAATACTATAGTCTTCCTAACAATTATTGTTTATTTAGATCGTTTCTAAGCAGATTTTGTTCTTCCTGTATTTGTTCTATTATATGCATTCCGAAAATCTTTGCCGTACAAGCAGCAGCTCATACAGCAGTATCTCGCAACTATACTAGTTGTTAGTTGTCACACGTGTGACATAATAATGTGGAGCACCATCACGCACTCCTGGAGCAATCATTCATGCCGATGAACGTATGAATGGAATAAAGGGAAACAAAAAGGATAAACCATAATTGAGAGAGCAGAACATCCTACAAGGTGTCATACAGTTGCACTTGCCTTGCCAAACACGTCATCGGCCGGTCATTTATTTCAGAATCCTGAAATAGTACGTGTGCCCATTATCTGCGTTAACGTCATTTACAGCGAGATAGTCCCTCCTCCTAATTTATATTTAAGGGCGTACTCCAGGAGTGTGTGACACTATAGATCGAGGGAACAACATTAGAATATACACATACAATAAACATCAACGGGGAAAGAAAAGAAAGTATCTGTGGGACAGAAGAGTACGCATGACTTAAAAGGTGCTTGCTCACGAGATATGATTAGGATGGCTCTACAAGGAATCAAGAAGGCACAGGTCCATGCTAACATTTGTTAATGCTACCAAACTTTTTCTTTAAATTTTTTTTATTGAAGATCCATCTAAAAGATCGTACAATTGAATAATAGGGAATCGAATTTGCTCTTTCATTAACTGACTAAGAGCATACCTAGCCAGCGATTAAAGATAAGAGATGAATGTACTTCTGGGCCTAACGGTGACCGCAAAGTATGAAGAATTTACCTTTTTCTCAAATTCAGGATTTGTATGTACATAGATACATAGATGGATTGTTCGAGAAAAAAGTACATACATAGATGAATTGTACATGGTGACCAAAATATTAATGATGTGAAACAACTTGAATTTGGGCCCCTGCCCTAAAATCAGGGACCACATCCAACGGTAAGCTAGCACTAACAAGTTGGTAAGAGTAGAACTTCCAAATATGATAACGTGGATCTCTATTGATCAAGGCTTCTGGACCTCTAGAGCATATAATTAATTAGGGACAAACTAGATGCAAATCCCTCAGATGTAACATCAGTTGTGAGAACTAATCATAATATGAAGGATCAATATATATATATAATTCATGCCATAGATCAATCAACCACATGATGGAAGTTTTCTATTAATTCTAGCTTTTTTCGCTAAATGAGCATATGGGCACACACTGTGATGTGACAAACTACCCAAAAAAAGGACCTCAAAAAGTATGTCAGAAAATGAAGTTACAATTTGCTGAGACTGACAACCCAACAAATGTTTGGAATTTAAGTTGTTTCATGAAGATCTTCCAAATGAACCTTTTGACTCCATTAATTGTCCATCAGACTAATGATTCGAACTAGTACGTAGCTGGTAATAGGGGAACAAATAATTAAAATGATGTTAGGTAGCCGTCTTGCTACAGAGTAATTGGTTATGTATATATTTTTATTTTTTAATGTATAGTTATATGTTTATAGCTTGGTAAATATAAAAAATAATGGATAATTGAAGTGCTTTGATGGCTGTTAAATAATGATCGATGATGATCTCGTTTGTGACCGCATTGCATCTCATTAGCATCCATGTGTAGTCGATCTTACATGGTGCCTTCCTACTCGACCTGTGATCTTCTCATGATTGCTTCTGGAGTTGCAAGCAAACTTAGCTGTTTTTTGAATAAACAAATTAAGCCGCCCCCTGTTTTATGCAAAAATTAAAGGTGGAATGTACCCTTAGAGGTAGCCCTCTTGCTCATGATGGACCATGCATATGCATCTCTTTTTCTTCACGCATGGACCATGCATATGCATCTTTTCTGAATCCCGGGACCATGCACATTGTTTCCTCCTCGGTCCAACTTCTAATAACATGTATCTTTGCCGACCATCTATCCATATCCTAAAGGATGTTCATGTATCAACTGTAAGACAGACATGTGTGAGTTTCTTTTCAATTTTGTCATCATGAGGCAGAGATCAGGAGTCTTTCAGTAGAGCTGGCATCAGCGGCATGGCTGCACTCAGGCTAGCTTGTTTGGGTTGGCATGCATGAATGTCGACCACGGACCTGGAGAAAGGACTCCGGCACCTTCGTGGGAGGTTACTCCTCGTAAGAATGCCACTGCCAATCTCCTTGAAATGATCATGTGGCACTCTCGATTGCACAGCTGAGTGAACACATCATGTGCGATGGTTTGCACGCATCTTGGCACGTATTGCATTATGCTGGTAGCTACTGATCGGCTAAAATGCAATTTGATTGAGCAAACGTGTGTAGTAACTATAAATAATTCATCCATAGTTTTTATCAAGTCATGGTTTGATCAAATAATTTTTTAGACGATGGAAATGAAATGTTAGCTTGTCTTCGAAGAAAGTACGGTAAATTATAACCACCAAAATTAATCCACTAAAGATCATAAAAAGTGCCCAAATACAGCACTGGTATCAAAATAGAACAAAAAAGAAACAAGTGAAAAGAAAGACACCTACAACTCGCAAGTCTTTCGCTTATTCTGATGCTCACGTGGGGTATAGGTTTTGTGACATTTACTGTGAAATGGCGACATGTTTTTTTGCCGGAGCAACTTGTATAGCACGGCCCCGTTTATGCTTAGCTAGATTATCCATGGGTGGCCATAAATATGATGCATTTCAACTTAATGAAATTAATGGTATATAAACACGAACAACACCTTTTTTTTTTTGGAGGAAAACACCACTATGAGCCATGACGTGACAACGTTGGGGCATGAAAAGGCCGGCATGGCTCATTGCAAAAAACCAAAAAAGAAAGGCCGGCATGGCAGGAGACAATGTCTTGGGCTACAACAGGTCGAATTGGAGTGGACATAATTTGGGCCAGCATTGCTTAGGATCTGAGCAATGATGACAACAACGTTTCTCGTTTGGGGGATCACTAATTTCGCTCTGGCCCATTCATTTGGACTTCTTTAGCGTGTGCGCTTTGTGCTTGTTAGACGGCCCAGTTCTCATCCACTCAGCATTTGGAATCAAACAGGCCGAAGGTGCCTTGGCTCAAAAAAAAAAAAATGGCCGAAGGTGCCTAACTGCCTATTGGCATAAAGCAAGTTTTGAACAAAAGGTCAGATAGTGCTCTGATGCGAAAAGATAGACTAAACAAGAAGTGATTTAATTCTTTTTTCTACTACAAAAACTGAACAGGCATTAAGCATATGACCAGCTTCAGTCCGATGGCACAGGATCTTTCAACCAGTACCCGTTCAGTTTCACCCCTATACCACTGTCGCGCACGAGAACCTATTCAAATCTCACTGCAGTGAAATGGAATCAGTCGTAGTAATCATCGGCTGCCACCACGCAGAGCACCGTTAATCATTGCGCCAATCCAGACGAGATCAACAGCAGATTAAAGCTCTCACGAGCGCAGAACGCGTATCAGTTCTAGGAGCAACAAAGAAATGATAGGCTTACCCGTTCCAAGTCTTTAGCCAATGATGAGGCGCAGTGTCCTCGCAGGGCTTTTGAGGCCAACGCACCATTGCACGGTAACTAAAGCATCTAATTAAACCGTGATTACAAAGTTTAAGGCATGGTTTGACCGCGCCGTAATTACAAAGCTTAAGGCAGGGCATACTTAATCACCATGAACTTGGAGCTCTATCATCATCTTGCAACTAGCAAGATGGCCCGCGCAAATTGTACGGCTAGATTAAGTATATGATGTTTTTGCACTTAACACCAATATTTGTTTGCATTTAATTTTCTTAGATATTAGATTATAAAGAATTATATTAACATAAATAATAAAAAGTATTTTGTTACCTAATAAGATTTTGTGAACTGAATGTATTGAATAAACGTATATTTCAATTGTTATTCGTCCATTGGTTGTTCCCCTAACCATTCACCAAGCCGGCCCACATTGTTCTCCACCATGCGAGGTGTTCTAGTAGGCCGTGTTCTCAGGGCACTCACCTGCACAGGTGTGTTCTAGGTGGTTGCACTCCTGGGCTATCTGTTGATGGCCACCCTTTTCTGCACGCTGCACCACCTCTCTTCCAGACCGGCGGTGCAGCGTGCAGAAAAGGGTGGCCATCAAAGAGCACTCGCAGCGTCGTTGTCTTCAAAGTCCGAGTTGTCTCCTGTCATTTGTGACAGAGGCCAATTAGTTCATCCACAATGACATAAGCCATCTCGGTGAATCACACAATATAATTACAGAATGCAAGTCGGGACCATGACCGAGTCGCGAGCGGATCCCCGTACAGCCCTGTGTGATCAAACCAAGTCGCCATCAATTTTACGGTAAGGAAGCCGGATTGGTGACTATCTTTGGCTTATTTCCATTTTGGGAACAAGGCCGGACCGGTGGGCATCAGGATGGAGCTTGTGATTCGAACCATGGGAGACTGGGTCAAGCAAGTCCGTGACGGAAAAACTAAGTTTTCCGAGTTATCTTCTGCGATCATTATGAGTACACGACACGGTCCTGTTGATCGAGAGTACACAATTAACCCATACGAAAGACGAACCATGGAGGTCAGTGGTGGATCCAACGGAGCACCAGGGGGACACGAGCCCCCCCTCGTCGCCATGCCATGGAGCCCTCCCTGAGCCCCTCCTACATTTTTTTATCCATGGAAGAGAGGAGAGAGACCTAGAGGTAGAGGTTGAAGAAGACCATAAAAATGTGACCGCCAATCCATAGCTCGAGCTCGCATGTAGGGTGGCCCACATGCGCGTCTGCGATCTTTTTCTTCCACCCGCCGCCGCTGAGTTCGCCCCCACCTCTGCCCTCGACCGCCGCCATGCTAACCACTCGCGATGAAACAGGTAGGCACATTCCTAGCAATGTTGCCACTACTCTTATAGGCAGGATAGTAGCACATGACTCAGTAAATATAAAGACATATTATTATTATGTGCAGCTGTCCACGCCCCATGGCTTTGACTGCTGCTTACGTCGCTGGCTCTGTTTGTTTCCATTTATAAGCAGCTTATCGATATAAAAGCGATAATCCCACCCAAACGGCGGGATTATTTCTCCATTATCAGTGACGCTGATTCTCATGTGAGCATAACGCGAGAAGCGATTCTCCCCACCGCTGGCTCCTCTTTTCCTCTCCTGCCCTCCCTCCCTGCGCTCGACGTCCAGCCTCACCATCATCGCCGCCGCCCCACCTCCATCCGGCTGCCGCGCGCCCCAGTTGACGTCGGACGCATCGACGACGACCCCGCTGCGCCAGCTCGCGAGACCCCGGACCGACAACCGCCTTCCCGTGTCGACGTGCCGGCGCCGCCCTGCCCATCCACCGCCTCCCCGGACGACGTGCCGGCCTCCCCAGATCGACGCGCCGCCCTGCCCCGACCCTTCCTCCCCTAATCGACGCGCCGATCCACCCACCCCTAGCCGGCCCCTTCCTCCAATTCATGCCCCGACCCTTCCTCCCCGAATCAACGCGTCGCTCCACCCATCCCTGGCCCCTTCCTCCAATTCCAATCCTAGCAGCGGCGGCGGCTCGTCAAGCTGTAATGGGATTTTTTTTTTTTTGTTTATCCTGCAGTTCGTCGAGCTGTCAGATCTTTCTTTTCTCTCGGCAGAAAAGGAGGATTTTTGCTTTGCACTTCCTGCTTGATTCGTTCTCTATCATCTTTCCCTCAGCCAACGGTAGATTGGTACCTTGATGACTAACGGATATTAGCAGATTGGGATCTCGTATTTTAACCACTCAAAATATACTATACATATCGGGTTCTTGTAAGTAGAACAAAAAAGAGATATTATCAGCCTCATGGGCATTTAGGTCATTTTTTAGCAGTCAGGATAGACAACCGAATGAAAATAATTAGGATTGCCAAACATTTTATGTTTGTTTTGCCAGGTGTCTTTTTAGGCAAAACGATGCTATTATGTTGTTTTGTTACAATTTAAATGTCAGCATAAGCTTGTCGAATTTATACCTTGATCTTCTCCGGATGAATACAAATTACCGAAGGGGTCGGTGATTGAGCTTTCTAGGGAATCTAACCATGTGCTGAAAATAAGTAGTGTCCATTTTTGCCTTTCTCTTTTGTTGATTTCAGAACTTAATAGGATTCACTTTGATGGAAGGAATGATTGATAGCTCATAAAGATGCCTTATGTCACAATGAATGTACTGTGTCCTTAACTAAGATAGATAAGATATTTGTTCACAGATTTCTTTTCATATGTTGAATGCCAATAGATAAGTCAGTAGTTAGAGTACAAGGATTACCTTGGACTGTTCATACCTCTTTCACAAACTAAGGAGAGCAACCCTTACATGTTTGAAGAGGGCATCTGAAACCATCTTAATTTTCAACTTCTCAGTGCAACCAGAAGCTTGGAACCACACCCGCGCGCACTTGAGATAGCAAAGACAGTCTTATGGCTCTGGTTGAATAAGACGAACGGTCAAACGAAACTCAAAAATAATCAAATATCAACAATTTAAAACCGGAGGGAGTAGTCCTTGGTGCAGACCACGGAAAGCTCCAGCTTATTCCACGCCATGATGGAGATCTGTAGTTCCTCCGATGTTCTCTCAACCTACACTTGGGACCGAATCCAAGCTCAGTAGAGTTGCCATATCTTTCTTCAGCTCAAACTGACTATCTATGGCGCCAGCGCATGAGTACGGTAAAGCCAAAAGGAGTAGTGCCAACTGCCGAGGCCGCCGGAGCTTCTTGTTGTGCCCGACGTCATGTGCCATGGCACCTTCTCCTACATCCAAATCAGACCACAAATCGTAATTCCATTTCTATGAAATCTTTCTAGCAACATAAGAAACATATGAGACTTTTAAACTGTTTGAACACTTTAGTTAAAACAAAATTAATTACCGGAAAGTAAAAATTAATTGCTTACCCAATTCAGTTTTCTAGAATTATAAATTAAGATCTTTTGGTACAATGTACAATCAAGTATTTTTTGATCTCTTTCGCAAAAAAAAACATATTTTTTGAGCTGAACTACCACTGATGTATTAAAGTTTTGAGAGCAATGTTGGTCAATCCAAGTTGGCAAGGGAAGATATGTTAGTCATGTTTTAAGCAAGGAAAATGTACGGCACTTCGTCTGATATTGTCACCTACTTCAGCTGCTGCTTCTGCGCTTGACCACATAGCCTTTGGCTGCGTAACCCATACGTAGTCTCCCAAAGCACTTGCAGTCTGTGCGTGATGTTAGAGCTGACTGTAGAATTGCTTTCGCTTGGATGAGCTTGGCCGCCTCGCGATAATTCGGCAGGGGCCGATCTGTAGCACAACACCCCAATTCATCTTTACGTCTTTAGCCGCCATCATGATCAGGGCAACAGCAAAACGAATCATGTGCCAGTTGATCATCAATTACTCTCAGTTGACTTGATCACATCGTTGAGTCCACCAAAAAGGGCATTCGAAGCCTAGAATTTTCTCCTCTGCTCAGCTTCTTTCAAGCTTCATGCCGCCCGCATGCGTGAAGGCGGTGCCGGCCTCCGTAGTGCATATTTCCATCCATCTCGATCTAATCTAGACACCCCGCTTGCTAGCCACTTCTGTTCTCGTTCAATATATTTGTTGCACACTATACCTCAAGCCCTCGACGGCTTAACTTCTTGTTGCTCATAGATAAACTTCCACGTATTGCTCTTCATCTAACCAGTGCTCGTCGGCCGCCCCAGACGATTATCATTGCTTCGGCGCTTCGAGGGCTTCACCTTCTTGTTGCTCATGGAAAACCTTCCATGTATTGCTCTTCACTTGGCCAGGCTCAACGGCTTCGACATCGCATTGCTCGTCGGCCGCTATGCAGGATCATTGTCTTCGGCGTTTCTAGATGGATGCGTACGACCTCACATGCTATAGATTATATGCGGCAAGAGTCCAATTTATTTACGCCCGTGTTGAAATAGATCGAAGGGCTATTATTAGACTTCATAATTTTGTGGATTTGGTTATTATATTGTGCTGTAGGCGGCTCTTATTTCTTGACAGCATGTGGAAACTCTCTCCATCTTAGATATTGATTGACGTGGTGCTATGTATGGACATCTAATTTTCTTTCTTTTTTTATTCCGAAATTATGCTGTTGCGGTGGGTTGTATTTGAGATGAACTCTTTGGTTAATCTAGGCCGTTCAATGTTCATAAAATCCTACGGCTCATAGCTTTTCTTTTTTGCGATTAACGTGGTAATTTCGTGGCCTCGAGAGCGAACGTGGTGGCTCCTTTGAACCTTCAAATACTAAGATAATAATAATAGATAGATTGCAAAGCACAAAAACTTCTGGTGGTGAAATGCCGGTTCATCAGATGCCGATTTGTTCTGTGCATCTCACGTGAACTGAACTAGTTCTTCGCTTTGCTGACGTGATCGATGTTCAGAACAAGAAAGAGGACGCCCTGTTCCATTGCGATATGGTGCAAAGTGCAAACGTTAGTTTAGGCCTTCCGTTCGTACACCGAAGGTACACATGTCCTTCTAAACAAATTTTCAACTTGGTGAAACAGGACACGACACGATTCTCTCGATCACGTTCGAGACAAAGAGATGATCAAATGGGCGCATGATGGCGAGCTGCCCATGCCGCGAAATGGAACGCACACGCCACGAGCCGCATTCCAGGCTTTCCTCCTTGGCATTTGTGTGGGCTTGTGTGTCTTTTCATTCACGTCCACCATGCACCATTACAAAAGCGGTATGCAAAGTGTGTCGTTAGGGTCACTAATACTAAACTAATCGTGGAGCAGCGCAGCCTAAAGTGACTCCACAGTTTCAGGCACCTTCTTCCCCCTCCCTTTCTCCCTCCCAACAAAATTGCAGAAAGGAAGTGGCATAGGTGCGTAGAGAGCATGCCTTGTCCTCCAATGGATTCCGTCAAGAATCTGAGCAAGGGCGCTGCCAAGAAGGTGAGCAGAGCAGCTGGGAAGAAGCCATCTCGCTCTTCCTGGATGACCATGGGTTTGTACTACCCATCTTCTTCTTCTTCTTCTTCCGGCAAGAGTAGAGGCCAGACTGCAATGGCTGCAGCAGAAGGCAAGAACGGCGACGACGAAAAGAAGAAGAAGAGGAGCATCAGCATCAGCCGGAGCATGACGTGCGCAGGGTCCATCTGCAGCACCAAGGAGAGCTCGGTGATGAACCGCGGCGGCGACGATGCCGCCCGCAGCGCGTCGAGCAGGTCGCTCAGGGCGCCTACGGACGACGCCGCGTCCGCCGCGGTTATCTCTGCAACGTCGTCGTTCAACTCGGACACCACGGCGGCGACCACCGTGACCTCGTCGTCGCCGCTGTCGTCGGCGCTCTCGTCGCCGCTGTCCTCGTTCGGCGGCTCATTCCGCGGGGTGCACCAGATCAGGAAGCTCTCCGGCTGCTACGAGTGCCACTCGGTGTTCGACCCCAAGAGCCTCTCCGCCGCCGCCGCCTTACCCTGTACCGACTGCGACGAGGTGTTCGGCAAGGCCGAGCTGCTCGACCTCCACCGAGCAACACGGCATGCAGGTATCCTTATAACAAAAATAATGTCATCTTTCATTGTTTCTTGCTTCACATTTTTTCTTGAACATTTCTTCATGTTCTGTGCTATGGCAATGGCACAGTTTCAGAGCTAGGACCGTTGGACACGAGCAGGAACATCGTGGGGATCATCTTCCAGTCGAGCTGGCTGAGGAAGCAGGCGCCGGTGTGCAGGATCGAGAGGATACTCAAGGTGCAGAGCAGCGACAGGACCGTGAAGAGGTTCGAGCAGTACAAGGAGAGCATCAAGGAGAAGGCGAGTAATGGCGAAGGCAAGAAGAACCCCAGGTGCGTCGCCGACGGCAACGAGCTGCTCCGGTTCCACTGCACCACCTTCACCTGCGCACTCGGCGCCGCCGGCGGCACCGCCCTGTGCCAGGCGCATTCGACGCAGTGCAAGCTCTGCGGCATCATCAGGGACGGGTTCAGGTACTACTTTCTGAAGTGAACATTCAGATATCTGAATCTGAACAAAGTTTCTTCAGGCTATCAAATCTTTGTACGGAACACCCATCTAACAAAAATGTGAATCATCAGGTTGGACGGTGAGGGGAAGATTGCCACCATGGCGACCAGCGGGAGAGCGCACGACAACGCGCAGGTGCCGTCGGACAGCGGCGAGAAGAGGGCGATGCTGGTGTGCAGGGTGGTTGCAGGGAGGGTGAAGAGGGACGCTGACACAAAATCCTCTGAAGACTCTGATTGTGACTCTGTTAGCCCCTGCTCAGAGGGTGTCTACTCCGATCTGGATGAGCTCTTTGTGTTCAATCCTAGAGCTATACTGCCTTGCTTTGTAGTCATATACAGTGGCTACTAAATCATGACCACCAGTGTAACTTATCAGTTAGTTTTGCTAGTACTACTTTTGATCTGTTCCACTCTGTTTTTGTTTCTTTCGTTCCTTCAGGTTCATCAGTCATAATAAAGAAAAAAAATAGATGTAAATCATTTGTAGTTTCTGTGCAGGTTCCAACCAGCGACTGTCATAGTGTCATGCCATGATGTCAATGATACAGTAGCTAAAACCACAAGAAACTTTCAAATCAGTTTTAAAAACTAGGAAGTACAGGCATAACATGACTACAAGAGAATAAGTTCACGCACTACACACAAAAACAAGTGACTTGTGTCAGCTTCCGAGATCTAGCTCAAACATCAGTTTTGTCCTCATGTGCTGAGCTAAGAACAGATGCTTACCTCAATAAACATTTCAGCTGCATCCAAGGAGCAGCTAGACAGGAGGTTAAGAACGAATTGCCACTTTGGAAGAAGCAATGAACTGGAAATCATATAATCCCCTGGACATGCCATCCAGCAAAAGCCAACTCAATGTACTACAAAAATACTATTATAGTACTGATCCCTAGCAAGTGCTGCTTGTTTGTGCAGCTCTAGAACCGGTAGATGTGATGGTTGATTGTACTGTATTTTAATCCATAGCATTTTGAGGTTGTCAGCTAGTGCACAACAAGACGTACAAGATTATTCTGGCCAGACAGATCATAGGTTCAGGATTGTTTGTAAGCCGTTGTTAATCTAGCATTCCCATGGCATTGTTTAGTTCATAACAGACCAAGACAAATAATCAAGAGCCAAATGCAAGAAGAGTGTCTTCGGCACAGCTTAAAAGAAGATCACTGTCCTCAAGTTGCCAGTTTTATTCCATTGGATGCTCTTGCATAGAACGCATGTCTGGATATGAGGGCATATCAAGATTCAGCGTGAACCTTAAGAAATAGTGACCAATATTGTTCTCTACTGGTTACCTATATGCAGCTTGGATGCTGGGGATATGATACTTAACTTGCTCAGAAATTTGGTTCAAATCATCAAGCCAACTTTTCTCCATGGAATTATCATACCATCACAAAAATGCACACTTCCTGATGTTAAAAATTTGTTGGGAGAAGCGTATTATAATGCTTATGTCAGGCTATAATATGTTTCACATCTAAGTAAGTATACCATCATCTGTGCATAATTAATACTTTACACTTTAAATGTATAACGTTCACTTCACTCCACTAGCTAGTTTTTTATGCTATTCGAAACATTCAGATAGAACATGCTGAATCCATTATGAGTTTATGACAATATCAAGAGCTGAAGTAAGCAAACTAATTTAAGGGCCATGGAACATTTATTACAGTACTCCAACTTATCTGTAAACCGTTGCTTCTAGAAGTTACATTTGTACAATTAACCATATGGTATATAATCTGCATTCGTAGAATTAATCGAACGCTCAGAACAGAGGTTTACCTCTGTGCGCATTTCAGCTGCTTCCAAGGAGCAGCTAGACAAGAGGTTAAGAACAAATCGCCACTTTGGAAGAAGTAACGAACTGGAAATCTTATATTCCCCTGGACATTCTACCATCCAGCAAAATCCAACTCAGTGTACTACAAAATACAACTATGGTACGGATCCCTAGCAAGCTCTATAACTGCTGGTTGATATGATGGTGATTGTACTGTATTTTAATCCATAGCATTTGAGGTTGTCGTCTTGAGCACAACAAGACCTACAAGATTATTCTGTCCACGCAGATCATAGGGAACTCTATGGCATTG
This sequence comes from Eragrostis nindensis, assembly GCA_012490785.1. Classification (NCBI taxonomy): domain Eukaryota; kingdom Viridiplantae; phylum Streptophyta; class Magnoliopsida; order Poales; family Poaceae; genus Eragrostis; species Eragrostis nindensis. Next base: position 733,626 of record JAAXCT010000213.1, on the reverse strand, counting down.
CCACGGCATTGTATACTTCATAACAGAACAGGGCAAACAGCAAGAGCCTACGACAGCAAAGAGTGTCTATGGCACTTAAAAGGAGATCAGTGTCCTCATGTCACCGGTTTTATTCCATTGGACGATTACAGCGACGTGCCTAGAACGCATGTCTTGATGTGGGAGCATATCAAGATTCAGCGTGAACCTTAAGAAACGGGCACCAATTATGTATCCTACTGGCTATCTATATGCAGTTTGGGTGCTGGACATCAAGTTGAGGGGATGCAAACAATGTGCTACTTAGCTAGGTTACAAAGTTGATTCAAATTATCAGGCCAATCCTCCTCCTTGGAATTACCATATCACAAAAAATGCGCACTTCCTGATGGCAGTTAATATTTCAGAAACCAGACACATGAAAATATATGAAAAAAGAAGCACTTAATAATGCCTATGATGCTGGACTATATTGTGATTCAGAAGTTTGTCTTCTGGACATGTTCTACTGCAGAAAATTAATGATTTAACGGTAGTCACATTTAAGTAAACATTGATATCTTTCAGCGTGATACGATATTCTGAAACTTCTATTAAGCATTTCAGTTGCTTCCTAGATGCAGCTAGACGATGTCAAGCACAAACAGACAATTCGGAAGAAGAAGCAAGGGACTGAATCTCTCCTGGACAATGGACATAGTTACTTAGCTGTATATTCTGCTTATAGCGGGCATAAACGCTGAGGCTGTACCCAAGAAACCCAGTTGTGGCAATGACACCGAGCGGGTGGACCAGTACACCGATCGCCTTGCCGAAGAGATACGAAAGAAGAAGATCAGGCAGCAGAAGCACCACGCCGCCCCAGTAGATGAAGGCCACCTTGTCAAATGCGATGAGAGCGTCGTGCAGCATGTGACCGTCCACGAGACAAATCCAGCCAAAGAGGCTTAGATCAACCAGGAGCGACAGCACGACGATAAGCCGGCACACGTCCTCCATGAAGAAAACAGCCAACGCCGCGCCGCCGGCGCACGACAGCGACCCAAAGGCGGCGTAGAAGAAGGCAATGTTGAACACGCGTTCGTCCTCCTTCTGTTCCTCCGGGCTGCGGCGGGGGACGTTCTCGGCGGACCGCTCGGTGCCCCTGCGCTGCCGGTAGTCAGCGAGGGCGTACCCGAACAGCCCGGCGGCGTAGGCCGTGTCGAGGAGCACGATGAAGATGCCGGCGCCGATGCTCGCGTGGGTGACGGTGGCGGCGACCAGCGCGATGTAGGAGACGGAGACCAGGACGGTGCGGACAGGGATCGCCGCCGTGAGGAGGACGGTCCACAGCGCGAGGAAGGAGCTAGCGATCACCGAGAACGTCCACACGGCGCGCTCCGGCCGGTCGGCGGCGAACCACAGGCACAGCGCGGCGAACAGGGCGAAGGCCGCGCGCTCAGGGGTGATCGTGTTGGAGAAGATGTGACGTGCTAGGCGCGACGGGTCATTGGATTCGGCGGCCGTGGTGCGTGGCGGCGCCTGACGGAGCTCTGGCGCCGGCGTGGATCTGGATGTCGCCGTGGCGTCGGTGAGAGGGACGTCCACAGCACTGGGTTTCGTGGCGGCGCGATGACTTGGTCAGGGCCGGTTTTCTCGCTTTTCCTTTTTTTTTCCAGACAAGTCGCCTGAGTCAAGAATGATATTACAAGATAAAATAGCTAGTATTACAAAGCCCAAAGGAAGTACTGAGGAGTGCACATGTTTCATTTTATAGCGCAGTTGATCAATGATGATCTACACTGAAGTAAATTGATATATTTATTTGAACGGCAAAACAAAAAGCTAAGCATATATGTCATATGCTTCCCACAACTATGTGGTGACTCAATTCATTTAAGCCTCATGAATTTGTTTGCTACGTGTGGAACATACCGCACACAACGCCACCACGGCACAAGGCCATCAGCTAAGGTGATGTATCTCGTGCGTTGGGTGTGCCTGATTCGGCACGTGTTCCCTGCGGCATGGTGCTGTAATGAAAACAGAAGATTGCCTTAAGCTAACCGAGGCGGGACTAATACGGCGCAGAATCGATCGCGAGCTGTATGCCTGTTGCTGCTTTTTTTTTTTTTTTTTGAGAAACCGGGTTTCACATCTTTATTGATATACTAACAAATTACATTGGCAGCTTACAAGAACATTCCAGAAAGATGAAAAATTACAAACAAGTTCTTGTAACTCTTCCCCGGTGGACCTCGCTGCTGGCAACCGGAGCCACCGCCCGACGCTTGCTCCCTGGACGAAAGAAGCGACGAACCTGCGACTTGAAGCCGAACTCCAGCTCGACGAAGAAGCTTCTGAAGAAGCCACAACTAGTTTTTTGAAACCAACCTTGGCACAAGTTGGCACATCGAAGCAATCGATGCACGCTTGAATCGATGAACGCGCAGGTAATCCAACGCCGAGACGAAGGAGATCTGACGCCCCAAGAACTGCTGGCGACTTCAAATCAACCAGCAGCGAAGCGACAGCAAAAGGGAAACTCCAACCCGATCTCTCAAGGTGGGAGTACAACCACCATCCCGATTGAACGAGAAAGTGCAGTATATACCTCACAAGGTAAGCAGCAAACATTGACGACGCCGTCGTTGTCGCCGGACTTACCCCGGAGGGACAAAAGTACCTGATGCCGTCGGCTCGCGCGAAGACAGGGAAACCGGCGAAGACAACGAAGTAGCTCGCCCCGAACCTCGGCCACAACTACCACCGCATCGACGCCGTCGCTTGCCGGAGACACAGCAGCACCAGTAAAAGAATCCACACCGCACCACTGGCATGGATAGACCTAACCCTAACCTACTCAAACCAAGCCTAATAGTATAGGGTATATACACCGGACGACCAAATCGAAGGTCCCCCCATCCTCCGACGCCAGGTAGGCCGCCGGAGGCGAGAAGAACCCGTCGATTTGACCGCCGGGAAGAGAATCGCCTTCGATTCTCCCTGTTGGAACTGTAGCGAGGGGAAAGCGAAGCGATAAGGAAGAAGACTCGCACGATTTTTTTTTTTTTTTTGAGGTCACGCATGGCCCCCGTATGCCTGTTGCTGCTGGTGTGTTTTTTTTCTTCTTTGGGCCGCTACCTAGATGTCATCAGCTGGCCCAAAGTGTTGTTAGACAAACAATCGGAACAATTTTGTCTATAATGGCCCAAGTGTTGTTAGACGTCATCATCAGCACTTAATAGGACCCCGTCCAGAAAAAAAAAATCAGCACTTAATAGGAGTTTGTTGCATCCTGCGACGACGACGGTCACGTTGAAATCTCTTCGAAGCTGGTGTGATCTGACACGGACACTAGTTGTACGTACCGTGATTTGCATAGCAGCCGTACATAGTATCGTATCGTACATCCAGCTTTCATCACCGTGGTCGTCGATTTCCGGCCCGTCACCTGAGCCCTACTCACGATCTCGTCGGATCGCTTAATTAATTGCCGGCGATCGGCCATGGCTTACATGGGTCCCCCCTTCCACCCTCCTCCCTGTCATACCCAAGCTCGCCGGGAAAGAGCCGCGGCGGCGGTGGCAGCAGCCCGACAGGCCGCACTTGACGCGCAAGCTGCTGCGGCCGTGAACGACTTCCTGTTCCGCGTGATGGAAACCGGCGGCGTCGAACAGCCGCTGCTCCAAGCGCAACAAACAGCTCCGACTGATCCATGGCCGATCATCAGCAAGGAGATGTGGCAAAAGTGGAAGATCTTTGGAAGGGTACGGAACTGAGCTCAAAGTCCTCCTATACAGTACTTACTAGTACAAATTAAACAGGGCCTAATATCGACTCCACATGGTTTTCTTTTCAGTGTTTTGCGTCCACGATATCTCTCATGCTTGTGGTACTCACCTTGATGTCGGATTCGTCTGATAAGGCGGTTTGCGTGTTTCTGGATCTATTAATCGTTGTAGCGGCGTTCCTGTTCACGCAAGGAGACTAAGAGAATGCCAATCCGGGGCATATATAAATTGTGCATGTGTACAGCTTCTTTATAAAATCTGTGAACAAGTTTGATTCTTCTAGGCTATAGTATGACCGATACTTGGTATATTCAGTACTTTTTCTTCTTTTTTTTCTCTGTTGAGACAAGGTTCTTCGTTGTTTAGTAGAAGAATATCATTATTGCCGAGTTTTCTGCATCAAAAGTGTCAGTTTATCCACTAATATTGGACCTTAACATGCCTAATACGGGTTTTTCTATTTCGTTGGTGAGAGAGGAGTTGGGAGCATTTTGCTGGCAGCGTCAGAGCCAGGCCTGATGAGAGTAACAGATGTGACAGAGTAAAATATTTGACTAGACCACTACCTATTCTGTCATGCCCAGCAGAGTGAATTAGGCAACATAACGCCAGTTTGATCACAAAAGTAAACCATACTAGTACTACTTCATACCAACAGCATTATATCAATTGAAGTGCTAATTACAAAGTTAAAGAATATAGATGAATGCAGACAAAATGCTGTCGCGGATAAGGTAACAATATTTACTGAAACGGATGAATCTATAATACTTTCCCCCCACGACAACAATCAATGATGCCTACTTTGTTACTGTTACTTAGCATCGTGTTGAAACAGGTTCACACTTCACAAAGGTGCTCCGATGTAGCCAAACTGACCCAACCACTCTAGTCAGTTCAAAATATGCTACTATGAAGTGAGTTCAAGTGAGGGAACAGCTCCTTTTCCTGTCCTTGGGCTTTCTCTCAATTGCGACCTCGACCACCAAACTGACCCAACCACTCTAGTCAGTTCAGAATATGCTACTATGAAGTGAGCTCAAGTGAGGGAACAGATGCTACTATGAAGAGAGTTCAAGTGAGGGAACAGCTCCTCCTTTTCCTGTCCTTGGGCTTTCTCTCAATTGCGACCTCGACCACGGAAGTACTGCTGCATTGATTGAAAATAACTAAGGTGAGTTTCAAAACTGTACTTGCACAAAAAGAAGCCCAAGCAAAACACAAAAGAGAAGAGACGGGTCAGTACCCATGAGGCAGAGAAGATATGACCAATCACCACAAAAGCCAAGAGTGGATAGAGGATATAGTTCTGAGCTGTCTCAAGCAACCAACAAGTGTACAAAACAACTAGAATGTTGATGCCTGCAACGGTAAGGATCATGTTTTTTGAACAAATCACCAATTTTAGGATGAATCAAACCAATTTGCATAAAACATTAAAACACATTCTTACCGATCATGCCAATTCGGCTTGTGAAGTGTGCGAATACCACATCAAAGGGTGTGCGTGGAAAGATACTGCTTGCGACACCCATGGCGACAGACGACCACCAAGAGCAGAAGACACCAGTGAAGCACGCCTTGTGGTTGCCCAAGCCTTTCAAAACTGCTTCAGAACCAAAGCCGGGCAGCAAAGCCAACGATCCGTAGAGCGCGTAGCCATGGCTACCCGACGTCTTCTCCGCCATCTCCTCCCGCACCTGTATGCACGAATCAATTCCCGGTTCGAACTTGAATGTATGTAGATAAAGCACATTCAAATCGAAATTTGCGAAAGCTTTTCTTATTTTCAAAATCGCACCTTCATCGCCTACATCTAACGTCATCATCCCATCAAGCTTCCATACAACAATACCAATCTTTTTAAAAGCTACATGCATGTGATTGTTGCCAAACTCAACCGCATATAGTGATCTTAGTACCTCCGACTTCACTTGGACAAGCCCTTTCCATTGCCACTCATGAGCTCAGTTTTAAAGAGATAGCAACGTCTGAAACAACACCAATCTAGGCGGAAACTCCAACTTGAGTCACTTCACCCGTAACACGTCTACAGGCAACAAACACTATCATGTCTCTTTTGTATAAAAGCTAATTGAGTGATCTTAGTATCATTATTTGAGGGAAAATTGTTGCCTTGTCATAGATGAGTTAGCCATCGATACATACTATGGTGGTCGAATTTGGTAAAGAAAAAGAAAACTACATGGGTGAACCTGCTGGCCTGTATAAAACCTTTGAGAACTCTGTTCCTTATTAGCTTTTGTCAATGCTGCTATGTTGCAATACTAGATATCATTTGATTTGCCTGAAATTACAAAATATATCTTCATGGACTGTGGAAGATAGAGAAATGCTCTCTCCTTCACTTCATTCCTAGATGATAGATCAAGATGTATTTGTAGTGAAGAAAGGAGGCATGCCCAGTATGCCAATTTCTTAAGTTCAGATTGTCTCAATGCTTCAGAGTTAAACTTTGTCAAGCAAGGAAAAAAAAACTTATAACAACTGCATTTAAATTCCTATTCGCTGCTACTCAGACAAGAGTGCTAATACTTTGCATCTTTCCCCTTGAAACATCATTTCTTTATGCCTAAATGCAGTCACTTTATTCATAGATTAAACAGGTTATAAATTCATCTTCTGCACGGTTGTAGGCTGAACCAATTAGATACATTTGAAATACTTTCAGACTATTCCTAGGTAGATCATAACACAAACAATCAATAAGAGCACAGAAATTGGCATGGCAGGTCCTTACGTAGCAGCAGCCGGCAGGCCAACTGATAACAAGCAGTGACTCGCCAACCTTAGAAAATTTAAGCCAGGTAGCGAAATCTTGCCCACATTAGAAAATCAGATTCTTTCATAACTGAAAAATAAATATATAAGTGTTCTGCAGTTTACTGTTTTTTTTTTTTGAATTGTGCAGTTTACTGTTTTGCTTTCATACATTCAGTACAGCTACAGAGAAGCGAATGTTGTATCACGAGTGTTGTCTGCAGATGGGCTAGAACAGACTGCGGAATTGATGCAACAGTGAGTAAAAACAACCCCGTATGACAAAAGTGTCATGTCATGCTTGGAACAAACTATGGTATATATGTATCTTTTCTTGCAGAAGAGCTATGAAGGTACAATATTGCCACTGCAATTGAGCCTACAAAATAATAGATATAGAATTTCCTACAGAAGAGGATCTGTAAAGGTAAAACATTATCAATTTGAAACCTTCACTCATAAGCTATTTTTATCACATTCTTTTTTATCCATCTATTTTCCTATCATTCAACTTGAAACCTTCAGTTATAAGCTATTTTTGTCTAATTAGCATTTATTACCAAAATTTTAGAGTACAAAATATAATGTTTTCTTAGCAAGGAGTTTATTCATTATGATTACAAGGTATGTAGGTAGATTTTCTGACTATATTCATACTTACAAATTAAGGAAATTCTATCCTTCAGTAGAATAGTTATCATTATCATATTATTTCTCTCTAATGAACTTAGTATCAGGGCCTAATAAGATTTCACATTTTAAATGGATTTGTGAACATAATCTTTCTACTCTACCTTAATTTGCTGAAAAACTTGATTATGAAGAGATGTCAAAAAACCTGCAGAGATGATGAAGGGCTAAACTATCACTGTTTACATGTAAACTAAAGAGACACATATATATTTGTTAGTTTGTACTCATGCATCATACTATTTAGCGTAACCTTCATATTCAGTAGTACAGTACCTTAATTTACAAGAGAAAAAATCTAATTATGGGAAGATGGCAAATGAGCTGCAGAAATGATTAGATAAACTGATACTACCAGGAGCTTTTGAAAATTTAGCACTACGGGAGTATCAGCAACAAATCGATTATAATTTTTGTATACTAATTCAACAAGTACATTACCACAATTGAAATATCCGTATTTCAAGTTTTGGCAAAAAAAAATGTTTTTATTCTGCTTTACTTTTTCTTTTGGAATGGGTCCTAAATCCTAATAAAATCATTCTTATTATTTTGTTTCATAATTAGTAGGCAATAAGTATTTGGACCATATGGAAGATCGGCTGTTTCTCTGAAGGCACGGATCAGAATTTACAGTTCTGCAGAAGCAGACTTCCATACCTTATTGAAGATAATTACTGAATATTTGAATACCATCCTTAAACAAGTTTGCAATTAATGATTTGGTAATGCAACAATTTTTATGGTTGTTCAACTTAGAGGAAGCCATGCAGCAGCTTTGCATGAAATTTAGCGGTGGCTTCATGCTGTTCCAATGGATCCGATTTCTTTTGTTAATGTCTAAACTGATGTTATCTATATCAAATATGAATGTAATATAATACGCGGAAACAAGTTGTGAATATGATTCCAGTTCATAATACGCGGAAACAAGTCGTGAATGCAAATACAACATTTTCTAAGCAAATCTGAAAATGCATTGAGCAGTCCTTTTGCGCTTACTCCCTAATAAAATCTTGATTGTGATGCTGCTTTCATCGCAACAGTATAAGATAATCACGATGGACACGCCATTTTTCTAGTTCTAGAAGTCTATTGCCGTCACCGTAGTGCCACCTACCACCGCAAGAACGCAGCCACGTTGCTGCCCCCACACCCGAGAAGTCGAGACAAGATGAAAAAGCAGCGGCTGCATGCGTACCTGGCTCTGCTGCTCCTCAGCAGGCGTGGACGGCGACGCGGAGTCCGACTCCTTGAACAGGAGGGCCATCTCCACGTCCGGCACGCGCCTGACCCGCCGCCCCCATGGCCACCAAGGCCAAGCGCACGAAGAAACCTCTGCCCCCGCGGTACGGCTGCGCCGCTCCTCTTGCTTCTTCTGTGCGGCCTCCGCGGCTTCGCGCACGACCGGAACCGCTTCCGCCACCCTCCGGTGCTGCTGGCAAGCACACGCCAAGTTCGCCGCCCTGCTGGCAAGGACACCGAGGCGAGCGCCCGCCGCCTTCTCCAGGTCCGCGGCCGCCCTGATGAGATCGTCTATTGCCCGGGCCCTGGCGGCGTCGTCCGCGCCCTCGTCGTCGAGGGCCCTGCGGGCCGCGCCGAAGGCGCCCCGGGACACGCCAACGCCAGAGGCCGCGAACCAGAGCTTGTCGGACGCGGCGACAACCCTGGCGATGTTGGGCGGTCGGCGCTCTCGGCACGCACCCGTCAGACTCGCCACGCCCAGGACGAGGTTGCCCTGCCGAGCGGCCGCCTCCTTCTCCAGCGCGGCCGCCGCCTTCTCCAGGTCGGCAACCGCGCTGCTCCTGCTCGCGTCGTCCGACGCGTCTGACAGAGCCTGGGCGGCGTCGACGAGCTGGTAGGACGGGACGCTGACATGGTCGGCCACCAGCGACACCTCGTCGGCGAGCCTCCGCAGCTGCGCGGCGCCGCTGCGGAGCGAACCCACGCCGGCGTAGGCGAGCACCAGCGCCGCGGAGGCGGCGGCTTCGTCCATCCCCGCCCGCGCTTGAAGCAGAAGGCAGAGGAGGAGGCCGGGCCGCGGCGGCGCACGAGAGGAAGGGGAGGAGGGTTGGGGGCGGCGAGGATTTCGAACGAACGAGAGGAAGGGGTGGGGATGGCGAGGATTCTGATTGAGAGGAAGGGGATTAGGGGAATGGCAAGGATTTTGATTGAGAGGAAGGGGATTAGGGGAACGGCGAGGTTTGCTTGCTCGATTGTTCACCGACCTCGAGTCGAGGACGAAGAGGCCGGTGTCAATTCGTTAGTAGGTAAAATTGGGCCTGCGAGTAAAGCCCCGCGGTTTGTTCCTTCTTTTGTTTTCGGGAAATTGGGGGCGGAGGGCGGAGGCCCCAACCTAAAATAAATTTAATTGATTTTTTTTTCAAAAAAAAGATGAGGGGTTTATGTGAGACAATAACAATACACCACAAAATTAAGTAACTTAAGCTAAAATATCCATGAAAGTTGAGACAAGGAAGTGAAGGAACCCAAAACCCAAGGCATTATGAAATTTTACTGTTTTTGTTTTGTGCAAATTAAGTGCGAAAGAAAACAAAAGGGGCACTCTAAACTGCACTCGGGTGTTTTGAAGTCTCCCCAAACCTTGAATTTCTCTCTTGCTCTGTCTCAAATTCAGCATCCTTCTCCAGTCTCCACCTCTGTTGTGATTGAGCCTTGTTCCCGACTTCGGCAGGTGGCGACTATAGAGGAAGGTTCCGGGAAGGAAGGTCGACCAGACGATGGTGGTGGGGGTTATGGGCGGGCGGCGAGGTATGACAAGATTGGGGAGAGCGCGAGGAAGACGACAATGGGAGGAGGAGAGGGTGCGAAGGAGGCTGCCTTGACGGGCTAGGGTAGATGCGAAGCTTCAGCGAGACCCTAACTCACTGTGGAAGGGTTGTGGCTTGTCTGAGGGTGAGGTTTGATCGCATGGTTGGAGGTAGAAGGAGGGTCGTCTAACTGGAACCTAAGGTTAGAAAAATTTGGATACTGATCACCCAGAAATACCCGGGTAGCCTGTTGACGGGCCCAAACATAAGGCATGACTACTACACCCACTAGGGGGAAGACCAAGTTACAAGATACAAGGTATATATTACTATATTAGTATTTGAATAAGAAGTTTCACAAAAAAAATTGATTAACAAATGAGCCACCATATCACTCTCAAGAGTTAGAAATTGCAACATTAATCGAACCCTGTCACTGTCATTATAAAAAATAGTTTAAAATTGTCCTCCAAATATTATAAATAGGAAAAATTCAATTTTACTCTCAAAAAATTCACTTCGTCATTTTCATCTAAACAAATGACGGATCCTACTCCCCCAAACAATTCAATTCGATATGACATACAGCCTATTGAATTTGTTTTTGTTTCTCGGCCTACAAGTGTAATTTGAAGCTCAAATTTTGCACAAGACAAGTCACACAACAACCTATGTTAAAGTAATTATGAAATTTTTTATATTGTTTGCATGCATAATAACACTTAACAATACATGCACTCAAATGATGTCAAAAAAATAATTTAAAAATTGATTTAACATAGGGTATTGTAGGAAATATCATTGTAAAATTCGAGCTTCGAATTCCATTTTTAGGCCAAGAAAAACTTTAATAGGATGTATATTGCACCAAATAGAATTAAGGAAGTAAAGTGAGCCATCGTTTTGTTTAGGTGGTGAAACGGACAAAGTGAATTATTCGGAGAGTAAAATGAATATTTCTTATAAATATTTACCTGCCATTGAAATTAGATAAAATAATGCAAAATACATATAAATATATACTTTCATCAATAATGTATGATCGATACTACGAAAGGATCAACCCGAAGTAAGAGAGGTAGAAAAATAACAATCTTAGGGTTAATACATTACTGAGGAGTACGCACAAAATGTTGATCCTAGCTGCACAAAATTGTAACTAAATTGTTGATCCTAGCTGCACAAAATGCGCGCTCTTACAATCTTAGGGTTAATAAATAATTGTAACTAAATTGTTGATCCTAGCTGCACAAAATGCGCGCATTCTGCTAATTTGATTATATCAGCACAACGATTCTTATTGATCCTGTAATTCACAAAAATCATTTAATCTACGTACTGGAACAAATGGTACCATTTGACAATGGTAGAGCGAGACATAGTTTTTGCCATTTAAAATTTGACAAGGCCCATTGCATGCATGGCCACACGCGCACAGCATATGGACCCACCGAACATGAACACAAACACAAGAACATTTTTGTCAACAATGGACGCTAAGATTGGCCGGACACCGGCCATGCCCCGGAGCATGCCCTAGATGTTTGCTCGAGTTCGTGTGGAGGCCGATCAAGAATGGCATGGCAAGTTGGGTGCCTGCTTCTGCTCCACGGGTCGCCTTTTCCATTTCTTGGTGATCTAGCTATGCTACCCAGGACAGAGAAAGAGGCAGCTCGTAGCTGACTAGCAGCTACACAGAAGAAAAGTCGTGCTTAATTCACTGTGGAAAAGGAGAGGCCGGCCGGTCAAGGCTGCTTTCCTTGCAAGCACAAAGGATGGTGCGCTCTCGGCTCCATCTCGTGCTGTCGGTTTTCGTAATGGTCCGATGGACAACGCCACGCTCATGTTACCCATAACCCATCTAACCTTTTCACCTCCACATCTAGGGCAGCTGCTAGCTGCTTGTTCTCATTGGCCAATGCTTACTGCTTTGAGTGCACCGTATAACTCTGCATAGCGATTGTCATTGGAATTAACCAGTTTTGCACCGGATCCTTGCATTCACTTGCCTTCAGAAAGGGAGATCGATCCACTGACTGCTCATCATTATTTTGTTTGGAGTCGTTTGACTTCTCAGATGGTTATTAGCCTTTTTCTCACTTAAAATCAACATGACTTATGAGTCCTTATTTATAGATTTAATTGCAAAGAAGCATAACAATTCAAACATATTAATTACAAATCAAATCACAGTTTAAGGGGAATGGTAATTTGAGAGCTATGAGCAAACGAGTAATGCATTTCAACTTGGCAGTAGACTTCTGCCACGTCACACATGCATGCACTTTGGTGTCCCGGTTCCTGAGGCACTGCGCGAGCTAACGGAGGCCCCAGTGCAAAGAAAGCGCCTTCGACGAACTTGGCCGACGCAGTGTCAGCTGAGCGGCATCACTGAAGCAGCATCCAACTCAATATACTAGTACAGATTCAGAGTATATACAGTAGAACTAGCTAATTGTGCCACTCTTTATGCAGATTTAGTGCACAAACAGATCAACAGGACATATAAACTAATTATACCCAAATAATAGAACATATGTTCAGGATTGTCTGGTAACCATTGGTTAATCAAGTTTCTCCACATGGCCTGTTTTGTTCATTACAAAACTAGAAAAATGTCAAGAGCCAACAAAGCTAAGATCAGGGTCCGCAAGTGTGTTTTGTTCCCCTAGGTTCTCCAAACAAAATGCTTAGAATGCTATGGAAATATTCAAACTTGTTAAACAAAAATGGACACCAAACTTATATCCTGGTAGTCAACTATCTAGATACATGTTTTTTTTTTAATCTATAGTTTTATATATTTCTCCTATACCTTCTCATTTGCAGAACATCATACCGATCAAAAATACCTACTTCCTCTCATAAGATAGGAAAATCAGACTCCATTCAGTTACGGTCAGAATCATTGCAGTTCAACATGATATAGAAGTAACATCACATTGAGTAGATATAATGTCATGTGCAACAGCAATTGTACAATATAAATTACCCTTCAATCAAGTAACTAGAAAAATGCTGTGCACATAAGACATCCTTGTATGAGAAAAAAATAAATAGAAACTTACATAAGCATCAACGAAAATCTCACTGGATATGTACCGATGTTAACCATCCAGTGGATTTAACTAAATGTACTAGCGAAGACAATGTGGTAATGATCCTTAGCTATTGGTGCTTGTATGTGAACCTCAACTGTTATATATAGAGTCGATGATTACACTGTATATTAGTCAACAATAGTTAAGGTTGGCTGCAGATAGTGAACAACAACTACTAGCTGATTATGGCAAAAATCATCATATGTTCAAAATATTTGTCCAGCTTCGCTAATAGGAAAAACATCAACAGATAATTATGACAAATAGGATAAACATCAACAGATAATTTCAAAAAATAGTTGCATTGCCGCAACTTAAAAATATCAATGTCTTAACTCTATTGGATGTTGCAAACAGCATTATTATATCACTAAGTCTGTATGTTGGTGCACATCAAAAGTTTACTGAGTTGTCATCCCAAGTCTAGACTAAATGATGTGTGTTACAAACATTGATAATACGCATTTTCTAAACGTACTTTACTTATCTCTGTATTCTTAACATGCATCCATGCTTGTTAAAAAACCATTATCTGGCTTGCTAATTTGAAAGAGGTGACAAATTATGCTATTATCTGGCTAGGAAATCACGACTATGGTAGTACAAGTTACTATACAGATCAGTCATGGCTAAATTAAAAAAAAAAAGGATCTTTACTTCCAAAATGCCACAGTACTATCCAAAATTCAGTAAGTTGTAATTTTAAAGCTAGCATACATTTGCAGCTATGTTGGACAGCTTCGATCTGATAAACACCTCAATACCCTTCCTACAGCTAGATGTGACTTTTCCATAGCATTACCGATCAACAAACAATAGTTGTGATTTAGCACAAATTTGTGACCCCTTGTGGATAAACCAACATAACACAACAACCACATATTTTGTAGAAAGCTTGCGCATAAAACTGACAGCATTTTAGCTAAACATTATTGCCCAGTTCCACAAATCTAGCATCTTCATTGTTGAAAACACACTAACAAGAGTATATTTAGAGAGGACAGGCAATTGGATTGTCTCAACAGCCAACAAGCAGTTTTGTGATGTAAACAAGAAAACATCCATCACAATATATATATATATATAAGTACAACAAGTGGTAATTTCGGTAATTGCTCAAATTAAGCATGCAAACATACCAAATCGTTGCCCAAAAAGATTGAAGACACTAAGGGTAACTAGTCAGTTTTCTTGCCCTCGAGGGTGTTGTTCTTCATATGCTTGTAGCGGTCGTACACGCCCAGACTGTAGCCAAGAATTCCAGTAAGAGCCATCACACCAATCGGGTGCACCAGCATCCCTATGGTGTTGCCAAACAAGTAGGTGAGGAGAAAGTCTGGCAAGAAGAGGATGATGCTCAACCAGTACATGAAAACCATCAGATCGGAAGAGAAGAGGGCGAGGCGCAGCATGCCGAACGTCACGAGACACGTTCAGCAGAACATGGGGATGTGGAGCAGAAGCGACAGGCCGACGACGAGGAAGTAGGTGTCGTCGGTGTAGCGGAGGACCAGCCACGCCGCGCCCGCGGCGCACGCCAGCGAGGCGATGGCGGAGTAGAAGGCGAACGTGATGGACGCGTCCCTTTCGCCGCGGAGGGCGGGGACGGCCTCGGCGGCACGCTCAGTGCCCTTGCGCTGCCGGTACTCGGCGAGCGCGTACCCGAACAGCCCGGCGGCGTAGACCGTGTCGAGGAGGATGACGAAGATGCCGGCGGCGGAGCTGGCGTGGGCGACGGTGGCGGCGGCCAGCGCGATGTAGGAGACGGAGACCAGGACGGTGCGGACAGGGATCGCCGCCGTGAGGAGGATGGTCCGCAGCGCGAGGTAGCAGCAGGCGATCACCGAGAAGGTCCAGATGGTGCGCTCCGGCCGGTCGGCGGCGAGCCACAGCGCCAGCGCGGTGAAGAGAGCGAAGGCGGCGCGAGCAGGGGTGAGGATTTTGAAGAAGACGGCGCGAGCAGGGGTGAGGATCTCGAAGAAGACGTCGCGAGCAGGGGCGAGCATCTCGAAGAAGGTGTCGCGAGCACGGGGCTTCGATCCCCCAGACTTGTCGCCCGCGCGGCTGGCGTGATCTTGGATCTTGCCGTCGGCGTCGGTGGAGAGGACATCGGTCGCGAGGGTGTCGTCCTCGAGGGCCCCGCCCTTGCCGTCGGCGGCTTTCTCCGCGGCGGAGGGATCGCCGTTCTCAGCAGGGCTCATGCCGACCTGGGTTACTGTAGCGGGAGCAGCAGATGCGATGTTGCTGTTAGTCATGGAGGGGGGAAGTCAGGACGGCGGCGGGGCGAGGTAGGGTTTCGGAATGAAAGGAGCAGGTGGTGGAGTGGACACACGGGAAGCTTGCTTTCCCCATCCTGTGGAAGGCTGGGCCCATCCAGGCTCGGGCTCGGGCACGGCCTGGGCCTGAGGTACGATCTGGACGGACACGAGGCAGTCGTCGGCTCGGGATAAGTTTGAATCCCTTGAGTTTCGCGTCCTCCAGCCCGTGTAGAGTCTCCCGGGCAGGTTTGGTTCTTGCCTGGCTCCACCTGCCTGGGCAGGCAACGAATCTCAGCCACAGGGACTCGAAATCCTGTGCCTGGGAGCAATGCTTGGTGGAGGAGCTGCCTGGGAGGACTCGAAGCAAACAGGCTCGGAGTGCGGTACAGGAATTCATGCGCGTCGCCCGCCTGTAGCTCGTCGTGGAACAACTCCCATGGTTCCTCGCCACATCGGTGGTGACGTGTTTCTAGCTCGACCTACCAGATTCGGCAACCAAGCTCGACTTCTTGCCTGTTGCCGAGGAGTCGTAATTGTGAGGCCGAGGCTAGTGGGAAGGATAAGGAGGGTGGAGGGGATAAGTCGGGCAGACGGAGAATGGGGTGATGGCCTTGAGATTAGGGTATGGACGGGAAGTTCGCATTGGCGTGGAATGACAAGTAAAAAACTTTTGAATGCTATAATAACGAGTATTGTGAACAGAGGGAGTAACTATAGATGAATTACTAGCATAATTTCTAGAGACCAACTTTTCTACCTTTGACCCATGATTTCTACAGCTGGCGTAGTTTAATAACATATGAATTGCGCATCATGAAACCTTTCGCTCACGACACATGCAAGTCGTGCTATTAATGTACGCCAATATCTTGAAAATGGATGTTCAAGGATAGAAAAACAAAAGTGACTTAACAAATCTAAAACTCCAAGTATTGTTTTTTTTGCGAGTGAAAACTCCAAGTAATTTGAAAAGGGAGGAGAGCTAGCAGCAAGCTATAGCTAGTGTTTGCAGGCTACCCAGCAGCTTGGCCGGGGCATGGGCAGGCAGGCATGCGACTCGAATACATGAGAAGGTCGAAAGTGGCATGGGAAGCTGGCGGCAGGCTCCTGTTCAACCGGTGTCCGTTTCCATTTCTTGGTGACCCTCTGGAAAGGCCACCTAGCCCCAGGCAGCCAGTACTGAAAAAGCCGAACGAGAGAGCAGCCGGCCGGCCGGTGTACCGCGCCGCGCGGGGACCGGCACGGCGCCGGCGAAGGATCCATGGGTTCGTGGTGTGCCTTCCCTTGCCGCGCGATGTGAGTCCACTCGATCGTGGTTCCGGGCACGCCCATCCCTGTGGGTTTGTGATCTTGGACTTGGATGTGCCGATGATCAAAGTAAATGAGAGCATGCGTGGTCAAATTTACTGCGGTATATGGATAAGTAGGTCGATCGACACGGTATAGCTCTCTAATTTTTTAATACGGTCATACCGCATTGGCGGTTGAGATGGTACGTTTCGGTACGGGCGTACCATACCAGTTTTTAATTTAACCTATATACATTTAACTCATAATTTTAATTATAATCATGTTTAAAATAAATATTTTTTATCCATAATGATTATTTTTAGCGTGATAATGGGATCATACTCATTCAAATTACATATTACCTTGTATCTAGAGCGGTAACGGGCGGTATTGACCGGTATTTTAGCCGGTATGGGATAGAGCCTGGCTAGAGGGCAAGTACTGGTATGGTACATACCGGCCGGTACATAAATAAGGTATAGCTAGGAATGACATGACTTGTTCCTCTGTGTTTGTGCCATTCTCTTCTTGCTAATAATGAGTAAAGTTGATCTCACTCTCCCATATTCCCTTAACTCTGTCAAGACATACCATGCACCTTCATTTAAAGTAACTGCAGTTTTCATGATGCGCTGCTGCAACATACGAATTTCCAGTAGTAGTACAAATTAAAGGGTAGAGTCAGGACATACAAAAACCAATTTAATTGACACAATCAATGGTGAGCCGTGTGATCAGGCGACACAGAAATTCAAAATTAAGCAAATGAACGCGCGGGGCATGTCACAACTTAACAAGCAACACCTTCTTCATTCGTTCGTGCTGCATGCACACGGTCGGTCCCACGGACCAATTCAGACGCCGGCCGGCTCTCTCGGTGCCTTGCTGGACCCACCCTCACCTGCCCGGTCAAGACAAGGTAAAAAACCAGTCGCTCGCTTGCTTTCCCCACCAACGCCTAAACCCTACCCCATTTCTCTCTCCCACTCACCTGCCCTCCTCCTCACCACCTTCACCTCCCTCTCCAATTTCATCGATCCATGGCGCCGCCGCCTCCACTGCCCAAGCTGCCGCCGTCTCCCCACTCCACCCTCCTTTCCGTCGACCATCTACGCTTGCTTCCGCTCGTGGCTTGATCTCTACCACCCGTCCGTCACATCCTCTTCCTCCTCCGTCGTCCCATCACATCCTCCCCGTTCCCTAGCCCCCTCCTGTACTCTTCACGAATCCCTCGCTCTCCCATACCTCGCGACCTACCCACGCGGCACATGATGTCAAGGGCACCGGCGCCGTCCCCGTTTCATGCAGAGATGGCCCCTGCTGTCAGCCTCAGATTTCTGGTCTACTGGCTTGGTGTCCTTTACCATCTCTTCCCAGCGTGAGTACTTCTTTTGGATTTTCTCGGGGGCAAAAAAGACATTGTTTCCTTGTCTCGTGAGTTTTTCCATTTTATGAAAAATGCGATGCTCAATAACTGGTTGAAGTTGGTATCATTAATTCGATTCTTGATAAATGTGACCCATTTGTTCTGCTCAATTAGTAGTTTCCCAATTAATTTTCCATGATATCGATGGATTCAATTCATATATTCGTTACTAATTTTGTACTTTTCTTATATTATTCAAATGATAGTACAAGTTCATTAATTAGGAATTGAGTATTTCGCTGAGAACAACCAAGTAAGTTTGAATGTGGTAATCCGCATACATAACATGAAGTTGGCTGACTGCCTTGATTGCATGGAATTTCGTAGGCTGTTGTGCGTCTAATTCTAAATTAAGTAGAGATCCCATATAGTTATAGCTGGAGTGTAACTGTGATGCTGCTAAAGTGAGGAAGCTGGTAGTGGTTATAGTGTGTGCTGCTGATGACTATACAGTGTCAACCTTTTTGTATCTATGCTGCGATTTCTTGATGCATTTAATTTCCTCCTTCGCAAGTTGGTCTCTCCTTGACAGAACAATAAAAAAAAAGAGGAGAGATCACCGTTTCACAGATCAGTACTTTTGATAGATCACATGACGATTCTTTCAAATTTGCATATTTCTGGATACTACATTGATGTTAATGATACTTTTTATAAGCAAATGGGCAACCCGAACAGAATTAGGTAAAACTTTAGGGTAAAAATTAAGGCTATGATGTTATATAGAGATTGTGGTGTATGGCTACGAAATCGGCGTATGCCATAAACCAGGAGGCTACAAAATGAACACATGCATGCCACCAATGTGCAAAAATTTAAAACCTATATGTGGCGAAGGGTGGCATGCAACAGAACAAACACTTAGCTAGCCATAAAGTTGATCACATGTCCATTTTTTTATCTCAAAATTCAATAATTAAGTTTAACAATGCAAAGATATTCCAAATATGGGACTTTGCTTCTTTCCATTTTACTTGATGTATGGAGCTGAAAATGTTGATATGCACCTGATACTTGACATGTTTGGTTGCATTTGATATGAAAACTTACACGCTCTTTTCTATTTGTACTGTTTGCATTAATTTTTCAGAGTGAGCTTTTTTGGTTCCCAAGGACTATAAGAAAGCTTTTTAATGATTTTTTCCTTGTCTTGTATGTTTATTTTTCCATTATATGGAAAAACGATGCTTAATAACTGGTTGCAGTTGGCATGATCAGTTCGATTCTTGTATGTGACCCATTTGTTATGTGCAATTAGTAGCTTCCCAATTGATCTTCCATCATATTGATAACCTGTGGATTCAATTCCTATATTTGATATTAATTTTTTACTTTTCTTATAATCAAATGATAGTACAAGTTCATTAATTAGGGACTGAGTATTCCTCTGAGAACGACCAAGTAAGTTTGGATGTGGTAATCCGCATACATAACATTAAGTTGGCTGACTGCCTTGCTTGCATGGAATTTCGTAGGCCGGTGCGCTGTCTAATTCTAAATTGAGTAGAGATCCCATATAGTTATAGCTGGCGTGTAATTGTGTTGCTGCTAAAGTGAGCAAGCTGGTAGTGGCTATAGTGTGCTGCTGGTGATTACATTGAAATGCATCAAGAAGTCGCAGCATAAATACACATGGTTTATTATTTGTACTGTTTTCATTTTTCAGAGTGAGTTTTCTGATTACTAAGGACTGGAAGAAAGTTTTCTATGACTGCTTTGGCCCAGAAGTTCTCGTTGCTGACAGTTGGGTCACTTTAGTCATCCTATGGTATCACATCTTTGGTCAAAGGAAAGCTGGTGCTATTGCGTCTATCATACATCACACACTGGGCCTCGCCTTGAATTTCATGTCCATCTGCATGTTTGCCATGTACCACAGCTTAAGTGGTGGCACCAAAAGGGCCAGACGTTGGGTATGCATAATTCCAGTAAATTTACTATGGCTTGCTTCAATTTAAATGCTGCTGACACACTTTACGTGTATGCAGTATTGCAATTTGTTCGGCTCATTCGCACTTGTTGTTCTTCTGACATTCATGTGGATGGAAATGGGTATCAGAATTGAGGAAGGGCATATAGGGAAAGCTTCTTTGTGGTATGCAAGCGCAGTTATTGCTGAGGTTTTTCAAGTTGCATGGCCAGCTGCAACTCGGGTGGTACGTAAACTTTGTATACTGTTCCTTTTTAGAAATAATGCAATGCGGCATTTCTAGTAATTAGCTTGATTTTATAATGTCATTATTACTCACTCCGGACTAAATGTTTATATTTCATTGTGTTATTGCCGGTACCAGTATAATGAGGACTTTGTCAACGATGAGAAACCGGTACTTTGGCTGAAGATTTCTGCAACCACAGTAAGTATTGTGGTTTGTTCAACTGACTTGTCTCATATGATTGAAGAGGATTATTGGGCCAGTGAGTTGGAGAAGCAAATCATGGTAATCACACTTACTTTTGATCATCAAATGTCCTTTCTGATTGTCATCTTAAGCTTCTGGATACGATGTATTAAATGTAGTACAAACATGGATTGTTATTTCAGGTGCTTACAATGATTAATATTGTGGGAGGAAGTCTGCAGCTAGTGGTCCGATTTATTGGTCCTGAGAGGTTTGCCAAACCTGTGAAGAAATTCACAGAACACTGCCACGAGTTGTGGACAGCAAGATTTGAGGACTGCAAGCAGATGGTCTGCGGCTGGAATGTTTGAACCATCATCAACATATATCAGAGAACAAAAGAAAAATGGTACGTAGGCAGTGCAGTTCATCTCCATAATCTGTACTCACTAATTGCATACATATGCCAAGCATTATTATCATCTCACGTGATCTTTAACGCAATGGCATATTCTTGTTTTGTCGTGCGCAGGTTGGCGTCGCACAGTTTCATGCATGCTGCTTACCTAATCTCCCTCTGTGCATGGTGCACACTTCTGGACACTGGAAATAATTTTTTTCTACTTTAGTAGTACGTACTTGATGTGAACTTAAGTAGCAAATGTCTTGGCCAATACTGTTCTGTTGCAATCTCTGGTTGGCATGTTGGTGCCGTTTTGGCATGATTGCAAGAGGTGAATGCTATATATCTTGCTTAGTTGAAACTTTGCTGCCTGTGATGTGTGGTGTGGCTGTGATAATACGCACCAGCAGTAGTAGTTTCACTCAACCTCTCTGAGCAAACTCCGGAATGGTAATGGTTGAGTAACTGCTTCTATGTTTAGATTGGTCGTTGAAATCATTTGTGCAGCATGTTGATGCGATTGGCATGCATGACACCCGGTGACAAATTTCTTGGAGACTATAATACGACGTGCAGTGGTTAGTCAGCGGAGATCCACGGAGCTAGCTAGCAGCGTGATGAGCATGCATATGAACTCCGCGCGTGCAGGGTTCGAGCTTCTTGTAGAGGCTGACGGCCACGTCCGCGATGCCAGGATGCAGAAGTTTAGTCTCCGTCGTCAACGACGGCGCAAGTCTGTCAGCAGGCGTCGGTACGGTTTTCTGTCGCGGCGCCTGATGGATCAATGGAGAGACCGAGAGAAGGGTATAGTAGCGGGCATCATCTTCTACACACATGCATGAGCTCCTCGCGACGTTTCCCACAACAGCCATCGTTGTCGACATTCGGAAGAGGCCTATGTTGTGAGGAGGGTTAAAGATCGCATCTGCCATGGACGCGACGGCGAACTACCGACGGCGGAATGGGGAAGACGGCGAAAGCGGGTGGCAGTTGAGATTTGTTTGCCTATGTTTTTTCCTTTTTTTTTTTGAGAACCACCCATGTTTTTTCCTTTTTTTTTTTGAGATTACACAGTACACAACTCAGACACTCACAACGCACGCACACTCACCCCTATGAACACACGTACGCAAACCCTACCCCTATGAGCATCTTCGAAGACTGAGCCGGCAAATCTAGAGATACGAAGTCACTACTGGCGCCTCGCTGTCGACGGGAGCGTCGCCTACCACTGAAAGCACAAATGCCGTTAAATCCTTGAAAATTCGCTCCCACGATGAGTCGAACCCAGGACCTGAAAGGTGTTACTCAGATGCCTTAACCACATGGTCAAGACCCCTTTCACACCCATGTTTTTTCCTAGTGCAGGCTACAACGAGAATGGGCCAACATGCGCTTCCAAATATGCCCAGGCTGTTAAATCAAATTGGCCCATACTTCTCTCTCTCTCTCTCCGGCCAATCATCCGGCGCGCGTACGCAAGCCGGAGACGAGGCTCGCGCACCCCGGCCGCTGCGGCTCTTCTTCCTCGCGCGCACTCTCCTCTGCCCGGCAGCCGCGCGCGGCCTCTCCCCGCGCCGCCTCTCCTCCGCCTGCACGCCACAGCCCTGCCTCCCCGCGCCGCCTCAGCCCAGCCGCCGCTGCTCCTCGCGGGAGCCCATCGCGGCGCATACTGCCGCGGCGCGGACGAGCCAGGTGGGGAAGTCGAGGCGGAGGAGGACGTCGATGAGGAGGTCGTCGTTGCCGAGCACCATGGCGACGGCAGCCGCGGCGGCGAGATCCTGAGATGGCCCGTGCCCCTCCGCGAGCTCGCCTGCAGCTGCATTTCCGCGGATGGATCTCTGCCGGATGATTGGCGGCTCCTCGCGGCGCCCCAACCCGCGGCCTGCCGCTGCCGCTCGCCATGGCCATTGGTAGCCCGCCGCAGGAGCGCCGCCGTTGGCCGGAGAAGGCGACTTCCCCCAATTTGTTCCGGAACAATTCGCTGGAACAATTGTTCTCGTACAATTGGAACAAATTTGTTGTGAAACAATTTGTTCCGGAATAATATGTTCTAGAACAATTGTTCTAGGCTTAGAGTTTCATTTGTTCTGGAACAATTGTTCTAGGCTAAAGTTTCATTTGTTCTGGAACATTTAGGTTATACTTCTGGAACAATTCAATCGTGTTGCTGGAACAAACAAATCGTGTTTGTGGATCAAATCAATAGGGGGCCGATATTGGGCGTCCGTAAGCGCAATAACTAAGCGCGTGTCCCCCGCCGTCGATCGCCACGTTTCCGACCGCCGGTCATCAACTTCTTCTTCGTTGCCGGCCGCCGCCCCCGCGGCCTCCGTCGCCGTCCCCGGCGCCGTCGCCGCCGCCGCGCCGACCCCTACCCCGCCCGCCACCACCTCCGGCGGCCGGCGGCACCGCGCCGCCAGCACCAGCCGCAGCCCACGCTAACCCGTCGCGACGTGACCCCCCGCCGCCTACCCCGCCCTCCAGCCGCCCACGGCTCCGGCGCGAAATAGGAGCAGGCGATCACCGAGAAAGTCCACACGGCGCGCTCCGGCCGGTCGGCGGCGAGCCACATCGCCAGCGCGGTGAACAGGGAGAAGGCCACCTTGGAGAAGATGCCGGGGATTTGGGGATTCGAGCCCTTGATCTTGGTGCCAGCGCTAGCATCGGATGATCGGAGCAGGCTTCGTCATCGACACCGGCGTCTGCTGGGTCGTCTTCGCCGCCCGCGGAGATGCTGTGTTCCACGGCGGCACTGGGATCAATGGCGACGAGGGTTGCGGCCATCGACCTCTCGCTGTCGTTGTCGACAGTGGCAAGGGCAGAGGCTACGTTGTGGATCGCGTCCGCCATGGACGCGACGGCGAACTACCTACGGCACGGGGATGACGGCGCGTCTATTGTATACTAGACTAGAATGAGACTGGGTCCACATGGGCTTCCAATAGGGCCCTGGCCGTCCGATCAAATAGGCCCACAAGACTCGTTTCGCGTGAGTTTTCCACAAAACTTTAGAAACCAGCACACATCTCTCTCTCGTTGCTTAGCTCAAAAAAAAATATATATCTCTCTCTCTCGTTGCAAGGTCCAGGAGTCGATAAACTTTTTCAGTGAAATGCAGTCTTTTAATACAACCAATGTTATCCACAAAGAGAGAAAAAACAACCAATGTTGACGGAACAAACGCACATAAGTTGACACTGCACGGTGCATATGTTGACGTGCCTACATCCTAATGATCATGTGCAAGCAAGACAGGTTAAACAGGCCATACTCAATTGATACCAGCCACAGATGGTATATTCCAAAGCAGATTCACGCTGCAGTTCACAAGACAGATTCCGAAGAAGCTTCATACAGCAGAAAAATCTACAAAGACCTGTGCAATCTAGCTGATATTTGCCTTTACTCCTTTATAAAGTAATAGTGCGAATTGAAAATCTAGCAAATACCAGACAAGATGATTCGGTTGGTAAGGTAATAAGACTATAACTGGAGAGAGACATATCTAAGCATGTTGCACGACTTTGGTGCATGCCGAGCAAGTAGAGCAAGCTTCACTAGCCTTAATCTCTATCAGCAACCAATCCCTCCTTAAATTATTCGGAAGCTCCAAAAGAGATCTGAACCGACGGCCACAGTCATAGATAAGAATACTGAACGCTTTCAGCATCTCATCACGAGCCAACCCAGGTATATCTTCAAGCAAGACCTTCTTCTCGAGAGAAACCTCATCAGATACGTGGTGCATAGGCTCAAGAGATAAGTTGGAAAAAGATTGCACTGAACTATTGATGGCAGCGTCGTTTGTCAGTGGCTTGTCGATAGGCGCGGCTGCAGCCGTTGTATCCCCATCAATTTTGCTCGGAGACGACGTACCACCATTTCCTTGACTTAGATAAGAAGAATTCAGGTAGCTCGAGACCCTACTGGGAACTGGATAATTAAAACGAATGTACTGTCGTTCAGGGGGGCAGCGGAAGACCGACGATATCGTCTTTGTCCTAGTGTCGACCATGAGCAGCCACACCGTGCTGTCGCCACCGTGTTTTACATGGTAATCTTCGCACAACGCGAAAGTGATGGTATTGGGGTCATCCAAGCTCACGACGGGGTCGACTAGCCCGACGCGGGGGAAGCCCTTGTAGGCGTCGAGGGCCCAAATCTCGGTGGAGTTTACCATGCCGTCCATAACCCAGGCCATGTCGTCCATCCTTAGCATCCATGTTTTGACAGTGTAGGCGTGGAGCGAACGTGGGCACTGGCTAGCTCCCTCGTCGCCACAGCAGCAGCGCGGGAACATGGCGACCAGCTTCAGCGTGTCGCCGCCGGCAGCAGCGGTGGTGACGCACACTTGGATGCCGTAAGGGGACTCAATGGGGAACGGCACGTACTGCAGCGTGGGGTTCTCGTCCAACACGTCCGAGAAGATGACGCCGTGCAACTTGTCAGACCAGCACAGCAGGCGGTCCCCGACGGGGAGGGCGGTGCGGGTGTACCACGAGAGCGGCAGATCCAGTTCTGTACCGTCGCCGTTGCTGATGACGGGCAGCCGCCTGATGCTCCACTTGCCTGATCGCAACAGGTGGAGCTCCGGCACCATCTGCGACGACGTGCCCTTGTTTGCCGGCACCATGTTGAGGTCCGCCACGACGAGCTCGTCCTCGCCGCAGCGCAGGAGGCCGGTGTCTTCGCTATTCAGAAATCGTTGCAGCTGGGTGCAAGGAGGGAGCAGGTGCAGCGACGGCGGCCGTGGGGGATCGGCGGCCGCGTCGCCGGCGCTGTAGACAAAGTAGTCTACCTTGTCGCCCGGCCAACCTGCCTCGAAAGCAACATGGATCAGCACGGAGTCGCCGTGGGCTGCCACGATGGTAGGACATGACAGCTTGACGCCATCGGGGAGTTGGACTTGGACGCACACGCGCGACGACTCAGGCGGCGCGGCGGCTCTGAGAGCGACGAAGATGGGGCTGCCGGCAGCGGTGCTGCCGGCCGCACGTGTCTTGGTGTCGGCGACGGAGGAAGCGGAGGCATGGACCTCCTCGGTGCAGTAGCGCTCAAGCAGTACCCAGGGAGGGTAGGCCGCCGCCACCGCCGCGGCGGCGCGCTGCTTGGCTTGCTTCCGGCGAGACGATCCAGATCGCTTCGTCATTGTGTAGTCGGTTATTGCACATCAAAGATCGCTCCTGTAGGTTTCGATCGGAAGAAATCCGCTGTCCTTTTTTTTTTGGACCACGCTAACGCACGGCCGCCGTGCTTTAACCGTTCCGCACGGCCGGCCTTTTCTGGAAAGCAAACCAGAGCCGCACTTTCCAATCCTGGTTTAAGAGGCTTCCTTGTCGTGTAGCACGGAGACGCGGACGCTGCTGGAGCGCGGACCAAAACGACTGGATTCTAGAACATACAAGCACTTTTTACAAGAAAAAAAATCAGATGACGCCGCCATAGCCGTTGTAGAATCAATGCTGGTAAACTGGTGATCGCCATTGAAATGCTCAGATCGGAAAGCAGAGTCCAAAAGACAAGAACAACTAAAACACCACCAGTGCAGGAAAAATCGCCACCGATTTGCTTTGGAAGCAAAGATTTCACCCTACTCTCATACAACAGATTTGAATTGGTGCCACTATACATGATTTGACCATATTTCACCTTCCTCACACAACAGATTTGCTTTAAAAACAGTAAACAGTAGATAATCTATGCTTTTTTTTATCAGCACCTACAGATTGCAAGTGCCATACATTCCCCAGATATTCTTGCCCAGATTTGGCACTCCAGATTACATTTAAGAGGCACTAGATGCCAATACAGATTGCATCTAACATAGTTGCCACAGCAAAAGCATTTTACACACTAGGTACTCCAGATCTGCTAACACAAATTTACACACTAGGTACTCCAGATCTGCTAATACTTGTTTGCTACACAAAAATAGAGCACTAGGAAGCACATGCATTAGGAAGAGTTGCCATCATCATTTTGCAGTTGAATGTTTATTTTCAGCGAAGAGAGCAGCATTACAAGATTAACCTGCACACCTGTCAGCTATCCTCCGTCATCAGCTGGAACATAACCTAAAACCATTTCTTGGAACAAAGTGTTTCATTATCATAATAAGTTGCCAAGTGCAAATTTAAATGCCTGATCTGTGTTAGCAAATCAAAGAACGTAAACTCATAATTAAAGTGCTTCACTATAAACAATAAGTTGCCAAGTCTTAGCAAATTAAAATGCCTGATCTTTGTTAGCAAATCGAAAAAATGCTTTGCTACAAATACTGTGTAACTCATTAAGTGCTTCGCTATCCTAATAAGTTACTGAGTATTAGCATTAGCAAATTTAAATGCCTGATCTGTGTTAGTGATTCAAAAAAATGCTTTACTAAAAATATAGTATAACTCATAAAGTGCTTCACTATCGTAATAAGTTGCTGAGTATCTGCAAATTTAAATGCTTGACAGGTGTTTTTGGAAGCTATGGATCAAGACCTATCAAATGGCAGCCGGTAAACATTATCATTTATCAACGATCAGGACCTATCAAAAATGGCAGCCGGTAAAGGAATAATCGATAGTGTTATTTGAGGAAATAAGATCTATGTCAAACTCTCCATAAAGCCAGGTTGCACTCAATTGGTGACATGCTAGAGCATTTTCTGTAGCAGCAGCAAAATATATGGTACCTAAACTAGTGTAACTACATCCATAGAGCTTGTGTGATCAAAACTGACAGCACATTATTTGCATATGATTGTCGCATCAGCAAAGTGCGCTTATCTAAAAAAAATGCATTTATACATGTGTAAAAGAACTATATACTGTATAAAAAAAGCCTACATGAAGTGCTTTAAATGCTAAAGATTTGCTATACAACTTCCCCTGGGAACAAAAGGAAAATGTAACACCTCATATGATAACAGATATTACCAATACAGCTGCTATACATTATGTTCAGAATACATACATACACTTATGTAAATGTCTTTGTCCTCACAATGATGGTAAATTTTCTAATGCTAGAACTCCAAACTGTAAAAGAAAACCATGAAGTAGTACTATCGTCGCATCCGTGTATGGGTGTAAAATAATTAAGATAAAATGCAGTTAGGGTGTAAAATAATTAAGATAAAATGGTTCACTAAGACTCTGTTCATGTTATACTACTGCTATAACATACATTGCAGAACCAAAATCTAGTAGTGATCAACATAGACATTGCAGAACCTGGAAATCTATTAGGGGACAGAAAGATAGGGAAGAGGGAAAATTGCAGATCCACAAATCACTAGTGTGTTGCTTAAAAAAGGCAAGAGCGATGCTTCCTTGTCCCACAGAAACGACACAAAACAAACTCAATGAAAATGCAAAGAAAAGTTTTCATAGTCCTCGACATGAACATCAATTAGTGATTGATCGACTAAGCTACTGTAACTACCCCAATATAAAATGTATTGATTCAAAGTACCCCCAAAAGAGCTTGCACGATCAAAAAGGTACCCCCAGAAAAGCTACTACACTATAGTCCATCATATTTAAACTTGTGAAGCAGTTTAATTACTCAGTTTATATTTGATCATCCTTTGACAAGTTATTGGTGACCCTCAACATTTAACCAGGTTACGTGAAGAGGCACAAAAACTAATGATTCAAGTATATAAGATTTACAAATCCCAAAAACAAGGTTACACAGAAAAATTCGTGACAAATTAATTCCCAGCAGACAACGAGAACAGCTCTAACACGATAGCAAAAACACGCACATGATTCTGCTTTAACATCACAGATGAAGAAAAAATGTCAGGGGTCAAATGTTCCTGAGCTGTCATGTAGTATGTACTTAAACCAGCTACATACAACATCTATTGATGAACAACAAAAATACTTCTAGAATAATAAATAATTACAGTGAAAAATGCTAGAAATGCTTCACATGTGTATGTCTCATGTGAACTAGAATAGCGACATCTCTTAAGTATTTTCTAGTAAGCGCTTCTGTTGAATATTTGAAAGCAACTCAGACAATATTGGGACCAGTTTTATGTAATTTTAGAAGCATTTTTTCACAAAATCATATATAGAACAAGGGGCCAGAATACATTACCGAGTCTATAATGATGTTTCCACTCCGAACCATTCATTCATTATGCGCAGGGCCTCAATCTGTGGAGTAATATTTACTTTCAGTGAATACTAATAGTGCTTATAGTCAATAGCAGAACTACAAGAAAAAAAAAACAAGCACCATGACATGTAATACGCAATTTTCCATCAATAGATAACATAGTAAGGTACAAGGTCAGATCAACATGACTGTACGCAATATGCAACTGGATGCAACCTTCTAGTCTTGCATGTTAGATATTAGTAAGCAAGTATGCACAATCTATAAAAAATGCTACTTGTTCACAAGGACATGTGTTGCTCTAAAGCATCAAATCTACATCATATATTAGACTTCAAAAGGTTCACAAAAAAACCATGGATCAATAAATTACTTATGACTATTCATGGAACAAAGACATTAGAGACCTCACATATCTGCACAAGAACAGATCACAGTATGTTTTGAAAAACTTTTGGCAGACAAACAGATATATATATCATGTACTAAAAAAATCCAAATCGACAATTCATAGTTGACATATGACCATAAGATTGATCTAAATAACTCCAGAAACATTTCACCTGAACAAGCATCAAAACATACAGCAGGGGAATGATAGACATGCTAAGCAACATGAATCATGGTTTTATTCGTGAAGCATTAGGCTAGGAACATGAAGCATCAGAGAGGCACTTCAGATCAAAAACAGGCACCTATTAAGCCATACCTTTGGTACAATCTCCTTGAATTCCAAGGATCCCCTCGTCAAATTGGCTTGACCCCTGTGGCCCTGTGCAACTGCATACACAAGAATCTAAACAATGTCAAACACTACAGCCTACCGGAGCAGCAAATTTGTTGAGCAAAATCCTCACCGATTTTGCCCGACCCCATTCCCTCAATTAGCAACGTGAAAATAGAAATGGACAATCAAAACGATGGCAATAAGCGTTGGATTAGGGTCACTGCAGAATGCAACGGGAAATGCAGATTTCATAGACGAATATGTACAAACTAGATAGGGCTGCGCCCACAAACCACATCAATTCCTCAAATCAGTTCGCGAATCAAGGGAGACTGGATGGAACGGCGAGATTGAAGCGTATTAGTGAGAGATTTACATACCAAAAGAGAGATGCATCGAATTGAAATCAATTCCTCGTCGACGACCGCAAACCCTAGGGTTTGGGTTCGGGTCGAATCCATCCGGCTAGGGGTCAGCACCAGGACCTGCTCCAGTGGGGGATCCGGAGCAGAGCGAGGAGCTCCAGATGGTGCTCCGCATAAGCCTCCATCAAGGCTGCCCCCACCGAGCGCAGCTTGAGGCCAAACGCAGCAAGCAGCCCCCGTCGCGCGCTCTGGAATCACCGGAGGCAGAAGAGCGTCGAAAAGCAGCGCGCGCTCATGGCACCCGTCGCCGAGAAGCGCCTCCGCGCGATCCTCCGCGCGGTCGCCTCGCCCGCCATGAATCTCGCAACCACAGCCAGCGGCGGCGGAGATTTTCGCGAGGATGAAGAGAGAGAAGAGAGTGGCCGAATGGGGACCAAGCCGCATGAATCCCACGTGTTTCACCTGGTGGGTCTAAGGCACGACAGCCTGACTACTCGCTGTTGCTCTGTCACCGCCCGATCTAAATCGCGCGGCTCGCGCGGAGGCCGCGCCGGAGCGTTAACGCGCGGCCGCTGGAAGATAGAGTTTACCTTTTTTTTTTTAGATCGTGAAATCCGCTGTCCTTGTCATTGCGCATCACAGATCACGGCCATTGTTTTTCGATGTAGTCGGCTAGGATATATGGGCCTTATCTCTGATAGTTGCCAATTCCCGGGGCCTTTCAAGGCTTATCTGGCCCATTTAATTAATTATTCTCTCCTCCATTGTTGCATATCGTACGTCAGCTCCAGTCTTTTTTTTTCCAGGGATACGTCAGCTCCAGTCAGTTTGGGTGCGTTCGGTAGCTCAGCTAGCCGGAGCTTTTGGCGTCGGTAACGTTGAACTACGCGGCCAATGATGTTCTCATACTCTAATTTGTTGCGGTAGATGTAGGATTGGCAATTGCATAAAATCAGTTTTAGCCCATGTTGGGTGGATGAAATTTTGCAGAGTCAATCTTTACTCAAATAGCCGCATCAGATACAAGCACTGCGGAGATGTTGCACTTGTGCATTTGTGATGCTGGTCGACTCAAGTGGCAGTTGTATTCAGTGGCGGAGCTTGGGTTGCATTTCAAGGGGGGCCGTGGGCCGCTGGACTGGGTAGAAGGGGTGGCCGGCTAGTGAGCCGAATTCTGAGCTGATGCAAAATATATGGTGAAATCGAACTTTTTTCTTGGGCCAGGGGGGGGGGGGGGTGCCACGGCCCACCTTTGCCCCAACTAAGATCCGCCCCTGGTTGTATTTGGCTGTATCATTACGGGAAGTAAAGACCATTGATTCTTAAAAAAAAAAGGGAAGTAAAGACTATTGTGGTTGTCGCTTTCTTTCTTTCTTTTTTTTTTTTTTGCAAAATAGAGTAGAGATGCAGACACTCATGAATATGCATGAGTACTCATCTCTATGAATAGACGTACGCACACATATACCCCTACGAACGCTAACGAGAGACTGAGCCGACTGCCTAACACTGAATATTGATTTTTTTAATTTGAATTTCAGACATTTAAAAATGTAGGGAGAAATATGGTACCTGGCCTAGTACATGACGATCTGCAAGAACATGGAGAAACTTCTCTCTTTTCCTTCATCAACCAAATTAAGAGAGGGACCATGGTCGTTCTTCGCCAGAAAAAAAAAGAAAGAAAACTAAACAAAGAAAGGTTGGCCCTGGCCTTCATTCCAGCATTTTGTCACACCCGGTTTTAAGAACAAAACCGAATGCTCATCTATATGTGTGTCCAGGATCAAGTTACACACATATAGGACAAAGTAAAGTAAAACAGATAACCAATGTCATAATTGTATTGTACAACATTAAAATAAATGTCTCAAAGGACTAAAATAATACAAACGCTAGCGGAAGACTCCATAACGCCACAGGCAATCGACCGGGGGCTCCACAAGCTTAGTCTACACCATCAACTCCAAAGTGAGCAATCATCAATCTCTGAGCAGCATTTCAATGTAGAGAGGGAAGTAGCAAGTGTGAGTACATATCGTACTCCACAAGTGTAGGAAAAGATGACATGCATAGGTTGAACAAAAGGAAGGCCAATACATGGTTCATAGCAGACAGCAACTAGAAATTAAATCATTTATTAAAGCACCTAGTTACTAGATGATGAAGAACCCACCCAAAAGTTACCATCAAAGGGGAACATTACAAGTTACCCACTTCTAGCAAAACGGGTTACCCACTTGTAGCAAAACGGGTTACCCACCCAAAGCCACACTACAAGGTACCCCCTTGCAGTATCCAACTGGTTACCCACCAGAACCAACCATCCATCTCTAATCATGTGAGGATCCAGGCCGCTCCTGACCGTGAGCACGGCTGTCATGACAGTTTTACTTCTCTGCAGAGGTGCACAACTTTACCCACAGGGTGGTGATTCCGTCACTATTCAGCAACTAAAGTCTCCATGTTGCCATAATCACACTACCATGTGTGAGGCCAAGAGATCACCACATGGTCTTTCAAAGCGCTTCCCAGCCTGCCAACATCCTCGCTAAGGTTGCACTACTGCTAGTACCCCTGCAACAGTAGCCCCCTCTGGCGCCGTGGCTAGGAGTACCTCTCCATCACCTGAGTTCAGAAGTAACCCTTCCTCCCTCTTTCCTTGAACACCAGCAAAACTGGGAAGACAGCATAATGCTTGACCAAGTCTACCATAATCAACCCTGTGCTTTGTGCTGTTGTCCTGAGTTGTCGCTCCACGAACCGGTCCTTAGCTAACTTGAGCAAGACCAACACAAACCAAAGTCTCGTGCTAACCGCACCGTCATCAAACATACCACTTGCTCAAGTTACAGCACACCTAAGTTCCAGGTTGCTAAAAAGATTAACCGGTCCATGATCATTAAGTTCAAGTGAACCATTAGTCAAGATTATTAGTCAAATTATATTCCAACCCAGTTCAGCAAGCTAAGCAAGACCTACCCATCCTCATACTATCATCTACCACAACCAGGCGATAAGGAAATAGTATGGAACAGGATAAATGACATATAGGATTCATATTAAACGCTATGCATGCAAATTAAACTAGACGGAGAAAGAAATAGGTCCAAAATGGTCAAAGACACTTGCCTCAATAGAAGTGCTGCTGCTCAGAGTCTTCGAAGTCTTGTTCTTGCTCTTGATAATTCTCGAACTGCGCGTTCTCTATTTAACAGCAACATGCAAGCACACATAACATAAACAATAAGAAAACAGTGCACCAAACAGTACCAAACTGCTACAAAAACTGTACCAAAGCTAGAGCTCGTTCCTACGATCGCATGAGCGCAAGAATCGCTTAAAACGGAGCTATAAGTAAAAAATTATGATGTTTCAAAGATTAAGGACTAAATCAGGAAAAACAGAAACGCCTAGGGACAGAAACGTGCGCATTCCCGTTGATTGGCTGCATGTTTGGGAGCACGGTTTCCACAGTAATCTGTGCAATGTTGTGGTACATAACAAACGCATGATTATTAGGGCACAGCTTTACCTGAAAATGAGATCGAACGATTGGATCTCGATGGGATTGTTCTGCAACAGTTAACGGTGGCATTGCGTTCCAGGTCGTTTCCCAAAAGATCTTGGCGAATCCTTAGGGGAACGCGTAGCACACTTTCTGGAACACAACAGGGTATTGAATTTAGGTCAGAAACAAAGAGGGATTGGGTGGAACATGGAAAACAATTACCATCAGGCGCGCTGGACAGACCACGAACATGGAGCAATGGTCATTGCGAAGTAGATCCCTGTCGATTCAGGTTAGATCCTGGCGTCATCTTTGGATATGTTGTAGAGGAATTCATGGCGCACATGCTGGTCAAATTTGACCGCATTTGGACGGCTGGATCACCGGGAACGCGGATGCCAATCCAGGGCGGCGCTGCTGGACGCGAGGGTGGCGACGCGTGGCGGCAGCCTGACGGCGTGAGAAGGGTTTGGACTGCAGGGAGGACGTGGGGAAGACTCCCATATATGTAGAGAGGGTGGCCTAGGGCTTGGGAAAGGTTTTTGGGCTTGGTCCATAGGGTAGAGGGGCGAGGAAAGATGGGCCTCGGCCCAACCGGCAAGGAAATCGATGGGAACATTGAGATATGGTGGTGGGCTGCCTTAGTTTTCGGCCCAAGAGGGCTTGGGGCCATGGGGAGGACGTGGGGAGGAGTCCAAGCATTCATAGGCGATGTCGAGATAGTGTGCTAATGAAAGGAAACGGGAACTAGGAAGGAAAGTGCATTATCGAGCGTTAAATGTTGTTTTTCTTTTCTTTTGTGCAAAAACGGTAAGTGGAATGAATGTGGATGGAATCATATCTTGGGTGTAGAATGTAGAGGAGATCGTGTCGACATGAATGAATCTATAGATAACGAGAGGTGATGTTATGAAAGAATAGCATGACTCATGAGGTCAGAATGAACATGCTCAGAGGTGAGGTGGGCGATTGAGTTGGCGATTGGAACCACGATCGTAGTTGAAAGATCTTGACAAGCCGAGTGAAGAGGAAGGAGAAGAAAAGGAGACATGCCAAGGGAGTTTCAGCCCACAATGACTGGGAGCTTGAGGCTGAATTGCAGCGGCTGTAGCTAGGTTTCAACCAAGGTCAGGCAAAAGGAGAGAACGCCTAGATAACAGCAGTGGCTTGCCGTGGCCTTCTTGGTAACTAGTTTGCAGGCAAAGACAGACAAAGAGAAAAGAAACACAAAGAATGCTAGGGCATTCTTGGTGCTATCTGTTTTAGTTAGAAGATGAGATACAAATAAAGAGTAAGAAAGGAAGAAGGCCCGGTAACGATACTGAGCTACAGGCATGGGTGCAGATAGAAGGCAAAGAGAGGGCCAAAAGAGAAGAGAAAAGGTTGTTGCAAGCTGCAATATTGGGTTCCAACATAGCTATGTATGTAGATTACAAAGTAAGTCACGATAGGAAGAAAATAAGCAAAGGAATAAAATGTTTGGGTGACACAAAGAAATGAGGAATGAATGAGATTGTGTTGCCGGGTTGTAGCTCATTTGGTTGCAACTCGATCAAATGAGAGAACATGAGTGGAGACCAGAACGATAGGGTAACAATACGAGAGGCAAGGCTTGCGAAACGAGATAGCAAAGCCACGATAGGAGGAACAAAATAAAGAATGGCAGACAAGAGAAAAGAAAAAGAAAAGGGAACAAAGGAGGTCAAATAAAAGGCATGCAGAGATATTTCGATTGCATAATTTTGTTGCACACAAATGGCTTGGTCGTTTGCATGCTGAAGGAGAAAAGAAACCTAATAAGATGACAGCTTGACCTAGATTAGGCCTAGGCTAGGAATAGGATTATTATCGATATTCAAAACTAATCTAAACTATAAGATCACTATCGAATTTTGAAATTCATTTTTCACATAAAGAAATACCAAATGCAAACTAACCCGCATGAATGCAACAAACAAATTTATATAACCTATATTAATTTAATTTATTTACAAAATAATTACTTTGCCTAAATAAAAGTGATAACACTAAAATATTAAAGCAAAATTTTAAACTATTCTAAAATGTTTTAAAATTTAGTGAAATTCTGGTCACATTCCAAAATTTGAAATTTTGGGGTGTGACAAGACTACCCCCCTTAACAGGAATCTCGCCCCGAGATTCTGAGTGGCTAGAAAGAAAGGAGGCTGAAGGAGTAACTCGACTTCTCATTCTTCAACTTGATGATCATTTCTTGAGCTTCCATAGACGCTCCATAACAAGAATAAACACTCATTCTTCGTCGTCCATTCGTTGAGGTCGGAGGTGAGCTCTACCCCCTTAGGTTAACACTTGGGGTAGGATAGGACTATCTTCCACTCAACTTCCTTTAGCATCTTCTTCGTTGGGTCATTGGCTTTCTTGAAGCATCATGTTGGTTGCAAGATTTCCATGCACATTGACTCGTCTTGAAATTTGGTCAAAAAGAGATATTGAAGAGAGCAAAAGGGATCGTAGAAGGGCAGAAAGAGAAAACCCAACTAAACTATAAGCTACCTAAACTATATTAACGAGGATGCGATTATGAAGCTAAACACTTCACAACACACCACCACTCAAACAAAGATCCAAATCAACACATTGTTGACGGCCATTAAATCATAAAAAGACCGTCAACTTATTGGCGAATAAAAGGTATGCACCAATGTTTTATGCATTAAACTAATAAAGTTCCACAAGTTTTGTATGTGATCTTGTTTTGCAAGGTACATAGGAATATTGGTGCAATTGTGTTTACAATCATGGATAAAAAGCAAATATACAAAAAGCACAAGATAAACAAGGTCCTGCTCGGACATCTCGACAACATTCAAAGCAAGAAACAAGGAATGACTTGGACATCAAAGAATAAATATTCAAATGAGAAATTTGATCCCTCCATGTCAAAGGCCTCGTCAAGATAGTCGAAATGGACTTTTGGATCACCCAATTCGGAGTTCGGGAGCAGGAGTTATGCCTCGCGCAAGGTTGGAGGAAAAGCAGGAAAAAGCAGGCCGGCCGGCCCAAACTCCAGGCCGGCCGGCCCAAGCCAAACTCCAACCGCCTCAATCTTGCTCCAGTCGGTTCCAGAGGCGGTCACAAGCCACTTGACGCACCTGCCAAGCCAAGGGGACGTCGGCAAGAAGGATATTCCACGAAATGCTCCAAGACCTTCTCCACTCTCCCAAGGCAACTCAACTATAAATAGAGGACTCCTTCCCTCACTCCAACCTGCACCATCACACTTGAGAAGAGAAGATCCAATGTAGGGTCACGCTCTTTCTCATGGAAGATCATTCCACTTGTGTAGTTTAGAGTAGGCTAGTTGGTCATGGGAGTTAGAGTAGAAGTGAGAGCTTCCCTCGGAGTTCCGGAGTTTTCTTCGGATATTGGGTAAAGCTCTCTTGTATCTTTTCTTTTTGATATTAGTTAATATATTATTTTTTCCTATTTATTTATTTTCTCATTTATTTATTTTAGTTTTTCTTTTAGTTTATATTTATTTATTTAAGTGATAATTATAGAGAAATTCTTGTGTTGGTTCCACGTCTGTGTATGATAGGTCTATCTGTATGGATTGTTTGCACCGCAAATGCTTACACAACCCACATAGATTTGTTATGCATGGTTGGCTTGCTCTTTTACGTTGGAGTAAGTTATCTAGGATAGTTGCTTGTATGGTTCAAGGATTTATTCCTAGGCGTGAGTGTGCACCCAACCCACGGAGGATGGTAGCCGCGAGTGTATGTGACAGCTACACCGGTCTCTGTAATCCACCACGTCCGGGTTGGACAGTTAGGGCCTAGACGCGGTCCATTGCCTGGATACGTTGGACTTAGTTTCCGAGTTGCGTGTCTTGGCGGCAGCCGTGCCCCGATGCACTTGAATGTATCTGTAATGAAAGTTTAAGTAAATAATTGTAACCCCTAGGTGGATACCCTTCTTCTCGTTGTCCTCCCAGTTGACTAGTACTATCTCTTTTTCTTCATATGGAATCCTTATGTGTCTTTGCTACCCTATCATCACTCATCTTTACCCCTGCTTTGGTTTAGTTTGCAAGTTATAAATAATAGATGTTTCTTTGTCAATTCACGATATTCTTATCCCTGCTTCCCTGTGGAAAATATAAATACGATAACCTTGGAATACTACCGGGTGAAATGCTACAATGATGTTCCGTGCGCTTGCGGAAAATGAATTTAATCTTTTTGCGTAAGAAACGCCAACACACATGGCACACCACACTCAAACAACAATGTTCTATGACATAGTTAAGAAGATTAGGGCAAACTCCTAGAGACAATAATGATGGCGACTATTCAAGATAGGAAAGGTTAAAAACCCGTTTCTGAAATAGACAAAGAATAGACAAGTTGAGAAGAGAAAATAGAACGATCAGAAGAGTATGCAACTCGGATTTTTCAAAATAGCTTTGAAAATAAGACTTTTTGACAACTATTCTATCTAAGCTTGCGTCCTCCTGTCAACACGGCTCTGATACCACTCTGTCACACCCCGTTTTAAGAACAAAGCCGAATGCTCATCTATATGTGTGCCCAGGATCAAGTTACACACATATAGGACAAAGTAAAGTAAAACATAACCAATATCATAATTGTATTGTATAATATTAAAATAAATGTCTCAAAGGACTAAAATAATACAAACGCTAGCGGAAGACTCCATAACGCCGCAGGCAATCGACCGGGGGCTCCACAAGCTTAGTCTTCACATCAACTCCAAAGTGAGCAATCATCAATCTCTGAGCAGCATTTCAATGTAGAGAGGGAAATAGCAAGTGTGAGTACATATCGTACTCCGCAAGTGTAGGAAAAGATGACATGCATAGGTTGAACAAAAGGAAGGCCAATACATGGTTCATAGCAGAGAGCAACTATAAATTAAATCATTTATTAAAGCACCTAATTACTAGATGATGAAGAACCCACCCAAAAGTTACCATCAAAGGGGAACACTACAAGTTACCCACTTGTAGCAAAATGCGTTACCCACCCAAAGCCACACTACAAGGTACCCCCTTGCAGTATCCAACTGGTTACCCACCAGAACCAACCATCCATCTCTAATCATGTGAGGATCCAGGCCGCTCCTGACCGTGAGCATGGCTGTCATGACAGTTTTACTTCTCTGCAGAGGTGCACAACTTTACCCACAGGGTGGTGATTCCGTCACTATTCAGCGACTAAAGTCTCCATGTTGCCATAATCACACTACCATGGCGTGAGCCCAAGAGATCACCACATGGTCTTTCAAAGTGCTTCCCAGCCTGCCAACATCCTCGCTAAGGTTGCACTACTGCCAGTACCCCTGCAACAGTAGCCCCCTCTGGCGCCGTGGCTAGGAGTACCCCTCCATCACCTGAGTTCAGAAGTAACCCTTCCTCCCTCTTTCCTTGAACACCAGCAAAACTGGGAAGACAGCATAATAATTGACCAAGTCTACCATCATCAACCCTGTGCTTTGTGCTGTTGTCCTAGCTTGCCGCTCCACGAACCGGTCCTTAGCTAACTTGAGCAAGACCAACACAAACCAAAGTCTCGTGCTAACCGCACCATCATGAAACATACCACTTGCTCAAGTTACAGCACACCTAAGTTCCAGGTTGCTAAAAAGATTAACCGGTCCATGATCATTACGTTCAAGTGAACCATTAGTCAAGATTATTAGTCAAATTATATTCCAACCCAGTTCAGCAAGCTAAGCAAGACCTACCCATCCTCATACTATCATCTACCACAACCAGGCGACAAGGAAATAGTATGGAACAGGATAAATGACATATAGGATTCATATTAAACGCTATGCATGCAAATTAAACTAGAGGGAGAAAGAAATAGGTCCAAAATGGTCAAGGACACTTACCTCAATAGAAGTGCTGCTGCTCAGAGTCTTCGAAGTCTTGTTCTTGCTCTTGATAATTCTCGAACTGCGCGTTCTCTGTTTAACAGCAACATGCAAAGCACACATAACATAAACAATAAGAAAACAGTATGCCAAACAGTACCAAACTGCTACAAAAACTGTACCAAAAGCTAGAGCTCGTTCCTACGATCGCGTGAGCGCAAGAATCGCTTAAAACGGAGCTATAAGTAAAAAGTTATGATGTTTCAAAGATTAAGGACTAAATCAGGAAAAACAGAAACGCCTAGGGACAGAAACGTGCGCGTTCCCGTTGATTGGCTGCATGTTTGGGAGCACAGTTTCCACAGTAATCTGCGCAATGTTGTGATACATAACGAACACATGATTATTAGGGCACAGCTTCACCTGAAAATGAGATCGAACGATTGGATCTCGATGGGATTGTTCTGCAACAGTTAACGGTGGCATTGCGTTCCTGGTCGTTTCCCAAAAGATCTTGGCGAATCTTTTGGGGAACGCGTAGCACACTTTCTGGAACACAACAGGGTATTGAATTTAGGTCAGAAACAAAGAGGGATTTGGTGGAACACGGAATACAATTACCATCAGGCGCGCTGGACAGACCCAGAACAGGGAGCAGTGGTCATTGCGAAGTAGATCCCTGTCGATTCATGTCAGATCCTGGCGTCATCTTTGGATATGTTGTAGAGGAATTCATGGCGCACATGCTGGTCAAATTTGACCACATTTGGATGGCTGGATCACCGGAAACGCGGATGCCAATCCAGGGCGGCGCTGCTGGACGCGTGGGTGGCGACGCGTGGCGGCAGCCTGACGGCGTGAGAGGGGTTTGGAGGGCAGGGAGGACGTGGGGAAGGCTCCCATATATGTAGAGAGGGTGGCCTAGGGCTTGGGAAAGGTTTTTGGGCTTGGTCCATAGGGTAGAGGGGCGAGGAAAGATGGGCCTCGGCCCAACCGGCAAGGAAATCGATGGGAAAATTAAGATATGGTGGTAGGCTGCCTTGGTTTTCGGCCCAAGAGGGCTTGGCGCCATGGGGAGGATGTGGGGAGGAGTCCAAGCATTCATAGGCGATGTCGAGATAGTGTGCTAATGAAAGGAAACGGGAACCAGGAAAGAAAGTGCATTATCGAGCGTTAAATGTTGTTTTTCTTTCCTTTTGTGTAAAAACGGTAAGTGGAATGAATGTGGATGGAATCATATCTTGGGTGTAGAATGTGGAGGAGATCGTGTCGACATGAATGAATCTATAGATAACGAGAGGTGATGTTATGAAAGAATAGCATGACAAATGAGGTCAGAATGAACATGCTCAGAGGTGAGGTGGGCGATTGAGTTGGCGATTGAAACCACGATCGTAGTTGAAAGATCTTAACAAGCCGAGTGAAGAGGAAGGAGAAGAAAAGGAGACATGCCAAGGGAGATTCAGCCCACAATGACTGGGAGCTTGAGGCTGAATTGCAGCGGCTGTAGCTAGGCTTCAACCAAGGTGAGGCAAAAGGAGAGAACGCCTAGATAACAGCAGTGGCTTGCCGTGGCCTTCTTGGTAACTAGTTTGCAGGCAAAGACAGACAAAGAGAAAAGAAACACAAAGAATGCTAGGGCATTCTTGGTGTTATTTGTTTTAGTTAGAAGATGAGATACAAATAAAGAGTAAGAAAGGAAGAAGGCTCGGTAACGATATTGAGCTGCAGGCATGGGTGCAGATAGAAGGCAAAGAGAGGGCCAAAAGAGAAGAGAAAAGGTTGTTGCAAGCTGCAACATTGGGTTCCAACATAGCTACGTATGTAGATTACAAAGTAAGTCACGATAGGAAGAAAATAAGCAAAGGAATAAAATGTTTGGGTGACACAAAGAAATGAGGAATGAATGAGATTGTGTTGCCGGGTTGTAGCTCATTTGGTTGCAACTCGATCAAATGAGAGAACATGAGTGGAGACCAGAACGATAGGGTAACAATACGAGAGGCAAGGCTTGCGAAACGAGATAGCAAAGCCACGATAGGAGGAACAAAATAAAGAATGGCTGACAAGAGAAAAGAAAAAGAAAAGGGAACAAAGGAGGTCAAATAAAACGCATGCAGAGATATTTCGATTGCATAGTTTTGTTGCACACAAATGGCTTGGTCGTTTGCATGCTGAAGGAGAAAAGAAACCTAATAAGATGACAGCTTGGCCGAGATTAGGCCTA
Organism: Eragrostis nindensis; assembly: GCA_012490785.1. Lineage (NCBI taxonomy): Eukaryota > Viridiplantae > Streptophyta > Magnoliopsida > Poales > Poaceae > Eragrostis > Eragrostis nindensis. Next base: position 691,975 of record JAAXCT010000213.1, on the reverse strand, counting down.
GGTTAGGAATAGGATTATTATCGATATTCAAAACTAATCTAAACTACAAGATCACTATCGAATTTTGAAATTCATTATTCACATAAAGAAATACCAAATGCAAACTAACCAGCATGAATGCAACATACAAATTTATATAAACCTATATTAATTTAATTTATTTAGAAAATAATTACTTTGCCTAAATAAAAGTGATAACACTAAAATATTAAAGCAAAATTTTTAAACTATTCTAAAAAGTTTTAAAATTTAGTGAAATTCTAGTCACATTCCAAAATTTGAAATTTTGGGGTGTGACACATTTCCACTCATCTAACCATAAAGCATATCATATATTGAACTGACCTTTTGATTCCATGCAACAAGTTACACGAGGCATGCTCATGTACAATTCACAGATCTTTATGCATGGCACGATGTACAAGGGTTGACAAATAATTTCGGTAAAAATGAACTCCAGAACAATGTTGAACGAACACAAAACATTTGACACTGCATTGATCCTAAATTAACATGCATACCTACATCCAAAACTTTCACTGTTCAAATGATCACATAATAGCGATATACATCTGACCATACTTAGTACCAACCATGCAGGCATATGCCAACATTGTTCCAAATCATGTCTTAAATTGAAATATTCCAATGCAGTTTCACACTGCTGTTAACAAGTTGAAATAGATCCTGAAGAATCTTCATACTGCAGAAAATCTAGGCTGTGCCTAGTACTGCATCATTCTACAGTAATAATACGAATTAAGATTAAGCACATACGTACCCGACAAGATGACTCGGTTGGTAATGTAATAGGACTATAGTTCGAGGGATTGAGGGAACATATCATGCATGTTGCACGTCTTTGGTGCATGCTGAGCATGTAGAGCAAGCTTCACTAGACTTAATCTCTATCAGCAACCAATCCTTCTCAAATTCTTTGGGAGCTCCAAAAGGGATCTGAACCTACGGCCACTGTCATAGATAAGAATACTGAACGCTTTCAGCATGTCATCACGAGCCAATCCAGGTATCTCTTCGAGCACCATCAAGACCTTCTTCTCGAGACAAACCTCATCAGATACATGGTGCATAGCTCAAGAGACAAATTGGAAAAAGATTGCACTGAACTACTGATGGCAGCATCGTTTGTCAGTGGCTCGTTGAGGACGATAGGCGGTGCTGCAGCAGGAGTATCCATATGAATGTTGCTCGGAAATGACGTACCGCCATTGCCTCCACTTGGATAAGAAGAATTCAGGTAGCTCGTCGAACATGTCGGAGAAGACGATGCCGTGCATCTGGTCGGACCAGCACAGCAGGCGGTCCCCGACGGGGACGACGGTGCAGGTGCACCACAATGGCGGCAGGTGCACCGTCGCTATTGCTCATGAAGAGCGGCCGCCTGATGCTCCACTCGCCGGATCGGAACATGAGGAGCTCCGCCGCCTCCTTGTCTGCCTGCTCGATCTGGAGGTCCGCCACCAGGAGCTCGTCCTCGCCGCGGCGCAGGAGGCCGGTGTCGTTGATGTGCAGAAACCGTTGCTGGAGCTGGCGTAAGCGCTCGTTCTCTATCTGTTCCTCGGTGAGAGGTAAAGGAGGGAGCAGCAACAGCGACGGCGGCCGTGGGGGGTCGGCGCCGCGTCGCCGGCGGTGTAGACGAAGTAGTCTTCCTTTTCGCCCTTCCAATCTTCCTTGACGGTGACTTCGATCAGCACGGAGTCGCCATGGGCTGCCAGGACGGTTGAGTTTGACAGCTTGACGCCATTGCTGAGTTGGACTTGGACGCACACGCGCGACGACTCTGGCGGCGCGGCGGCCCGGAGAGCGACGAGATGGGACGGCCGGCGGCGGTGCGGCCGGCCGCATGTGTCTTGGTGTCGGCGACGGAGGAAGCGGAGCCATGGATCTCCTCGGTGCAGTGGCGGTCAAGCAGTACCCATGGAGGGTAGGCCGCCGCTGTCGCCGCTGCCGCGGCGGTGCACTGCTTGGCTTGCTTCCGTCGAGAGGATCCAGATCGCTTCGTCATTGTGTGGCGGCGGGCTCCCAAGATTTTCGGTACGTTTCCATCAGAAGAAATGATCCGCTGTCCTTGTTATTGCACAATCACGGATTCAGGATTTATGGGCCTTATCTCTCGTTGTTACAATTCCAGGGGCCTTTGAAGCCTTATTTGGCCCATTAATCAACTCTTCTCCTCTATCCACGTCGCCGAGGCAACTCTTGTTAATTAGTTTGACGCCGGTATCATTGAACGCCGCTGTCAATCATGTTCCTTTCGGCGGAGGTCACTCAAACTTGTTGCGGAGGTCATCGCAAAGATGCTATTTGGGTGGTCTTTGTCTCAATCAATAGATGTTGGGTTGGCAATTGTGTAAGATCAGTTCTGGCCTATGTTGGGTGGATGGAGCTTGCAACGTCAATCTTACTCAAGTAGTCGCATCTAATGATAATATAGGCTGCACTGCGGAGATGTTACATTTGTGCTCTTGTGATGCTGGTCGACTCAAGTGGCAGTTGTGTTTTGCTGTATCATTTTGGGAAGCACTTGCAAACTGAGCAAGGTGTTGCAAAGTCAAGATTAATACAATCCTCCATGAATTTATTCCATTTCGATGCGGCTGAAAACCAGAATTTGAACTTCAACTTGTCAAATTTGGTTATACCTATTTTTCAGTTTTAGATCGTCAAAATGTTGCAGTGTTGCACCCTAGAAAGACGCCGCACATACTAGTAGCTCATCACATTAGCATTTGGCAGTCTCGCGCGCTCCTCGTTCTCTGCCCCGTCGCCGGCGCGCCACGGAGCGCAGACCTCCGACGACAAGCTCGCGCTGCCCTTCATCGACTTCCTCTGCGTCGACGCAGCATGATTGGACTCTCCTCTCGGCGGCGGTCTACATGAGTGGCAACGGAGGAAGAGGAGCCATGGATATCTCCTCGGTGCAGTAGCGCTCAAGCAGTACTAGGGTATGCCTTCGGCGCCACCGCAGCGCGCTGCTTAGCCTTCTTCCGCCGTGAGTATCAAGATCACTTCGTCACTGTGTGGGTGTGGCGGCGGGCTCCCAAGATTTTTGGTAGCTTTTGATCACAAGAAATCCGCTGTCCTTGTTATTGCGAATCACGGATTCACGGCCATTGTTTCCGGGACCTTTTTTTAAGGAAGAAATTGCAAAAACCCATTTGCAACTCAGGAGGGTTTTCATATACCCATCTATAAGAAATTTGTGTCAGTCTCCGCCCTCCAAGTGTCTATGGGTTTTTATATTTCTCCATGGTAGCTTTGACCGGACGGTTTAGCTTTTGTATGTTCTCCGATGCGGCTCTGGGCGGTCTATCATATTTCTCTACTCTTTGATGTTGCGTAAATAACATAGATATCAAAATGTGTATATGTTTAATTTTCTCTATTTTGTTCATAGTGTCGCGGATAAGTTTGAACAAACATTTATGATAATATGGTAAGTTTTGATCGTGTAACATATGATTAGATAGTAACTACTCTATAGTGAAGCTATATTGCACGTAGAGGCTAGAGTGAGCGGCGTCGTCCGGTCAAAGCTATCAGGGGGTAGTATGAAAACAAATGAACACTTGTAGAGGGGAGACTGACACAAAATTTCTTGTAAGTGGGTATACAAAAACCCTCCTGACATGTATGTGGGTTTTTGTAATTTTCCCTTTTTTAAGCTCCTTTCGGGACCTCCTGACATATAAGTTTTTTTTTTTGAGGTAACTCATACTTTATTACTCATCGACAATGTATGAATTACATACGCCATCAGGCGGACCTAGCAGCCACAAATGTCTGCCTACTTCCTCAAACAAGGACCCTCTAGCTAATGTATGCGCATCTCCATTAGACAGCCGTCCTTCGTGAACGAAGTCCGTAAACAGAAAGGTTGCCGCTCGCGCCTTGATCTCTTTGATGATCTGGCCATAATGCCCCGATCCTAATCCCGAGATGCTCCTCACAACTCCAGAATTGTCAGACGCGACTCTGAAACTCCGCAGCGCCAAATCGCTGGCTAGCGCCAGTCCTTCCCGCACGGCCATGGCTTCGAGCGTTTCCGGGTCCGACATCCCCGTGACGACGACCGACGATGCCCCCAGGAACTGGCGGTGGCATCTCGTGCTACTGCCGCATAAGAAGCCTTCCCGGAATTTTTCGACGTGGCGGCATCGACATTGATTTCATAAGACCCGGGGGAGGAGGTATCCATCTTGGTGGCTTGGCAGTAGATCTTACTTCCTTGACAGTCGGCGGCTGAGCAGCAGACTCCAAGTCTTGAATAAAATGCTGCGCGAAGCAATTTGTCGACATCGGACTCTGATAGGATTCATCATAAATTGCCTTCCGTCTTGCGTACCATATCGCCCAGAGTGTAACTAGCACTCGTGTGAGATCGTCGTGCTGCATTGAACTCAACACCATCGAGAGCCAACCTCTGGCGTCAGTTTCCTGAATATCACATATATGTGTAGTGATTTCCTCGCGTTCCAACGCCCAGACACACTTGGCCATATAGCAGTCCAATAATGCATGACGCCAAGAATCTGGTGCTCCACACAGGGTGCATGCACGATGGGTCCTCATATTCCGGTGATGCAGGACATCCATCGTCGGCAAGGACTGTCTAGCCAATCTCCACAAAAATACTCTAACCTTGGATGGTACTTTCACATTCCAGAGTGTTGACCATTCTTTCTCCACTGCTCGTGTATCCGATCTTCCTGCCGTTCCTTCAAAGTATGCAGTATTACGCTGCTTGTTGGCCACCAACATTCGGTAGGCAGATCGCACTGAGAAAATCCCGCTCTTCTCGTAGTGCCAGGCCCAGAAGTCGTCCTGTCTACGAGTGCATAACGGTATGTTACAAATCACCTCACTGTCCATTGGTAAGAAAAAAAGCTCCAGTTTCTGTTCGTCCCAAGTCACAGTAGAGTAACTAATCAATTCACTCACCCTCGTGGGTGGGTGATCACCCACACATGCCACTGGTTTCAAGAGGCCATTGCGTGGTAACCAGTTCGTGGTCCAGATATTCGTAGTCTCTCCTGTCCCGATGCGGCGAATAAGCCCTTTCTCAAGAACTTCCCTGCCATCGAGTATTGCTCGCCATATCCTCGAGGGCGATGAACCGATGCTCGCCTGTAGAAAATCTTGGTCCGGGAAGTAAACCGCCTTGAGAACACGCGCACTCAAGGAAGACCCGCCTTGTAGAATCCGCCAGGCTTGTTTGGCCAGCAGGGCCAAGTTGAAAAGCTCCGTCTGCCGAAAACCCAAGCCTCCAAGACATTTTGGCTTGATCATCTCCTCCCATGCTACCCAGCACGTCCTTCGCTTGCCCTCCTTGCTGCCCCACCAGAAATTGCGCAACAGACCATCAATATGCTGGCACAACCCTCTCGGTAGTCTAAAGCATGACATGGAGTATGTGGGGATTGCCTGAGCTACGGATTTAATAAGTACTTCTTTACCTCCCGCTGACAGACATTGCTCCATCCAACCTTGGACCTTTTCCCATATTCTGTCCTTTAAGTATTTGAAGGCGCCATTAGTGGACAAACCCACATCCGAAGGCATCCCCAAGTACTTTTGGCTCAGTGCTCATTATGCACATCAAGTTCCTCCTTAATTGCTTCCCTCAAGCTCTGTCGACAACCCTTTGCAAAATGGATTGAAGATTTCTCAATATTGATCATTTGACCAGAAGCTTGACAATATAATTGTAGTACTGCTTTGACTTCCCTAGCATTCTCCCTCGTCGCCCTGAAAAACAGCAGGCTATCATCGGCAAAGAGTAAGTGATTCACCGTCGGGGCCGACGGGGCCACTTTAATTCCACTGAGAGCTAGAGTGAGCGGCGTCGTCCGGTCAAAGCTATCAGGGGGTAGTATGAAAACAAATGAACACTTGTAGAGGGGAGACTGACACAAAATTTCTTGTAAGTGGGTATACAAAAACCCTCCTGACATGTATGTGGGTTTTTGTAATTTTCCCTTTTTTAAGCTCCTTTCGGGACCTCCTGACATATAAGTGCCAGCAAGTCACTGGGACACTCAGCCCATCAGCGGCCCAGAAAATCAAGCGGCCCATGCTAGTACTCGATGTTCCGGCCGTTTAAACACGATGTTCCACCTTTGAAACAGGATGTTTCAGCCATTGAAATAAAATGTTCCAGCCTTTGAAACATGATGTTCCAGCCGTTGAAATAAAATGTTTCGGCCTCTGCTTCACGATGTTCTAGGATTTCCTTAAGTCCAACGAGCAGGGGCAGCCGGACGTGGAGCAAGGTGGAACACTGGCGACGCCTCGGCGCGGGCACGGCTGCCGGGGTGCGGAGGCGGCGGGATTGCCAGGGAGCGTGCGCGAGCAGCACGGCAACAGTAGCGCTGGCCTGGGCGGTGGTGGGCTGCAACAGCGAGGTAAGCGGGGCCACGGAGGTGGCCAAGGAGCAGGAGCAGCGGGCAGGGGCGAGGCAGGCAGGGGCGCGGCAGCAGCTAGAGGGCAGGGGCGGCGGCGAGGCAGGCGGGCCGCGGTGGGGTCGGTTGGAGAAGGAAGAAGAAGGTGGAAGAAGAGGAGTCATTGGATTATAAATTGCACGAATCTCAAATAGTGGGTGCTCCTAGCACTCGAGTGCTGTCTAGGAAATCCTATTGTTTTCCGTCTAGACGGTTAGGATTGATGGGCCTTGTCTTTTGATTGTTACGAGTCCATGCCTTTCAAGCCTTTATTATCTGGCTCATTAATCAATTCTTCTCCTACATGGTTGCATATCGTACCTCAGCTCCAGTCTATCGACGTCGCTGAAGCAACTCTAGTCATATGCCGAAGAGGATGGAGAACACTGCTGTTTAAGTGCAAGTATGCAGAAGCACTATGGCAGGAAATGATACTGGAAGCAGATAGGAGGAATTTGGAGAACAGTGGCTTGGCAAAGGAGATGATCAATCAAGTGTATCTTGCAACTGAAACCTAAAAAGATGATAGAGATTACTACCCTGCTGATCTGGTGGAAAGAGAGGAACCGGGTTAGAGAATGGGAAGGGAGAAGGGAGATATCTGCACTAGGTGACATTATCAGAAGATATCTGCACTAGGTGACATTATCAGAAGAACTGCTGCAGATTAGGCTCAAGCATATATTTAGCCAAAGAAATAGTAAATCAAGTATTGTTAGATGACGAAGCCACGGAGGCACATATCTTAGACGCGGTATGTCTCTAAAACAGCTAATAGCGGAGCTAAATTGGGCTATAACAGGAGATAACAGTTAAATTGACGTACGTGAACACAAATAGCGGTACACTGCCTTAAAAAGCCGTAGCGGGGTATAACTGCAGCTATAGCGGAGCTGCAGCTATAGCGGGAGATTTAAAACTTTGATAATCAGATGTAGGATTAAACTGGCAATTGCGTATGATCAATTCTGGCCCATGTTGGGTGGATGGACCTTGCAGAGTCAATCTTACTCAAATAGTCGCATCGGATGATAATATAGGCTGCATTACGAAGATGTGTCATTTGTGCTCTTGTGATGCTGGTCGACTCAAATGGCAGTTATTTGACTCAAGTAAATGATGAGCGTAGCACTAGCGAACTGAGCAAGGTGTACAAAGTAAAAAATAATATATTTTTTTAAGAAAATAATGAATTAATTCCATTTTGATATGAACAAAAACCATATTTTGTACTTGAACTTGTCAAATTTGGCTATATCTATTTTATAATTTTAGATCGTCAACATTTTAAAGTGGTGCACCATAGGGCGATGCGGCGCGTACTAGTAGTTCGTAGTCCATCACATTAGCATTTGGTAGTCTCAACAGGCGACTTATTCTTTATAGGTAGACGATGGAGGCCTATGAAGGCAAGGCATATGCCACAGATTGATGTCTTTACTAGCAGTATACCCGTGCGTTGCTACGACTTCAAAATTTATGTAAAGGATGTTTGATTCTAGTTACATGGAAATTCAATTTTCTCTGCAAGCCGTGTATTTTTCAACACTTTAGTTGAAATTTTGAATTGTTAGCAGCCTCATTAATATTTTTATTTTGTTGAAGCTCAACACTTTATCTGCCAATTGTGCTCGCTCGCTCTCTCTCTCTCTCTCTCTCTCTCTCTCTCCATGCAGATGAAATGCTTAAACAAATTTTGACAGCTTAGAGGAAAATTCAGATTGGCTGCAAGCCAATCTTTTTGAGCAAGTGTCCTAACTTTGGGTTCTGCTAATTTTTAGCCGTACTTACAAGTTGCATGATGCGAGACTCTGGCTCTTTTTATAACTGCTAGCATCAGACCATGCGTGCCCAGAAAGTAAAGAGCAGAGAGGACCACGCTAATCAAACCATGCCTTCATCAGTCAATGAAGTGACGCATATCAGTTTATGAAGATAGGGGTTCAACTAACTTAAAGCCTTCTTATGGTAGGGTCCAATTTGTAGATGAATTAGATAAGGGTTCTTTCGGAGAGATTTGTTAAGAAAACAATTGCTATACTATACTGGCTCTTTCAGAGAAGTGTCCAACCAACACCTTCGAGCAAAATCTCTGCTAGGAATAATGGAGCTAGAGGGACCAATATATCAATCGACGCAGCAACACGCAGTTAGGAGTCCAACGAGAATCACGTATCTTGTTTATCAAACCGCAAAGAATCCTCGCATACGCGGCCAGGTAGGAAGGGGACTACAGGTGAGATGCAGATATTAATTATGATATTATTAGTTTGCTTTTTCCTATTTAATAACTTTGAGCAATATATACAGAAAACCTAGCACGCTGCACCAAAATTGCAGTGTCTCTGTTCATCTCACATCGGGGACAGTTCTGGCGATGATGAAGGAACGGGGTTGTGGACGTCCTGGCGACAGAGCACTCTGTTCCGCGCCGCGATTACACAGCAAGGACAGAGCTCGTCATGCGGAGAGGTCGTCGGCGCTGGTATCTTGCCAAGGACAGGAGAGGATGGAAGGCCCGCAGAGCCAGGGGCCTTGATGCCCGTCATCCCTGTCCCCGACAGCGCCACCAGCGGCAGCGCCACCGTGCCCGTCACGTTCGCAGAAAGCCCTCGAGTACATACTCCTCTCCTAGAAGCATGTACGATATATAAAAGTGCAGCGAGGAATTAAAAACTCAACTTTATTTGGAAGAACTAAGAAAGAAGAGCACAGAGTAGCATTGCTTCATCGTCAAGCAAGGCATACAGAAATGCCTTTGTGGCGGGGAAGCATACGCCTTTGTAAAGGAGCAAAGCAGCTATGCTCTTGATAGACAAGGAACTCGTTCAGTGAACGAGGACGAAAGGCTGCATCCACAAGTAAGGTACTACGTAACGTAGCCAGGAGGGACATATATGTTCTGCTCTTACCCACAAGTTATCTAGGATGCCAGATTAGTTTAGTGTGGATGCTGGAACTTTGTCGCAAGTTTTGGATTTCTTTTTCTTGCCACCACATCCGGTGTATATATGATCTGCCTCTCACCTTCCAGATTTCAGCACCGCCCGTTCCTCAAGACTCAGGTGCAAATTGAGATCAGGGAACGCAAAGAGCCCCCTGCAAATTAAGGTAACAATACTCTGCCTCCCTATTTTTCTTGCTTTCCACTTCCTGGGGCTGATCTCCTGGTAATTTTGGAACTGGGCTCTCCCCTCTCCATTTCATCAAAACAGAGATCAAGGTCACTTTTAACAGCATTCGCGGATCTCCTCCTGATAAGGCTTCAAATCGTGTGTTCCGAATGTCTTTGATTTTGTGAATTCCAATATATAGTTCGCATCTGCTTTAGTTCAGTGCTGGTTTCAAAATGACTTTTATCATTGCAATAGTTGACGTAGTGTTCACTGCTTGCTATAACGGAGTGTTCCGACAGTGAGAACCCCCTAGTACAATTTGGATAGAAAAGTTTGAAGGAATAACAGCCTTGAGCTTTTAGTTTTTTCTGAAGTGATATAACGCAAAATCCTTGCATGATAGGATTTTAAGTAGTTTATTTGAATTGTACAAGTGGAATCCTGCTTAGTTCACTGTTGTTCTTTGCACTTGCGAGATTGACACAATTGTATTTTTGTAGAGTATTCATCTGCTTAGTTCACGGTTGTTCTTTGCGTTGGAAAAAATGAATTTAATTGTTGCTTTTATGGACATAGAGTTCATTATTAGTATTACTATTACATGGATTGCTTTGATAGATAGGTGTGAGAGTTCCCTATTAGTATTGATGAGGATTTCATTAATTACAGATACAAAGAGTTTGATCAAAGAATAACCTTTAGTTTTTCCATGTTTTCAGATGTGACATAAAACAAAATTCTTGGAAGACTGACTTTTAAGTAGAGTCTCTAGTACAATATAAAGGATAGAATAGAATATTTGGGTTTAAGTCTGCTTGGAGTAGAGTGTAATTAGTGGAATGCTACTAGAAATCATATATGGAGCATAACTTCTATTCATTTTGCAGAACATTCAACCTGCACCATGGCGACTGTTTTGAGCTCTTTGGCATCCTATGTCCTGAACATGCTGGCGGAGATGACTAAAGAAGAGGTCACTTTGTTGTTCGGAGCCTCTGGCCAGATGGATAAGATGAGCATCAAGCTTAAGGACCTCAAGAACTTCCTTGCTGATGCAGATAGAAGGAACATCACTGACCATACCGTGCATGAATGGGTGAGAGAGCTAAAAGGTGCCTTGTACGATGCCACCAACATCCTCGACCTATGCCAGCTGAAGGCCATGAAGCGGGGAAAACACATAGATGCAGGGTGCTTCAACCCCTTGTTGTTCTGCATGCGTAATCCCCTCTTCGCCCATGACATTGGTAGCCGTATAAAGAAGCTCAACCAGATGTTGGATGACATCAAGGAGCGTAGTGCTGCCTTCAACTTCATTAACCTCGGTTCTGAAGAGGATCATAGTAGAAATAGTACGTCCTCACGTTCTTCAAACCGTGAGACATCAGGGGAGCTCAATGAGTCAACCCTGGTCGGTGAGAAGATTGAGGAGGACACAAGAAGTCTGGTTGAGATGCTGACAGAGGAGGAGAAAACCACCCGAGCACACAACAAAATTATGGTTTTTGCCATTGTCGGAGTTGGTGGGATTGGAAAAACTACCTTGCCCAAAAGATCTTCAATGACGACACAATCCAACATGAGTTCACAAAAAAAGTATGGTTGAGTGTCAACCAAGACTTCAATGCCACTGAACTGCTGAGGAAATGTATCACTGAAGTTGGAGGAGACTACCAAGCACCTGGAAATACGAAGGGTGCACTTGAGAGAACACTTAAGAAAGCTTTAATGGGGCACAAAACCTTACTGGTGATGGATGATGTTTGGGACCATAAGGCATGGGTGGATGTTCTAGAGACTCCATTGGCTCATGCACTGGCACCAGGTAGCCGTGTTCTCGTCACCACGAGACATTACATGGTTGCTCGGGGGATGAATGCTGTGAAGGTCCATAGTATCGACAAATTAAAGGACGAAGATGCATGGTTCTTGCTCAAGCAGCAGGTGCGTACATGTTTACCCATCTAATAAATTAATCTTTATTAATCATGCATCTCTCTGTCACTAAATATAAGAGATTCAAGTATGCTTTTTCTTATGTTACACACATCTGCAGTGCGTTTGTTGACTTACCTGTCTAAGCTAGATACTCTAATTTGAACAAACACAACAAGGTCTTGATCCCGCTCCTAGCTAGCCACCGTAGCATTGTTCTTAGTTGCAACTCAATTGATTTCTTCATTTGGATGTGATCAGCTAAATTGTACAAAAAAAATTTCGAGATCAATTTTATAAAACAAAAAATTTGGAAAATTCGGACCCTTTCTAATTAGTAAGCCAGGTCGGGCATCCTATTTAATCCTTCATGGAATCCTATCAAACCAGACCTATTGCTTATCAAGCAAGGAACCGCTCTCTCTCTCTCTCTCTCTCTCTCTCTCTCTCTCTCTCTCTCTCTCTCTCTCTGATTCAGGTCAGGGGCAGACATGTTTGCCATTTCCTTCTCGCATGTGAATTTATTGGTCATCATTTTGTACCCAGTCATTTTCGGACAACGTTAAAGCGGGTTCACTAGTTTATAGTCTGCTATCACATAAAAGAAAAGCAGCAATTCTAGCCAAACATAGGTGGAAGTTTGGTAATAGGTTATGTTAGTGAATTATTTATTATTTACACACGTTTGTATGGTGATGTCCTATTTGACCTATAGGGTAGGCGGAGTCTACACATATAGTTGACTTTTGTAGTAATGGATGGCTAAATAAATAATGTAAAAGCCATGATGTTTTCATTTGTTTGATGAAATAGAATTTTCCTTTATCTAAAATCAAGCCTAGCCCACTGCCGAATGCACCGCATTAGTTAAGTAGTTAGAGTGAGTTTACTACTACTTTATAATCAACTACTGAACGCACTGTATCAGTTAAGTATACACGACCTATTTGTTGTACAACCGCTACAGTATGCATGATATATTCGAATTTTGCACAAAATTTTTGGCATAAACTACATACCTTTTGACCGAGGTAAAGCTCACACCGCTGACGCCGGATGCGGCTGGTGAGGCTATCGCTATTGCCTACAACTCCTTCGGTGTTGCTTGCTTCAATAGCCCCCGAGTAGAGTGGGAGAGAAAATTGCATGGTTGGTTCTCTACCATCTCCTCTACGATGCAAATTTAACCGTCTTCTCTTAGCATCAATAACCGTGGCCATACGCCTCTCGGACAATGCAGTCTGGCAGGACAGTCCATTTACGAGGTCTTTTCTTTCTTGCACTCGAAGAAAATACTTATTTTCCATTCACAATCCTCTCAAGGGTATAATGAATAATTAATTCGGTCAGCTATACACCCTGAGGAGCTGCATGTTCGTAGCAGATTCTCTCTTCCTTCTTTTTCTTTTTCCATTATGAACATAACAATTCATAGTCTTTTGTCCTAGACTACCTTCTACTGGTTGCGCTTGGTCTGACCAAAGTAGTACATAATACCACCAATATACTACTGATGATATCCAAAAGAATATATTGGTCAATTTAATTCTATCGGTCCACTTCGTGTCGCACCGGCACCCATGAAACCTACAGCGCCGCGACCCCCCCCCCTCCCCCAGTGATCTCGCCTTACAAGCACCGACCTAGGTAGCCGGCATGCATGCATTGCCATGTATTATTTTCCTACACTAGCAGAGTATTATAGATACTATTCCCGGTGGTACTAGGATAAGAGGGGAACTAATCTGGATTGTTGGATTCTTAATATTGTGCACTGTAAAATTGCTCAAATGTTACCCAGCCAAGCAACAGAGCGAGCCAAAGAGCGAACAGATTGAGGCTGTCTAGGATTGTGCAGCATGAGGCCAAGGAACGGTATGTGGCTAATTAATCGCTGACGTCAGGCCCGTCCCTTGGGGTGTGCGAGCAGTGCACTCGCATAGGACCCCCAAATTGGATAGGTATTTTACATATATACGTACAATATTACAGGCAAAAAAGAGCATCAAACCGATGCAGACCCAAGCCAAAGTCAATTTCGTAAGCTAGTTTGCTGCCGAAAAGATGCCTTGCAGCTTGAAAATATCCTTTCAATGCTCGATCAAGACCAAGATTGCCAGGACGATGTTGGGACGTCTCTGATTTCCCAATCGGCAACTCTTGTTGGCGACTGTGTGCTGCGTCTGTGGCCCCCTGCCTGTCGTTCTGTGTTGATAATTCATTACTCAATTTGGCTAATAATCTAGTGTTGTAAAGTTCCATTTCACAAGAAAACGATAAAAGCATGATGCTTTTGAAGTGAATATTATGCATGCGTGGAAGGAAACGTTTCACCAGCGCGACCCCCTCCCCCCTGCTACAGTAGAGAGGAGGCGACTCGCGGCGAACTCGTCTCCGGCGGCGATTCCGGTCGATCTCCCCCACCTCCGGCTGCCCGTGGGGCTCCGGAGGGCCGGGAGATCGGTGGAGTCGCCGTCCGGCCGTCCTCTAGTTGCTCGCTTAGTAGTATACTAGGTTTTCTCCCTTCCTTAGGGTTAGGTTTTCGGCTTCGTCGCCCGTCGCGGTGATGGTGTCCGATTTTCCCTTCTCCCTTGGCGGATCCGGCGAAGGTGTCGTCGTCGACGGCGGCAAGCTCACTGGTAAGGCCTTGTGGAGCTCCTGTGCCTTCCGTTCCTTTGAGAAAAGGGGGATAGGCTTTTTGTTCCCCTCGCTGATGATGTCGGCGATGGTGGATGGTTCCTCCGGGTGGTCGGCGTCAAGATCTGGCGTCGATTTCTTCGGGATTTTGTTCCTTGTTGTGGATTCTCCGATGGAGCTGTTTCGGTTTTTCTTCTGTCGATTCGAGTTGGCGCGATGGCCGGGTTGGTGCTATCTTCGTTCGAATCTAATCGGCTTTGCAATCAAAGTGTTGTGGTCGCGCACTTGGTCGGAGGAGGAGGCTGGATGGCGATGTCGGTGGAGTCCGGCGGCGAGGAGTTCGAGCGTCGGGAGAGTTCCTGAGAAAGAGGATAGTCTTTGTATTTTCCTTTTTCTTGAGGACTTTTCTGTAAATGTGGCCAGGGGCCTGTTTGTAAAAGGAAGTGGGATGTACTGTTGCTTTGTTTAATACAATGCCCCCCTTTTCTCGCAAAAAAAAAAATATTATGCATGCGTTGCAACACATATTTTTTCTTGTTTTGCCGTTACAAATACATTGTGAATTGTATTACTTTTTTTTTGGCAATTAAATTTAAGGGGCTCAACTAAGCTTTCGCATGGGGCCTCAAAATTTTCCGAGTAGCACACCCTTACGAACGGACAAAGGCAGCAACAATTCCTAGTGTAGTGTGTCATTGTTGGTATTTCTTACGTCGCAAATAAATCCACAAGCGCACGGAATACCGTTGTAGCACTTCACCCGGAAGTATTCCAAGGTATCGTATTTGTTTTCCTCAAGAAACGGAGATATTCTACAGCAAAGTTAGTTTTACCTAAGGACAACAAGAATGATAGTAGTATAGGATTGAGAGGATGAATAAATGATAGACGCACTCAAGTTCTACTTGTTTACTTCGGAAACTGATATAGACCTGGTCTGCCAAGTCCCGCCAGCCTGTAGCTCTACGACGAACCCGAACGTGGAGGATTACTAAGGACGAACAGGGCCGTCACCACCTGCCGCCGACCTCTACACCACGTCTATGCCGTCGATTACTACTCTAACCCCGGTCCTGGTACAAATCTGGAAGGTTAGAGCACTCCTCACGGAGCAATGATCCCGTAAACAAGTATAGCAAGAATAATGACTAGTAAATAATGCTCGCTAGATCAGTATCACCACGAATATTAATCTTATGAATAAGAACAACGAACGAACTATGAACGAACGATGAACGAAGAACGAACGAACGATGAACTATAAATAAGATAATATCCGCC
The DNA here is from genome assembly GCA_012490785.1 of Eragrostis nindensis. Lineage (NCBI taxonomy): Eukaryota > Viridiplantae > Streptophyta > Magnoliopsida > Poales > Poaceae > Eragrostis > Eragrostis nindensis. Next base: position 676,545 of record JAAXCT010000213.1, on the reverse strand, counting down.
AAGGTACAACATAAGGGCTAAGTCCTCACAAAAGGAGGACTACCCCTCTCTTCTCCCTCTACTAATATTCAAGAGGCTCTAGGCCTGAGATGTGGGAGTGGTGCTCTCCTCTTGGGATTCTTGTGATGTCTCTTGTGAGGAGGGGGTACCCCTTTATTTATAGCCTTGGAAGGTCGGCAACTTTGAAGCGGTTTCCGGCATTGATGGCATTGATTCCAGACTGAACCGACCTTGGTACGTCGGTGGGGAACCACCATAAGAAGATGGGCTAGTGGGGCCACCAACAGGGGTCGGCTGACCTAGGTTTTGGGGTCGGTCGACCTGTGATGGCCCTACTGGGCCTGACCTTCCTCTGGGCTGTGTCTTGGGTTGTCTCCTCCTCTGATCCACCTGCTATGGGTGGACTTGAAGCCTTTTTATTAGGATTTTAGGCTTCATAGGGAGATATCTTTATGTCGGAGGAAATTCAGTGTTTGCAAAGTAGGCATTTTATGCTTCCTTTTTCCCGTTTTCTTATGAAATGCAGCTGCACTCACAAATTCACCAAGACTTTAGAAATCATTAGTTTCAAGACCTAAGCCTACATTTGGTGTTTGATTTGAGGTTCAAAAGTACAGCTAGTTGACGGTTTATTTTCGTTCTAACAGCCGTCAACAGTCGTCTCTAGTCAGACCTCAACCAGGTGCCACGGCGCCAGTAGATTTTCACTAGCTCCGTGGCACATCGCATGCGGTGGATTCGGTAGCATAACAGGGCGGGTTTAATTATGCTCAGGTAGAAGCTTTTGATTTAATTATGCTCAGGTGGAAGCGTAACTGGAGCTAATTAAGCTAGTCCTTCGAAATGTAGAGCATTGGTGTCCGGCCCCATGATGAATTGCTCGGCTGCCTGGAGGAGCACGAGACAGTCGGACCCACGTTTCATTGATGCGGATACCATCATTAGCACGTTCTTGCGCGTGAGTGCCATCTCAGCGTCGGCTCAGTTTGGCGAGCTGCATCGCGGGTGGCCGCAACTCCCCTCAGCAGGGCCGTCCCCAGGATTTTGGAGGCCCGGTGTAAAATATTGACCGAGGCCCCTAATTTAATTGAAAAAATGTCATGATAAACAATTCTATGATTATCGGAAGGACCTTGTGAATCCCTCAAAACAAATTTATCCATAGCTTCTTTCAGAGATTTATCTAGATTTTCTTGTCTTTGTTTCTTCCGCTTTTCACAACCCGAAGCATACTTTCTGATCCGGTTTGAAGAACATCCCTAGCCTAGGGCCAAATAAAATTGATTATGCACTGATCAATTATCAATAATCGACGGGGAAAACTAAAACAAGACTTGGGAACGAGAGATATTCAGACTGCAGATCATATACCTTAATCAACTAGGGCCTTAGCTGAAGAGATGATGAACGGATGAAGTTTCCAGGTGTCACCGGCGGCGACGGCGCCATTCGCTGAAGAATGGAGTCACAACGCTGCACCAGAGGAGAGGAGATAGGTTGTCTCAGCAGGGGCCTGGGCATCGTCTCTTCAGGTTCAGCTAGCGATCAATCAGGAGACGGCGGCGTGACCACGTCGTGAGGAAACAACGATCAGGGGCTGCATCGATCGATCGAGTGCCTGTGTCGTATGATATTCCGTTGCCTTGGGCCAGGAAATACGGATATACATGGTAGAATTTTGGGGCCCCAACATTTTGGGGGCCCTGTTCGATCGCACCGTCCGCACATGCGGTGGGACGGGCCTGCCCTCAGAAGTGAGGTCCGCCGTAGTTCCGGAGCTGCCTGAAGCAGAGATGAAGATGGCCCGCCGTTAACATGCGCACTTATGTTAGAGACTACGTATTCTTTTTTAGTGCACAATCAGTATTAAATGCTCTCTAGTGCTATACGTACGGATTCTTTTACCTTGGTTCAGACGTACCTTACGCTAAGCAAAATGTAGGACATGTTCACTCCGACGACCACACTACCCACAGTTGATTTAGCTTCCACACACAGTATTAGGACTAAGCATATTTACATGACTCACTGACTTAACAGGCCTTGGCTGCTTGCAGGTCATCAGAAATGAAAATGATGAAGCACAGGTTGACGAACTAAAGGATATTATTGGAATGAGAATTGTGCAAAAATGTGACGGTTTGCCTCTTGCAGTCAAAGTAATGGGGGGCCTTCTGCGTCAGAAAAAGATAAGGCAGAGTGATTGGGAAAATGTCCTAAAAGATTCTATATGGTCAGTATCTCAAATGCCTGAAGAGCTAAACTATGCAATATACCTTAGCTACCAGGATTTGCCTTCTTCTTTGAAACCTTGCTTTCTGCATTTCTCCTTGCTTCCTAAGAGCACACAGTTCTATGATGACGATATTATTGGCATGTGGATTAGTGAAGGATTGGTTCATGGAAACTCAAATGACTTGGAAAAAATAGGGAGGAAGTACTATGACGATCTGATATCGAGGAACCTTATAGAGCCAGATGTAATGGTTCTTGATCAAGCAGTTTGCAGCATGCATGATGTTGTTCGCTCATTTGCTCAATATGTAGCCAGAGATGAAGCATTAGTAGGAGGTAATATTAGTAAGATTGATCTTGCTGCTAAACTTAATAATTCGAAAAAGTTTTTTCGGTTGTCACTAGAAAATAAAGGATCAGAATCAGATGTGTTAGAGTGGAGGTCTCTACAAGCACAGATATCAGTAAGAACACTAATATTAGTCGGGAATGTAAAGATCAATCCTCGTGATTCATTGGTTGCTTTTTCAAGCCTACGGACTCTGCATGTAGAAGGTGCGGAGTTTGATACGTTGGCTAAATCTTTGGTCCAACTCAAACACTTGAGGTATTTGTCCATAAAAAAGACTAACACATCTGTACTGCCAGAGAACATTCATAAGATGAAATTCTTGCAGTATATTAGTCTTTTTGGTTGTGAAAATTTGGTGAAGCTTCCTGCTAGCATTGGAAAGCTACGAGACTTGAGGTTTCTCAGACTTTCTGGCACAAATATAAGTAATGTACCCAGGGGTTTTGGTGGCCTAACTAGCTTGAGGAAGTTATATGGGTTTCCAGTCCACATGGATGAAGACTGGTGTAGCTTGGAAGAATTGGGTCCTCTCTCCAAGCTCATTCACCTCACAATAAATGGCATAGAGAATGTATTTCTTCCTTAGTTGCTAGAAATATCAAGCTCGATGGAAAGGTTCACCTGAGCTTTCTGGAATTACGTTGCACTAGCAGACATGGTGATAATGGGCGGTTGTTAAAAGGCGAAGCCAACATCTCTGACAAAGGGCACCAAAAAATTGAGGAGGTGTTTGATGAGCTCCCCCTCCACCTTCATTAGAAGATCTTAGAATCGAAGGATACTTTGGTAGGCGACTCCCAAGATGGATGACATCGAATGCAGTTGTGCCCCTTGGAAGATTGAGGATTCTGCGGTTGGAATACCTGCCCTGTTGCGCCGAGATCCCTGACGGCTTGTGTCAGCTCCCCTGCTTGGAGTTTCTGCAGATTAAGGATGCCCCAGCCATCAAGCAAGTTGGACCAGAACTCCTACAACTGCACCATCATGAGCACCTAAGAGAACTCCAGGTGATTTGGTGCTCTGGCCTCGAGAGGATCGGTAATCTACCAAAACTGCAGGATCTCACAATCATCAAATGCCCAAAGTTGAAGGTATTGGAGGGTGTGCCTGCACTAGAGAGACTTGTTCTGGAGGACTATGACATGGGTACGCTCCCTGGATACTTACAGGATGTAAACCCAAGACAATTGTTAAAGATTGACTGCGACATATCTCTGCTCACTTCCATAGCCGCTGGAAAATCTAGCCCTGAGTGGGACAAGTTCAGTCATATCAAGCAGGTCAAAGCGTATGCAGATGATAAACACAACAACATTGAAAGGAAGTGGTATGTGTCGTACACAAGGGATCCTTTCAGCTTTAAGACGAACATCAGCCCCTCTCGTTAAACAAGGTAATGTAATACAATGAATCAACTGCGGCTTCATATAATTTTGTGTTGTTACATTGAGTTACTACGTTTTCTTAGTTCCCTTCTGTTGATTCGATATATATCATTCGCAGCTCATAAGGAACGCATGGAGCTTGCTTACTCGAAGACATGTCCCATTGAAGACGAGAGGCCGGTAGGACGAGGGGCATGTGCGGACAAACGTCGGCCCCTCTGCCAACACTTCAGGTAAACTATTTGACATTGTAATTGCTTGCCTGCATGCTGTGCACATTTCGTGCTGTTCCATTTCATCTGATTGCTTCCATGTCCCGTTACGAGTATAATGCCGATGGATGGATGGAATGAAAGCAAGATTATGCTCATTTGAATTTCTGGCTGCGTCGAGTGTGCCTGCATTGCAGTGAAGCCGCCCGCATCGCGGACTCGTCGGATCAATGGACCGAAGCGGCAGTGTATCGGGCGTGTAAAAGAATTACATTGACAGCTCAACAATTTGCCAGACCTGGAAGAGCGTAACGTGACCACCCATCGGTTGGTGCAATTTCGCTGCTTCGCCCTTTCGATCACATAAGTGAACAACGAAGTTCATTTTACAAGTCGTGTCTTATCCATTCTTTTGATTGCAGGACCACCACCCATGCCGCGCCCACCGCTGACGCCAGCGACGGAGGGAGAACGGACTGCTCTTTCGCTCCTCGCCGCTGGTAGCGAAGACGGCCTCGGCGGACCGGTCGGTGGTGATGAGACGGTGCGAACTTGGATCGCCACCGTGAGGAGGACGGTCCACAGCGCGAGGTAGGAGGTGGTCCACGCGGTCGCCGGAGAGCCACGGCGGCAGCGCGGTGAACAGTGCGAAGGCCACGCGCGCGCAGGGCGCCTCGAGCCATTGGCCGCGGTGAAGCCCACAGCGCTGGGTTTAATACCGGTTTCGTCGCTGCGGATCGGAGGGCACTTTTTCCTCTGCTTTGTCGCTGCGGAGGGCACCGTTTCCTCTGTTTCACTTCCCTCTCTGCTTGTTTCATGAGTTTTGCTCCCGTGCTGGGCGTCCTGCACCTATTATGTGCAGGGCCAATCATCCTTGACATCTGTGATCGCTAATCAAAGCAAACGCAGCCAGTCCATGTATTTGCGCCGTATTCAGTTCACACAGCCTCCCCGCGCAACCACATCGTGCTCACGGCGCTGCTCGCCTTCACCTGCGTCGACACGCTCTCGAATTCCGCTCCATCGCCTGCGGTGGTCACGCGCGAGGTCGGACCATACCCGCCGGGCTCAAGGCCGCGTCGTCTGTCTGGTCGGTGGCGGCGAGAAGACCCCGACGGGGACGGGGGAGGGGCGCGGGCGCCACGCGATCTGGGTGTTCGACGTCATGACCAAGAAGAGCTTGACCATGGTGAATCCCCCGCCGGAGTTCACTGGATTCGTCTACTCTTCTCCGTCGCCTCCCACAAATCCCCTTTGCGTCGAGCCATGTCACAAATCCCGTTGAGTAGATATATAGGCCTATGTCGCGCGCCTGGACTAACTGCCTTTGCTAACTGCCTTCATTATATTAGAGAGGACAGGTCTCAAAAGCTGATTGGCCCTGCACATAAAAGGCGCAGGCCTATGTTGAGCTGATTGTTTGTTTCATTATTTCCTTCAGGCTCATCAGAAAATTAAAAGTCAAAATTTTGGATGGAAATTGTGCCTAGTTTCGCTGCAGGTTCCCAGTAGCATATCATGACACCAATCATTACAGTACCAAAGGCGCACGAGTAATTGAAACAATCTATAACACAACATGCCTACATGAGAGAATACCTTGACGCATTATAAATCAAAAAATAATAATAACTGGTGATTTGTGTGAGCTTACCTTTACCTCCATAGGCATTCCAGCTCAGCTCCTTCCAAGGAGCAGCGAGACAAGGACACTTTGGAAGAAGCCACAGACCGACTGGAAATCTAATGTTCCCGTGGATATGCTACTAGCATCGATCCAGGTACATCCAACTGAATGTACTAAAAAAAATACAAGTATAATGCTTATCCCTGATGGTGATTGTATTATATTTTGGTCCTTGCTCTAGTAGGCAACCTGGTCAACCGCGTTCCACTCGACAGAAGTCAGGGACACTAGGAAAATCATAGCTAATCCTCTCTTTTTTTTTCCCATCTCCGACCTTCACATGCTTGATGCAGCGGGCGTATGCACGTAAGCTGTACCCAAGAATCCCAGCAGTGCCCGTCAAACCAGCACGGTGCACCAACATCCCGATAGTGTTGCCAAAGAAGCAAGTGAGAATAAAATCTGGTACATATGAAGAGAAGTACGCTAGACCAGTAGATCCAGACCATCCGATCGGAGGTGATGAGAACACCGTACGTGCAGCATGTGGAGCGACACAAGACATGCCGACATGTACATGCCGATCGAGGTGGAGCAGAAGCGAGAGAGCTTGACGAACAGCCAGTAAAAGGGCCCGTTTGGCCGCGCTTCAGCTCCGGCTTCGCCAGCGGCTTCACCCAGAAAAACGCCAAACGCGGTGCTCCCGCAGCTGGCTGTCCGTGAAACCCGGGCGAAGCAGGGGGCGAAAAGGGAGTGATGCCGGGAGCGGCCGAACCGTAGCTTCGCACGCTTCGTGCCCTCTGGCCCCCCCTAAAAGATCAGCGCAGTCCGTAATTGCCCTCATGCCAGCACGCGCGGCTCGAACCGGCAAAGCGGCAAGCCGCCGCCGCTCGCCAAGACGATAGAGCGCGAGCGAGAGACTGGAGTGGATGAGGACACGGAGTGCTAGCGTCGGTGGGGATAAGGTTTTTTTTTTTTTAAGATACTTTTTGCATGTACATATGTATATAATCAAGCATTATGTCTAGGGGCATTATAGACAATTGCTTATTTCATCTATTCATACAAATCAGGAGAAGCCGCAAGAGAAGCCGTTTTGCCAAACGTTCTCAGGCACAGCTACAGCCACAGCCGGCACAGCTAGTTTTCCAGAAAAGCCGCAGCCACAGCCGAAGCCGGCACAGCCGGAGCCCTGCCAAACAAGCCCTAAGTGTCGTCGGCGGTGTAGCGGACCACCACCCATACGGCTCCCGAGGCGCACGCCAGCGACGTAGACGGAGAATGTGGCGAACACGGCGGACTGCTGTTTCTGATTCTCGCCCTCGCTGGTAGCGGGGCCGGCCTCGGCGGAGCGCTCCAAGTCTTTGCGCTGCCGGTGGTAGGCGTAGGCCGTGTCGAAGAGCATGATGAAGATGCCGGCGGCGGAGCTCAACTAAGGTGGGTGATGGTGGCGACGGTCAGGGCGATGTAGGAGACAGAGACCATTACTGTGCGGAACTGCGGACTGGGATCGCCGCCGTGAGGAGGATCCGTTGTACTCCCTCCGTTTCAATTTATAAGCAGTTTTGGTTATGTTTTTAGGTGTCCAGGTTCATGAAACATTCTCTGAATCTGGACATATGCTTGTTCAGGTTCAGAGAATGTTCAATGAATCTAGTACAAAGCTAGAACTACTTATAAATTGAAACAGATGGAGTAGTAAGTAAATACAGGCAGGACAACCGCATATGGGTTTCTTTGGCGGGACGGGCCGTGGCCTCTTTTGACTGACTCTTTGCGTAGTACTCGTTAGGAGTTTGGAGTGTTCATGCTCGTTAGTTTAATTAGTTTGCACCGAAACCATGAACCCTAAACTTAAATAAAATCCTAAAACTTTAAACCCCCGGAATCCTAACCCGAAAACCTAAACATCCTAAATTTTTGCCATAATAAATGTTATAAACAACTCTAGAAATTTTTACACTTTAACTTGCTATTAAAAAACAAAAATGCTGTTACTAGTATGTACACATATATTCGTATCATGCAATGGTCTATCTAGTTATTACACGATACGTTGCTATCATAAAATATACTAGGTTGTTACACCATGTACACATAATAATTGGTACCATAAAATATAATAAAGTTGTTAAATGACATGTAAATTTATCAGTAACAAAAACCTAAAGTTGATACAAGTCCGGTTGAAAATTTTATGTAACAAACTGTGTTATCCGAATAATACTAACTTAGATTTTCAAAAATATTTCTAAATATATAATTTATTTACTTTGTTACACTTGTCTTTATTAATATTGCAGTGAAAACAGCATCGAAAACGGAGACTGTAAAAGAGAGTTCAAATGATTATTGCAATAGGAAAAAGGAAATAAAAATATGTGCTGCTTTTTTTGGGCCCACGTGAAGGCTACGGGCCGGGAGGAGTCGCGCTTTAGAGTTTCGGGCCTGAAGGTGTCAGTTTGGCGGAGAATCATATACATCGATCGATCGATGGGAGGCAAGTGATATCACTTTGAGATTCGTGTGGAGAGAAAATCGAACGGGCCGAACGCGTGCTGCGGGTGCTGGGAAGATTGAGCCAGAGCGTCACGTGCCATTTTACTATTGGTGCGGGATGGGTGAGACTTAATTCAATGCGATTTCAAAACTTTAAACGCGATTTTCTCTCAAACCACAACTCCGTTTTCGAATCCGATCGAATCACTGTGTTGTTTAGAATTAATTCTACGAAATGAGATCCAATATGAATATTTTTTGAATTTTTTAAAATTCAAATTTTCGTCAACATTTTGTTTCTGCTGTGTCAACATTTTGTTTCTATTGTCTCAACATTTTTACAAAATGTTGACCTTATTAAAAATGTTGACAAAGGTTTATATAAATGTTGACAAATGTTGAAAATATTTGGAAAAATATTTTAGCAAATATTTTTGAAATGCTGAAGTTGAATCCAGGATTTGAAATTCGAAGAAAAAATTGAAAAAACTCTCTGTAGCAGTGGGCTGTGTTGTAGGGCTATGGAAGCGCGCTGATGGGCCGTGACGAAGACGCGTTGGTGGGCCGTAGGCTGATCTACCGGACAGCTTCCGGTGGATCGATCTGCGGACGTCCCAAGTTTGGGGGCATGCTTTGTTTGGGCCGCCTCGGCTTCGGGTCTGGCTGCGACGTTGCCAGCCCTTGCCGACACGTGGTCTGACGCAGGACGGTGCCGGGCCCGAGTGGACCGCCGCTGTGACCGTTGCTCTCCTCTTCCTCCGCCCCGGCCAGAGGCGATCGTCGGAGCTCTGCGGCATCGCCTCCGCAAGGTTTCGCTTCGGCCGTCCGTGTGGCTGTTGTTCCGTGGTTCGGCTACCTCATTGGTTTGCTGCATTAATTTCTCCTTTTTTTATTTCATTTCTCTGTTGTCTGATGTTTTCCCTTTTCCGATTCTTTACCTCAGCGTCGATGCACGTCGTTTCGCGCTTCGTCCGTTGGTGTTCCTCAAATCGCTGGGCGTGTTCTACGTTTCCTATAGTTAGATTAATGTTGTCCGCGATTCCAGGTCAGTTGTGCGCTCTTCGGGCTCCTACCCGTGCTCTGTTCAAGACTGTTAATCCTAGCAGCTAATGTCGCTCTGCTTTGCCTCTGTACGCAGGTCCAGTCCGCCTCCGATTCGACTAGCTAATTAAATTCATCGTCCTTCTGCAGCTGGTAGTGTTCCCTTACCAAGTTGTATACTTGTTCGCCTGTTTTCTCTAGCTATTGTTTCAGTGTAGTTTATTTTCTGTTCCTGCTCTCTGTAGCTCTATCATGCATTTTGGGTACCACTGTGATGGGTCTGGATCTTCTATTGTAGCGTTAGTAATTCAGAGAACTTGAGGATCTGAACGCCACGGTGATATCTGAGGGAGGGTACTTGTTGGTGCTCTCCTGCAATGTCTACTCCTCTGTGCCGTTAGCCTTTTTTTTTTTTGGGGGGGGGGGGGGGGGGGGGGGGGGGGGGGGGGGGGGGGGGCTTGTCGAACGATGAAACCTGATGGTCGTTTCTGCCTCCTCCTATGTCGTCACGTATATATTTGCATTGCTGTGTTGGTATATCGAAGTTATTTTTTATTCTTTGTGTTCTTTCTTCTCCACCTCTCACATTCGGCTTCCATACTAATAATGCAGCTGTGATTATGTATAAGTGATGTTCCTGATCTATGGATCACCCTAAACGGCATCGTGGTAGGCAAGGAGGCCAAGGTACAAGAAGTGTCTTATACAGCTGGGGCACTCTCTAATGCCTCTGCTGTGCAGAGTGCTACCCAGGATCCACCTGTGCAGAGCTCTTTAGCATCTATCCTCCTCCGACTCTGCCTTTGGCTAAGTTCAATTTCATCTTTCCCAGACTATACTTTCTGTCCATATTTTAGAAATATAGCCTTGGTAGTATCTTCTAGTTGAGCATCTTAATAAGGTCACATAAATAGATGGCGTCATTGCATACGTTTGATCCTGCATCAACTGGCAGGCAAGCATTATTGAACCGTGCAGTAACACCAGACGGAGTAGTACATGCTCATGAAATTTCTTTCTCATGGCAGCTCTGGCCCCAATCGACCATGAGAACACATTTTCAGCCAAGGAGCCCACTGGTCCTGTGCCACTACCCACTACCAGCCGAAGACTCCAAGTCGTCGCACTGGCTGAGAGCGTGAACTGTTCCCGCGTGCTCTGTCCTGAGAGCAACAGGGAACAATGAATTCCTGCTTGCTGAACTGTGGGAGCATCTCTCTGCCGTGCTGTGTCGACTGTGGACCGACCGGCCCGGACGCGTAATTAAGTGCGACGACTTGGAGTCTTCGGCTGGTAGCATCCAGAGAGAGAGCTACTACATCAAGAGCATCTATCAAAGGCAATTGCAATCTCAGTTGAGTTCCAACCCTTCTACTACTGTTTTTCCTCCTCTGAGGCTGACTTCAACAACACCATGCAAATGCATTTTTGCCTCTCCTGCTGCTACTGTGCATGACAATTTCATCTCCAACAAGAGCAGCCAAAAGGCCATGCATTTTGCATGGGAGGAGAGAGGGAAGCCAAAATTAGCTTCCCTCTCTCCTCCGAGCCATTTGCTCGGGCCCACCTCCAGCAGCTGCGCGGAGCCGGAGCGGGACGCCGCGGTACAGCTTGGGCGGGCCCCCTGCTGCTGCCACGCCGTGTCCGTCGTCGTCGAGGGCGCCGACGGTCGAGCACCGCCGAAACAAGGGCTAGCCAGTGATCTTGTATTTATCTGCCTCTGAAGAATCAATGGGATGCTTGCTTGCCAAAGAGTCCTGGGCGCGGCGCGGCGCGGGGCGAGGGCGAGTGTGGCGCGCGGGGCATGGCGGCACTGGGCGAGGGCGAGGGCGGCACGGCTCGCGGGGTTGCGCGGCGGCGAGCGGGCGCGGGATGGCTCCAGGCGAGCGGGCGCGGGGCAAGGGCGCGGCAGAGGCGCGCGGGGCGAACACCGCGTGGAGCAGGGGGGCGCGGAGCAGGTGCGCGTGGGCGGGGTGCACGGGCCGCGAGCGCCGCGCTCGGAGCAGGGGCGCGCAGGCCGGGGGCGTCACACGCATAGCCGGGAGCTCGAGCGAGCTCAAGGAAGGAGAAGGGAGGTGAGGGAGGTGCTTAAGCAGATGAGGAAGACACCATTGTGACGAATCGAGGAATTGCTCACTGAAATGGGCGGAATCGACGGCGATGTCGATGGTGGCCGGCGGCGTGGTCGTCGGAGAAAAACTTCGATGCGCGCAGGGGCGAGGCGTCGATGCGCTCCTCGCCGTGCTCCGCTTCCGCCTGCTCAAGATCCCCGCGAGCGCGTCCCCTTCCCTGGACCTGTCGTCCCCGTCCCCGGACCCGCTCGAGATCTTCGAGGCCTTCTGCGGCGCCGTTGCCATTGACATAGCACCCTCGTCCTCCTCCACTCTTGATGGCCTTGCCTCCCAATTCAGGCAACCACTCGGAGAGAGCTAGCTCAATTTGGATGGAAGAGGCCCGAATTGTTCAGCGGTGAATGGAATTGAAGAAGTGATGGACTTGGTTGTTGTGTGGAGGGGCTCAACTGAGAGGTAAAAGATCCATTCCATAGAGAACGAGCTGAATTCATGCGGGGTCGAGCTGATTCATGCGAGCAGGAGGTGGAAGCATGGCGGACGACTCCTGTGTGCGTCGGCGGCGAGCTGAGCGGGCAGGCGTTGCGGGGTCGAGCGCCGCAAGCTGTGCTGCGCGTGCACGGCGCGAGCGCGCACGGACGCGGCGGGTGAGCGCAGGGCGCGCGACGGGGGCGAGCACGGCGCTAGGCGGCGCGCGGGCCAGGCGACGGCGAAGCGCGGCGCGGCGAGTTGCGGCGTCGGAGGCGGGCGCGTTGGGGCGGCTCGTTGAGGTGGCGCTTCGGGGGCAGCGCGGCGCAGCGACGCGTCGGGCCGAGGACGGAGCCGGCGAGGACGAGTAGGGAGGCGGGGCCGCGGCGGGGAGGCGGGTGGCCGCGCGTGGGATTGCTTTTGCATTTGGCTCGTGTTGTTGGAGAAGGAAAAAACTGGCTCCCATTGTTGGCACTGTAGATGCAAGGCAAACGTTGTTTTGCCTCTCCAAACTGGCTCCCATTGTTGGAGTCAGTCTGAAGACACGGAGCTGAAGACAAAGGCATCTCTCGCCCCCTACTAACCGACCAAGGTGCATTGCCTTGTCTCTCTTCATCTTTGGTGTGTTCTAGACATCTCTTACCTTCCCCAATAAACCGATCAAGGTGCATTGGATATCTATCTAGGCATCCCTCTTTTTTTCCCCTTCTTTTTCTTTCTCACCGGAGATCTCTGGGGCTGTTCTGATAACAGATCGCGGTGAACATCCATCCCTACACATGGGTTGAGATCTAGTGCAGTTGCTTAAATTTTGATCTGTAGCAGCCAGATATACAGCTACATCATCCATTGGCATGCATCATATTCACGTTTATTTCATTAATTTCGCAACTGCATGCTTCAGATTTATTATGCTAGATCTCGATACCAAAACTTTCCAGCCCCTTGCCCTTCAGTTGTAACCTACCATGATCTTATGAAATCTCAGCCTTTCTCACAAAAAAAGTATACAAATCAGATACAAAAAATTGTAATTTGACTATTAATTTTGCTATTGTAGGTGCCAAACCTGCCACTAATGGCGATGGTCTTGGATGCTTTGGCATCCTACCTCCAAAACATGCTGACAGAGATGGCGAAGGAGGAGGTGCGTATGCTGCTTGGGGTCCCCAGTGAGATGAACAAGATGGTCGTCAAGCTTAGGGACATCAAGAAGATCCTCGTGGATGCTGACAGAAGGAACATCACTGATGAAACTGTGCAGGGGTGGGTGAAGGAGCTGAAGGGTGCCATGTATGATGCCACTGACATCCTCGACTTGTGCATCTCAAGGCCATGAAGCAGGGTCCAAGCCGGGACATGGGGTGTTTCAACCCCTTGCTCTTCTGCATTAGAAACCCTCTCCATGCCCATGACATCGGTAGTCGTCTCAAGAGCCTTAACGAGAAGCTAGATGACATCGGCAAGCGTAGCACAACCTTCAACTTCAACCTTACTTCATATGAGGACCATGGAAGTAACATAGCATCCTCCCATCATCTTCCTAACCGTGAGACAACAAGGGAGCTCGAGTTGGGTGTGGTTGGTGAGAAGATCCAGGAGGACACAAGAAATTTAGTGGAGCTGCTCACAACAAAGGAGAAGACAATAAATGAATACAACAAAGTTCCGGTTTTCGCCATTGTGGGAGTTGGCGGGATCGGCAAAACCACCCTTGCCAAAAATATCTTCAACAATGAAATCATCCAACAAGAGTTTCAAAAAAAATTATGGGTGAGTGTCAACCAAGAATATAGTGAGACTGCGTTGTTAAGGAGAACCATAGAAGCTGGAGGAGGAAAAGCAGATGGAAATAATAAGGACACGCTGCAACAAACTCTGAAGGAAACATTGCAAGGATGCAAGACATTATTGGTAATGGATGATGTTTGGAACCATGAAGCATGGAACGATGTGCTTAAAACTCCATTGACAAACGCCATAGCTCAAGGTAGTCGTGTCCTTGTCACCACGAGAGATAACCAGATTGCCCGAGGTATGAAGGCAGAGGAACCGTACCACCATATCGACAAATTAGAGCTAGAAGATGCTTGGTCATTGCTCAAGAAGCAGGTATTTAAAAGTTACTTCATATGCAATTACAAGGTTTTCATACTCATACGCGCATGTTTGTTGTAGAGCCAGGTAGCTACCTGGGCCATTATTAACATCAATCCTTCATTTTAGAAATACGAAAATCACACGTTTTAGAAATATGAAAAACACACATGCAATTTTTCTCTTCTCTTTAGAAGTACATTCATAATAAGGGGGCCTGTGCATTCTTACCCTCAGCCGAAACCTTAATTTGGATCCACCCTCAATGCTTTTTGATATTACCCTTACTTATTTCAACCTGAAGCCTAATTCTACCTCTACTCCATCAAACACACTTGTTAACCATGTCAAATACGAGCTGCAAAAAGACTTTAAAACCTTTTGTGGATCTGCTCCTACATTTTGTCATGACTTTGAGATTTTAGCCCTATTTTGAGATTATTATTTTTTTACCAATTCAAAGAATGTATTTGTGTAGCAAAATTCTGCATGTCTCAAACATAAATTCAATTTTAGAAATCTGGATAGTTCGAGAATATTTTGACACATCTTGGAAACGTCATATATACCTAGAAGAGCTATAGCGCACCTAGGCGAAACAGAGCTTTCTCTCACTCAATTTTTCTCTCCCTCTCTTTTCACCTTCCTCTCCTAAATCCAGCCATATCCCACTTGTGCTCTCTAGCTTAAAAACAGGAACACATTCGCCTAGAGCCAGAGCAGCTTGAAGCAAGGGGACGAGGATGGCCCGGCCGGCTTCACCCGCTGTTAACATGCGGGTACTCCTTTTTCTATCTGTTGACGTTGGTCAACAAATAAAAAAGTGATGAGTACTGTTATTTAAGTGCACACTCAATATTAATTCCTCCTGAGTGCTATATACATGTGGACTCTTTTCCCTGGATTCAGTCGAATGTTGCATCCCAAGTCGTACGCGACGTATACAATTTCACCTCCAAACACAATACCCACATTTTGTTTTATCATATTTACCTGACTCACTCACTTAACGGGCCTCGCTTGCTTGCAGGTCATCGGAAATGAAAATGATGAAGCACAGGTTCGTGCGCTAGAGGATATTGGAATGGGAATTGTGCAAAAATGTGACGGTTTGCCGCTTGCAGTCAAAGTAATGGGGGGCCTTCTGCGTCAGAAAAAGATAAGGCGGAGTGATTGGGAAAATGTCCTAAAAGATTCTATATGGTCAGTATCTCAAATGCCTGAAGAGCTAAACTATGCAATATACCTTAGCTACCAGGATTTGCCTTCTTCTTTGAAACCTTGCTTTCTGCACTTCTCCTTGCTTCCCAAGAGCACACTGTTCTTTGATAACGATGTTATTGGCATGTGGATTAGTGAAGGATTGGTTCATGGAAACACTGATGATTTGGAACAGACAGGGAAGAAGTACTATGACGATCTGATATTGAGGAACCTTATAGAGCCGGATGTAAAGTATCTTGATCAAGTAGCTTGCGGAATGCATGATGTTGTTCGCTCATTTGCTCAATATGTCGCCAGAGATGAAGCATTAGTAGCAAGTAATATTAGTAAGATTGATCTTGCTGCTAAACTTAATAATTCAGAAAAGTTTTTTCAGTTGTCACTAGAAAATAAAGGATCAGAATCAGATGTGTTAGAGTGGAGGTCTCTACAAGCACAGATATCAGTAAGAACACTAATATTAGTCGGGAATGTAAAGATCAACCCTCGTGATTCATTGGTTGCTTTTTCAAGCCTACGGACTCTGCATGTAGAAGGTGCGGAGTTTGATACGTTGGCTAAATCTTTGGTCCAACTCAGACACTTGAGGTATTTGTCCATAAAAAACACTAACACATCTGTACTGCCAGAGAACATTCATAAGATGAAATTCTTGCAGCATATTAGCCTTTCAGGTTGTAAAAGTTTGGTGAAGCTTCCTGGTAGCATTGGAAAGCTACGAGACTTGAGGTTTCTTAATCTTCTTCGCACAAATATAAGCAATGTTCCTAGGGGTTTTGGTGGTCTAACTAGCTTGAGGAAGTTATATCAGTTTCCAGTCCAAATGGATGAAGACTGGTGTAGCTTGGAAGAACTGGGTCCTCTCTCCAAGCTCATTCACCTCACAATAAATGGCATAGAGAATGTATTTTCTTCCTCAGTTGCTAGAAATATCAAGCTTGATGGAAAGGTTCACCTGAGCTATCTGAAGTTAAGTTGCACTAGCAGACATGGTGATAATGGCCGGTTGTTAAAAGGCGAAGCCAACATCTCTGACAAAGGGCACCAAAAAATTGAGGAGGTGTTTGATGAGCTCCGCCCTCCACCTTCATTAGAAAATCTTGGAATCGAAGGATACTTTGGTAGGCGACTCCCAAGATGGATGACGTCGAATGCAGTTGTGCCCCTTGGAAGATTGAGGATTCTGACATTGGAAGACCTGCCCTGTTGCGCCGAGATCCCTGACAGCTTGTGTCAGCTCCCCTGCTTGGAGATTTTGCAGATTATAGATGCCCCAGTCATCAAGCAAGTTGGACCAGAACTTCTACAACTGCACTATCATGAGCACCTAAGAGAACTCCAGGTAAGTGAGTGCTCTGGCCTCGAGAGGATCAGTAATCTGCCAAAACTGAAGGAACTCACAATCAACAAATGCCCAAAGTTGAAGGTATTGGAGGGTGTGCCTGCAGTAGAGAGACTTGTTCTGGAGGACTATGACATGGGTACGCTCCCTGGATACTTGCAGGATGTAAACCCAAGGCATCTGCTGAAGATTGACTGCGACATATCTCTACTCACTTCCATAGCCATAGGAAAATCTGGCCCTGAGTGGGAAAAGTTCGGCCATATCAAGCAGGTCAAAGCCTATGCAGATGACGACGACAACAACATTGATAGGAAGTGGTATGTGTCGTACACAAGGAATCCTTTCAGCTTTAAGACAAACATCAGCCGTTCTGCCATTAACCAAGGTAATGTAATACAATGAATCAACTGCCGCTTCATATAATTTTGTATTGTTACATTGAGTTACTACGTTTTCTTATTTCCCTCTTGTTGTTTCTATATATCATTCGCAGCCCGCAAGGAACGCACGGAGCTTGCTTACTCGAAGACATGTCCCATTGAAGACGAGAGGACGGTAGGACGAGGAGCATGCGCGGACAAACGTGTTCCCCTCTGCCAACGCTTCAGGTAAACTAATCGACACAGTAATCGCTTGCCTGCTTCCCACGCACATTTCGTTCTGTTCCATTCCATCTGATTGCTTCAATGCCCCGTTTCGAGTAAGCCGGTGGATGGATCCAATGAAAGCAAGATTAATCATATACATGTGTAATATGCAAGTTTTGCATGCTGTTACATCCTGTATAACATATGAGGGCAATGCGTGTGCAGGTGGCAAGCGTATGATCATTTGATTTTCTGGCTGCGTCGAGTGTGCCTACACTGCACTGAAGCCGCCGGCATCGCGGACTCGTCGGATCAATGGACCGAAGCGGCAGTGTATCGTGCGTGTACAAGAATTAGATTGACGACTCGAAGAGCGTAGCGTGACCATCCTGCATGCGGTTGATGTGATTTCGCTACCTGGACCTTTCACGTCAGTGAACCACGGAGTTTATTGGGATACCTGGGTTCCAGACTTGCACGGTTGCGCCATTCCAGGTTTGCTCTGTTTTCGCTTGTTCTGTCTGTTTCCTTTCTATAGTTTCTTTACTTGTGCAAATGGCTGCATGCATACTTCACGGATTTAGTCCTTGTGCCACTAGGTTACATTTCACTAGACAGCTTCCACTGGCTGTTTCGAGCGATGCCGAGGGTTGCAAGTGGGAGCAAGGATGCCTTTCACATTCTCCTAACTGATGGTCTCGTGCATGGCAATGGCTGCAGGTGGAACGCCTATCTACCTTGCAAGACTAGCTGGATCAACTGCGCCTGCACTGTATTGAAGCTACCGGTATTGCCTCGTCGTCATATCATTGGATCTAAGCAGCCGTCCACGGCCCAGGGGAGGTGGCCAATCGAGGTGGCCAATCGGATAGAATTCAACATTGTAGCAAACCAAGGAAACAACAAGAGTGTAATGTGAACATGTATTTCGGCCTTTGGGCGATCTGCATTTGCTGAAGCAGCCGTAGCAAACTGAATGTGCATAACTAGACTCCCTTCAAATACTAGTTTTTAACTCTCCAAATGGTTGGTCTGACTAACAGCCTCCATATTGGACGTTGCTGCTGTCAGTTTCTGCATTCCGAAGATCCAGAAGAGGTCTTGAACATCAAAGTTTAATTCTGCATCCATCATGCTTGGCAGCATCGGCGTCTTTCACGCTGGCTCGAGATTTTCCTCAACGCAGTTTCCATTCACAACCACGTGCCTTCACGAGCCAATTGATTGCACGAGACCATCATAGTTAGGAGAACATTTGGCTTTCTGATGTATAAAGAAAGGAGTGCCAGCTTCTGGTGAGTATTGCGCGCTATCCACCCATGCATATGCATGTGGTCGACCAACCAAAGTTATGCAGAAAATGCTCATTTGGTGCAAGTCACGACATCACAACTAGTTATGCATGATAACAGTTCGTCGTGTTCCATAACAATGTGCAGAGTTGACTTGATATCAAAATGCATTCTTGCAACTGACGCAACTACCAGCATATGCGGCTTACGTTTCAGACCTTGAAGAAACACTAATTACTGCCGGACTGAATTGTTTGTGATATCTGCTGAAACATTTCTCGAGAAGAAGGGCCAAAAATGTCGTCAGCAATGTTCATAACTGAATACATTAGCCCACCGAACAAGTGTACGATGTGCACATGAAGCAAGTTCTGGTAATGTTCGTATAAAAACTACACGAGAGATACTGCACTGATAGCACAATCAAAATCCAATACTTCTACACTTCAAACCGCAACCACCACATTGGAAGAACTATATGAAAAAAGTTACATATATACTGGCAAGTAAATTTACAATAAAGAGCAGGAGACTTGCTAAAACAACAAAACTACTGTTTTGTAGTCTTAAAGTCGTTCTTCCTGCACTGCAAGTTCTATAGTGGACTTCATAAGCATTTTTCAGCAAAATAAACTCATCGCTACCGTCATGGTAGAGCTAACAGATAGCATGTTCAGTGTACGCCACAGCATGCATGTGCTGACAGATGCTTTAGCAACCCTATGTCCTAATGTTCAAATGCTCAAGGAAAAAGATCAGATCATTGCTCTGTCACTGCAAACCATGAAGAATGATCGTGTGGCGCCAACTTATAATAGATGCTGAAGTTGCTTAATACAGCAGAAAATCCAAAATCCAGTCCAATCACCCTTTTAGATTTAATTACATCTGCTGCGTCTAAAAACCTCTATTTACAATCCATTGCAGTCTGGTGACGATCAACTATTTAATGACAGACAAATAAAGGGCCAAAGCCAAATCCTATATTTATATCAGCAGCTGTAAAGCCCATCCATACAATTATTAGCAAGTCCATTACATGGAGCAATGTAACCAATCCATACTACAACAGTGATGAAATGAATTCCTAGTATTACAATATAGTAATAAACTCGATGAAGTATTTGGTGTAGATATGTCTTTCGCATCTCAGTCCTGTTTAATCTACTTTATTTAGCTTAATTACATTATGATACAATGTACAATTCATAGTAAATAACATTTAGAAAGACCAAAAAAGAAAGAGAAGATTATTTGCATTTTTATTTAAAAAAAAAGAAACTGGAATCTGGACAGTAAAGTAATTTAGAATATCTTTTAGCTCTAGCAGTATTTCAATAAACAGGAAATCAAGTTTATGCATACAGTTACAAGAGCTATCAAGGTGATGTCTAACACAGGGATGCTGAAACAGTGTCACCCATTTCGTAAAATAGCAATTGATGGATAGACAAATCTTATATTAAGTTCTGTATTATGTGCAACAGTAACAAAGCAATTTGTAGTCAGTACTGTACCCAAAAAAAATGTGTAGGGCACTCTATGCTCACTAGTCCATAGACTGAACCATGAACTTATTTCCTTTGAAATAAGTGAGCACAACAACACTTCCACTAGCAAAAGTCAGTAATGAAACTAATGATTCTACATGTGGAGCACAGATAATTGTCAACTGATGCACAACGAATCATTGCCAAGTAATTATAAAGCATGCACTGGTGGAACGAAACATGAGCAAACAAAGTCAGACTGATATTGCAACCCGAAAAAGAAAATCAACTACAGCATTTATGTGAACATTTTCTCCTGACCAAATAACCAACTGAATAATGAAACACATTGATTTGAGAACTGTACACAGCAAGTAACATAAATCAAGTTTAACTGTTGTGGACACATTCTTCCGCAACAAGTACCAGAACTGTGCAAAGGGCAAGAAGTCAGATAGTTGCTAGTTTGTTTCAGTTTGTTGAGAGGAATAAGCGCCGGATATGATTTGTTAGCCGGCTGAATGATTGCTTAAGTTGTTAGCAAGTTCATTAGGAGAGCTCTATATATGAGGGGCTCTCGATTGATCAGATTAGGCAGAGATTATCCTAGAAGGCTAGAACTCAGAGCCTCCAAGAGGAGGGGGAGTAGGTTCATCCTGCTTGTAAGCCTTCAGTTCATTAACATACAAGACCAAGTTCGCAACATAACCAACCAAGTGCGGGCTGCCTCAGAGCCACAGTATTTTTTTTATTTTTTTTTAGATCACCACAGTAATGTTGTTACGCTTTCCAGGTTGATTGCACACATGCACACGAATAATCAGAAATTAGGTCTTTAGCATAACAGGTAAGCCTCTTACTGGTTCTAGTGCCATTGACCCCATTTGGAATGTCAGGAAACATATGCATTGCAATTCAAGTGTTGCATCAAATGTTGTATTTCTTGCAAAAAAAAATGCATCAACAAGCCATTCAAGTGGATATTGTAGAAAATAATATATGCTTGCCAATAAATAAACTGAACCGTGAGATTTATCAGTAAGTAATGAGCTCAACAATAATTCTATATTATTAAAAGTCAGTAAAATGACTTTATATGGAACATAGAGATATCCCAATATGCACAATAAATCATATTTGTTAAATAATTATAAGCACACACTGGTGGAACAAAACATGGCCACAGTAATTCAGATTGATATTAAGAAAACTTCTTAATGAAATATATGTGCAATGCACTACAGCCTTTATTTGAACACATTCTCCCCATTAAATCATCAACTGAATAATGAAATATGTTGATTCATGAACTATATGCATTAAGTAACATAAATCAAGTGAACATACAACACCCAAGATGGCAACATAAGTAGCCAACCGCCTGCAGAGCCACAGTAATGTTCTTACGCATTCCAGGTTTACCAGACGGACCACCAATATCTTCAGAGACACACACATAGGACTCACCAGAAATTAACTCTTTACTACAACTGTAATACCTCTTACTGGTTGGCGCAGTTGACCTCATTTGGACACGAGCAGCACGTCCGGCTTCCGTTGCTTGCTTGGTGTATTAGGCTTCGAACTTGGCCTTGAGCTCGAAGCAGTGCTTCCAGCTGTACCAGCCGGCACAATGGCCCCAGAAGCTGCTGCAGCTGCTGCCTTGGCAGCCTTCCGAGCACTCTTGTCAAGCTCAATCAAGCTTCGGGATGCTAGTATTGCCTGTGGCACCAGGTCATGACATGCGCGGGCATAGACGACCCTCACAGCCTCTGCCGCAGCATCGCGCACCTCGACTGGGTTCAGGGGTGCAAGCAAGCAGTGCCCAAGAACCCTCATCACCGGCTGGAGCAATTCCCACGGGAGTGGCACCCTTGCCTCCTTATCCTCCTCACTGCAATTCTGCCCACTGCTGTCTCCATTGACATGAATTCTTGCCAATTCGTCTGCCAGCTCCTTCCCATTCTCAGCCTCCGATGACATTGGCGACACCGACCCCAAAGAATCTCCCTCATCCTCCTCCAAATCCTTCTCGTCAAGCTCAAAACGACATTTGCAGTACTGCCCCGCCCACGCAGCCACAGCATTGCAGGCATCCACCTTCGAAGCAGCCGGCATCTGTGCGATCTTGGAGTAGTAAGCCTCGAAGGCGACTCCGATTATCCCCGCGCGCTTCGTTGACTTCACTGCTGCCTGCGGTTCTAGCGGCGGCGAGAGCACTCCCACCACTGGATTCGCCGCTGGCGGAGGAATCGGTGGAGGCTGCGGCCGGCGAGGCGACTTGGTGGTGGGTGTGGAAGCTGGCGTGTGGTACAGCGAGGGAACAGAGAGGTCAGGCACCTGGACCAGCACGGGCTTCCCCTGCCGAGTCTTGGCCTCGGAGGAGTAGACGGCGAGGAGGACGGCCTCGAAGCCGGAGAGCGAGGATGGTAGCTCCGGCGGTAGGCGGCGGAGGTAGAGCGCGGCGAGGAGGGGCAGGAAGGCGAGCGCGGCGAGGCGGATGTCCGGGTCGGCGGAGAGGAGCGTGTCGTAGAGCCAGTGGCAGGCCGGGTCGTCAGCTCCTCCGCCCGAGCGCAGCGCGTCGGAGAGGGCCGCGTACGCGGCTGAAGAGCGGAGGAGCGCGCGCGCCGGGCGGTCGGAGTCGGCAAGCGCCGCGACGTCGTGGGCGGCGGGCGGGGGCAGGATGGACGAGAGCGCGAGGATGCGGGAGCGCGCCTGCGAGACGGACTCCCACCAGGACGGGGTGGGGTCGGAGGCCGAAGCGGAGGCGGAGCCGGACGGCGAGGCGGGGGCCGCGCCGGCGGGGGACGGAGATGGTGTCATGGCCGGCGGCGGCGGCGGAGAAGCCGAGATGAGATCTCTCTCTCTCGGCTGTGGAAAGGAACGGGCACTTGGTTGGAGCCGGAAACGTGGAGACAGGTAAGGTAGGTAGGTGAGTGGGTTGCGCTGGCTGCGGCCTACGGAGAATATTCGCAATCCATTTCCTTAGTGGGCCAAATGGGTTTTTGGGTTACTCGTCGATGTGAAATATGTTACGGCCCAGTTTTGTTTTTCTCAAAGATTTTTGTTGTCCTTGTCACCTCAAAACTCCAATTATTTTGGCTTGTGTCGCATAAGTGTATCTAGTCTAGTCATATTGTTTCACAAATTTCACCTATATTCAGTACAATATGAACCTTACATATGAATGCCACTTTACTTTCAGGAGATTACATAGCCGTGCGTCCGACTACAAAGATGGAATTTGTATCATATTCATAACCGTTTTGCGTACGGGAGGAGTTTTGTAAAGTAATATGAAAATAAAATCTGTGTTTATGTGACACATTCCAAAGTATATATGAGACGAACTATAAACATGGGTTTTATGAAATTTACTTTGAAGAAATATTACAAGAGGGAGGTGGCGGATACTCGGATGGTGCAGATAATCAGTCAAGAGCACGCGAAAAAAATGCATCTTTGTTCAGGCGAAAGTGTGAACAAAAAATATGAAAGAATATAGACTGATGTAATGTAGAGAGATGTACCTTTGTTCAAAATTTTAGGTTGTAACGTATGTTGTACATTACGATCTTGCTCATAATTTCTATATAATAATAGTTTAATTTCAGCTGTATACGTTCTTTTTCTTCGAACTTAACATGTTTTTGAATCAGTCCCATCGCGCGCGCAAGATGCTGCGGATGGAGTTCACCTCACCCTCTTCACCAGCATCAGGTCATCAGGTGGCCGGGCCGAGCGGCCGCATGCGCACCCACGCGGCGCTGCTGGGCACGCCGGCGTGCACGACGAACCAGAGGTAGTAACCCGGCGGCGCGACCCCGGGCGTGGGCGGCGCGGCGACCTCCGCCTCGTACACCCCGACGCCCAGCTGCGCCACCCTCCCCACGGCGAGCTCCACCACCCGCTGGTTCATCCCCAGCGAGTGCGTCGCGAACCCCGGCGCCACCGCGGCCACCCGCACCTCCCCGAGTCCCTCCCCCTCCGCCGCCGCGCCACCAAAGCCGGCGCCGAGCACCTCGAACCGCACGGCCGTGGCCTCCCCGTACCCGACCTCCGCCGGAGCCGCGAGCACCCTTGGCCGCGCGCCGTCGAGCCTGGGGTCCAGGTACGGCGGCAGGAACGCCTGCAGGCTGAGCTCCGTCGGGAACGTGACGTTGGCGAAGACGTAGCCCACGTGCGGGTTGCTGCCGCCGACGAGCACGCGGCCGTACGTGTCGAGCGTCGCCGACGAGTGGTACATCCGCGGCGTCGCCGTGGCCGCGAGCGCCTCGAACCGGGCCCCCAGCGGCGCGCCGGGCCGGTACAGCACGGGCCGCGTGACGGGCTCCCGCGCCAGCTCCCACCCGGCGGTGCCCGCCGCGGCGCCGTTGACGATGAGCACGTCGCCGGTGGGGAGCAGCACCATGTCGCCCATGACGCGGGCCAGCGGCATCTCCTCGAGCGCCCACGCCGGGTCGGGCTCCGACGGGGCGACGCGGGCGCAGGTCCGGTCGGCCGGGAGGAACGTGCCGTTGCGCAGCGCAAGGCGGTACGCGCCCCGCGGCGCGCCGCCGCAGACCAGCACCTCGGCGTGGACCGGCGCCGCCGGCGAGTCGGAGTCGGCGCGGAGCGGGAGGAGGACGGAAGACCCCGAAGACGGGTAGTTCCGCGGCACGCCGCCCGGGACGGGAGGCAGGCGGCGGAGCGGGGCCCGGTTGTATGGGTCGAAGACGACGGCGCGGTCGTTGGCGAAGACGAAGACCGTGCCGTCGGGAAGGAGGTGCAGGAACGGGTACAGGTTGTCCTCGGCGTCGACCTCCGTCGTCTCGTCCAGGAACGGAAAGAACGTCACCGCAGCATTGGCCGCCGGCGCCGCATCGTCGTGCGGGAAGAACTCGAAGTTGAACTGCCGGCGGCCGCCGAGGATGAGCACGCGGCCGTCGGGGAGGATGGCGTCCGTCGCGTACCACCGCCGCGCGGCGAGGAACGACGGCAGCTCGGTCCACCCCGTCGCCGGGGTGAAGAGCCGCGCCACGCGGTCGCCGTCGGCGCCGAACCCGCCCGTCTGGAGGAGCGTGCCGTTGGGGAGCAGCGCCCCCGACGAGCACCACGGGTTGGTGGCGAGCGGGTACGGGTGGAGCACGTTGGACCGGAGGTCCAGCAGCACCGAGTGCGCCGTGCAGTCGGCGGCGCCGCCGCCGCCGGCGGCGGCGGCGCAGGGCGCCAGCGCGGCGAGGGAGAGGTTGGAGGGGCCCGTGTCGGTGCGGTCGAACATGAGGACGAAGTCCCCCGGGAGGAGCTGCATGTGCATCGCCGACACGCCGATGTTCGCGTGGAGTAGCTGCCACTCGCCGGCCGGCGGCGACGGGGGATCAGGCGACGACACCACCTCAATGGGCCCCTGCCACGGCTCGCCGGCGTCGGCGACGGCATTGCCGGTGAGGCTGGCGATGATGATCAGGAGGAGCGGAATGAGGGGACTTGGCCTTGGCATGGTTGCTTATTGGCGTGCAATCTTTAAGCTGTACTATCACTGTAACGTGAGCTAGCTACGTTTGTAGTTTCTACAATGTGTTTGGTTTTGTTGGGTGAAAAGTTGGTGCAAAGAAGGTTGGAAAGAATATACTTACAGTTGATGTTTAAAACTTCAAATTAGCTATTTTGTGGAGCAATAACGGAATTATCCTGGTCTCTGCATTTGGCGATTGGCGACGTTATATCTTCCTCATCTTCCTCGCTTTAAACGGTCGCAATTTGACTACCAGGATAATTTGAAATGGAGTAATCTTCTTCACCTGTGATTTACTCCTGGTTCCTGAAACTCGTCAATCATAGTACTCCTGCTTGTGTTGAGTGCTAATTCTGTTTGGAGTTAGCACAGGTCATGGTAGCTGAGGAGCCTGTCACGCCTTTAGGATGACAAGTCAAGGAGAAATTCGGACAGTTAGGAAACCGATAGTAAAGATGTCTAACATACCACCGAGAGTTTTATTGATTGTGTACAGATTTGCAATACAATTTATCCTCCCTCCGTTCGTTCTTAACAAGACCAATGCCTTTTGATACACCTGAGTTTTGAGCCTGTGCCGAGTTCTTGGACCTCGTTCAAGCCCTTTTTTTTTTCACCACCCAGTATGCGTCAAGAGAACCTTTTTTTTTTCTTTCGAGGAAACGTCAAGGTTGTGTTTTACGGTTTTGGTTCCTAATTTATTTTTGTGGTGGTGCAGCACCATAAGTCCAAACGATGTTGAAGTGACCGAGATATGATTATAATAGTTTTATTTGGACTCTTGAGCTACATCATCGCTCTCTTCTACTCCCTCCGTTTTTAATATTAGACGCCGTTGACTTTTTCGTTGACTTTGACCAACCTATAGATTTAAATAATTACTTTTCGAATGTGAAATGAATATCATTGATTCATCATCAAAGCACTTTAAGGTTACTTGTACACTTAGTATTCAACAAATATTTGAATAGACGAACGGTCAAACGTAACGAAAAAAGTCAACGGCTCATATATTAAAAAATAGAGGGAGTATCTTCTTTCTTTTGTGTAACACTCTCTTCTTTCTTTTCTTTTTGTAATCCTCTTCTAACTTGTTGGAAACAAAATGGTGCCAATCGACACCGGCTAGTGCTCATAAATTCAGCATGAGTAAACGGAAGGGAAGTACGTCAACGAATATACAAAGTCGTCACGCATTTGTGCAGTGAATTTTTCTTCCTGATGAACTGTTTCTTAAGCCGACCCATGAATGTGGAAAAGCAAGTGATGCATGTACACGTAGAGAGACCAAATAGTGAAAAAAAATTGAACCCCAAATGGTGATTTTGATTGAGAGAACAAAACTTGAATGGACTGGAAAAAACCAAAGCAGAGCATTCAGCGGCCCCGCCCGGCCAGTTCCAAATCCTCCCTCCGGAAAGCAAACGGAACTTTCCCACGGAGGCCCAGCTAAAGCTGGACTCCAAAGCGAGACAGAACCAGACAGAGTACAGACAGGACAAACAACGGCGCCAGCCGCAACGGGACAAAACGAAACACAGGCGGAGCCCGCGGCCGTCCTCGGCGGCGCCGGCGGCATCAGATCCTCCGCCCGCCTTATATTTCTCTCCTCCTCCTCCTTCTCCGTCTCCTCCGCCCCACGGGTCCTGCATTCTCGGGCGCAGGCACCAAGGTACGCGCTTGGTTCCCGGCTCTCCCTCCCTTCGCGCGCACGTACGCCTTCTGCTCATTTCTCGGCTTCGTCTCGCTCGCCAGTCGCCAGTCGTTGCGGTGGGCGCGCCCCTCTGCGCTGACACTTCTTCCCTTACGAGTCCGTGCCTCTGGGCAGTTCCGTTTAGGCTGCTAGGAATGGCTGCATCATGGTTTACACGAAACTGGGACAGTGGTATTGTGCCCCTTTCAGTTCACGGGCTTCGGTGATGGTGTCAGTGTGTCACGCCGGCGATATGTGTTTCCCTAGTTGTCAAAAAGAAATACATAAAAATAGATCTTTGCGTGGACCTCCTAGCACTAGTTTGTTGCCGGAGTCCGTACTCATGTTCTGTTAGTTGACTTCAGTGACTCGGTACTATTTTTGGATTTGAGCCTCCATGTGCATGGCTAGTTAATTGGAATGCATAATTTGTAGCCTTCTAGAATAGGCTCTCCATGAGATAATGTCAATATGGAAATACTGTCCATGCCCCATCTACCTAAGGCCCCCGGGGAATGAGATCCTCTGCAGTCGCAGCTGTGGCGGCTATGTGGGGGGCACACGCCGCTGCCCCCACATGCAGCCACCCGACTGCCCTCTGCAGTGACTGCAGAGGATCCGATTCTGGCCCCCGGGCCAACATTTCAGTAGAGTTCACCTGCCGAAGTTACGGTTGCAGGTTCCATACCACAAAGCCTTTGTCAATCACTACCAACATTCGGAGAGCTACAAGCACTATAAGGCCGAAGCAAAATGAATCCTTATTTCATCGGTTTCGTGCTCCCTTTCGTGGCATCACTGCTGTTCACCAAGAGGAAGTCAGCTCAAAAGAAGAGGGGAGTGCCGGTCGATGTGTGTGGAGAGCCTGGCCACGCCATACGCAACCACAGATTTCAGCAGCCTGTGGAAACTCACTGGGAGGGGATTTACACGCTTGCTGAGCTGTTCGAGCAATCGTGCAAGCAGTTTGCCTTCATGCCCCTGCTCGGCACCAGGAAGCTCATTTCTAGGGAATCGGAGGTGGCTGCCGACGGAAGGTCGTTTGAGAAGCTCCATTTGGGGCCTTACGAGTGGAAAAGTTATGCTGACGCATTCAAGACTGCCTGCAACTTTTCGTCTGGTCTGCTGCAAATTGGGCACCAGAGGGATGAGCGCGTTGCTATTTTTGCTGATACACGGGCTGAGTGGCAGATTGCATTGCAGGTATCTTCTCTACCCGTATATCAATACAACTGCTGTTACTCTAGTGTACAACTTGTGCATTGAATATTCAAGATCTTCAAGTACTTCATAATTCTTTTTAAAGAATGCAAGCTTTACATAGGCAGATACGTGCTGCAGTATTAGAATCAACTTTAGATATGCTATGTATGTGTCACGATCTCATGAGGAAGTAGTACAGGAACATTCTTTTTCTTTGTGAAAGTAGGAATTGATTTTTAAAAAAGACTGTATATACCCAATGTTCTGTCTCTTCTTCTTGTATGTATTCTCATGGAAATAAGAGAACGATGCAGTGTTCTAAATTGATGGTCATTGCTAATGTAAGAAATTTTCAATTTTCACACATGTAAAACTGCTTTAATATAGCTATGTCGATGGAGGAATCATTCGCTGTTGTGTTTTTCTTATGTTCTTTACATTGTGTTAACATTTAGCTGTCATTTTTAAGGTCTATAATATTGTTTCTCTCTCTTTGCAAGGCGTGCTTCAGACAAAATATCACAGTTGTCACCATCTATGCCTCCTTGGGGGAGGGGGCACTATGTCACTCATTGAATGAGGTTAGCTGACTTTGTTCGTCCATGTATTCGAAGTCAGTGTTGATGTTTTTAACATGAATTCAATCAATATCTTCAAAGTTGTGCTCATGCTCCTTTGTTGATAGTGAGCAAATACTGGCACATGATTTCAAATTTATTGCTGTATTTAGCACACAATATATCTATTATCTGAGTAGTTCCTATTTCTGCTAATCTGTGTTCCTGCATTGACTTGTTATTGTTAGACTGAGGTAACGACAGTGGTCTGTGGACGCAAAGAACTGAAAAAACTTATCGACATAAGTGGGCAACTTGATACAGTGAAACATGTCATCTACATAAATGAGGAAGGTGTCTCAACTGAAGTATCCTTGGCTGCAAAATGCACTAGCTGGACTGTGAAATCATTTGAGGAGGTAGAGAGAATAGGATTGGAAAGACCTGTGGAAGCTAACTTGCCTCTCCCATCTGATACTGCAGTGATAATGTATACAAGTGGCAGCACTGGAATGCCCAAGGTTTGTTCTAATCCTAGTATTTCACATCTTTATTCTGATTCTGCTTGCTGGTCCGAGATTATTTCTCTTCCTAGTACTAAAGTTGGATCATTTCAGGTTACGTAGAAATTAATGCATTTCTTCCTGATATTGTCAGCCTTGTAGCCTATACTGATTAGACGACATTTTCATCCGTACAATTTCAACGCAGGGGGTTATGATGAGCCACCGCAATGTCCTGGCCACAGTTTCAGCTGTTATGACCATTGTGCCTGCACTTGGCAAGAAGGATGTTTACCTGGCATATCTCCCACTAGCACATATCCTTGAATTGGCTGCAGAGGTAAGCGGGTCATGAGACAACTGCTGAGGTTGCGCATCTCCTTGAACTGGAACACCACATTATCCCGTTTTATTTTGCTGATCCACGCTTTGCAAATGGGATGTTTAGGCAATCATAACTGCTGTTGGGGCTTCGATAGGATACGGATCACCCTTAACTCTGACTGATACGTCAAATAAAATAAAGAAAGGGACGCAAGGTGATGCTTCTGCACTGAAGCCAACGCTTATGACCGCTGTACCTGCTATACTTGACCGTGTTCGTGATGGCGTAAGGAAAAATGTAATATCTTTTATGACACCTTAATCTGTTACTTTTCATGCTATCTACTATCTTATCTGTTATGCTTTTCATGCCAAGTTGAATTCAGGTAGATGCGAAGGGTGGTGTAGCGAAGAAATTGTTTGATATTGCCTATAGCCGTCGTCTAGCTGCTGTTAATGGTAGCTGGCTTGGTGCGTGGGGATTAGAGAAGCACTTGTGGGATATGCTTGTGTTCCAGAAGGTGCGTGCAATATTGGGAGGACGGATTCGCTTTATTCTTTCAGGTGGAGCACCTCTGTCAGGCGATACTCAGAGATTCATCAATATATGCCTTGGGTAAGATTCATGTCCTCTTTCCCTTTCTTATTAATAAAAAAGGTATTATCAGTTTGTGATCTTAATGGCAATTGCATCCATATTTTCCATAGTCTACCTTAGGCTTTCACATTTGAATCCAAACATTTCAAGTCCATAGATTGCATATGAACGTACTTTTTGATATTCACAGTGACAGGGTGACTTATGCTGTTACAGGGCTCCAATATCTCAAGGATATGGCCTGACGGAAACCTGTGCTGGTGGGACATTTTCAGAGTATGATGATACATCTGTTGGCCGTGTTGGTGCTCCTCTGCCTTGTTCATACATTAAGGTACCGAAAAATTATTGCTTCTACCAGGTCATATGTTAATTTAGCTCACATTTATTTCCCACCACAACAACTGTTATTTTCATGTATGCTGGTACAAAAGATGGCAGGTCACCATCTTAGTTATCAGATAAAATATGCCTGGAAGATTGTCTGTAGAAACGGAAATATTTTAGTAGTCATATTGAAGGTCACTCGTAAGATCAAGTTTTTTTAAAAAAATCTTTGACTGCATATCCATAAACAGCAGCTATTGGATGAATATAACCTCTGCTGAGAGTTTTTTCTCGAACAATAACCTTTGCTGAGAGTTGTTTGTTTTTTTATGCCCACTTTTATTTTACGGTTCTTTCCTTTCATTTTGTGACATTTGCTTTCAGATTTGAATTTTGCGTAACTTAATGATAATTTGTTCACACATGACAGTTGATAGACTGGGCTGAAGGGGGATACTTAACGACTGATTCACCGATGCCCCGGGGTGAAATAGTTATCGGTGGTCCAAATGTAACTAAAGGATACTTCAAAAATGAGGCAAAAACAAATGAGGTCTACAAGGTATGTGTCTAACAGTACCTAGTACCCTGAATATAATCTATCATACTATCACGACACATTTTCTTTAACAATGTGCCTCTTCTGTAGGATGATGAAAGAGGCATGCGGTGGTTCTACTCAGGTGACATTGGGCGTCTGCACCCAGATGGCTGTCTTGAAATCATTGACCGTAAGAAGGACATAGTCAAGCTTCAACATGGTGAATATGTATCACTAGGAAAGGTAAGCAGGCTTCCTGTTGTACTGGGAAAAAAGGGTCAGGTTTACCTCTTTCCTAACTAATTCAATCACAGGTGGAGGCTACTTTGAGTTCAAGCCCATATGTTGACAACATCATGATCCACGCCGACCCCTTCCACAGCTATTGTGTTGCACTTGTTGTAGCTGCACACAGTGAGCTGAAAAACTGGGCCTCAAAACAAGGAATCACATATGCTGATTTTCCAGAATTGTGCCAGAAGCAAGAGACAGTCAAAGAAGTACTTCAATCCTTGGCAAAGGTTTGTGCTCTCCCTGCATGATTTGTGGTCGTTGACTTTGCAACATTGCACCTCTGGAATTCAATAAATAACAATGAATTCATGGTCTAGCTCATTTTCCATTCAATTTAATGCTTATTAGTGAGTGCATTTGCTGGATGATTTAACAATACAGCATCTTCATTATTCCTGTTTTTCTTTCATGAAAACAATTGCAATGTGCTGTAGCTGTAGCTGTACTGTTACGAGAAAAGGGGAACATGTTTGATCTAATGTGTCATAAAAAGAATGGAGCGAATACCAGTTGTAGGATAAAATGAATATTGCAGGCATCTTAGGTGTTGCATGATATGATGATACTTTGACTGTACTAAAGTGTATACTTGTTCTTCAGGCTGCAAAGCAAGTACGGCTGGAGAAGTTTGAGATCCCAGCCAAAATCAAGCTGATACCAGAGCCATGGACACCAGAGTCGGGCCTCGTCACGGCTGCCCTCAAGCTCAAGAGGGAGGTCATCAAGAAGGAATACGAGAAGGACCTTGCCCAGTTGTACAGCTAGTGTTGCTGCAAGGGCTCCCTGGATCGAGAAGTCGTACACTTAGTATGTTTTTGTGAAGGCTACGATACGACGACCCAAGTTTATTTAGTTGCCAAGAATGTAGTGTTTCCCTGCACGTCCGCGAGGAAGTGTACCGTGGAATCAAGTGCTTTTTTTTTAATGTTTCCCTGCACGTCCTCGAGGAATCTAGGGCTTTTTTCAAGAAAAAAAATGTAATTGAGGGTTCGGACTGTAATTGTGTTTTTTTCATTATTGCCACCACACTTTGGTGGAATCTTACTGAATTTTTGTAGCCATGATTCCGATACCTTATACCACGAAACAAGGAAACTTTACATTAACATCAGTGTGAAATTGTGGAGATTTCAAGTTTTCAAACAGGCATGTACTTCATTAAAAATTATAAGATGTTCGAAACTAAAAAAAAAAAAGAGAAACATTGAGAAAACTAAAGAGTCTTATAATTTGGAACAGAGAGAGCACAAGATTGCTGTAAATAAGTGGCTAACCACATCTACCATATGAGGAACAATACCTCATTTAAGCGCAATGACTTTGAACAAACTTGTTACAAAAGTCAAATATAAAACGTCACAGCAAACTCTAATGTCAATTAGGAACAAAACTCATACAAGCACACTTGACATTGCAAATACAGGCATGGAGCAAAGGGATGAAGATAATATAATCACGTTATTATTTGGCTACAATTCCGTGTTTTTATTCACCAAGAACAATATTAAATTCACATTGCCCAGGAGCGTCCACCCAGCCTTATAACCCAAAAAATAACCTCTGCATGGCAGTAATTGGCAACAACCAAGAACATGACTGCAAGTGCCGCCTTCCTTCAGCTACAAATGTTTCCTTAATACATGGTAACAAGAAACTAGACAAGAACCCAGAGTTTCAGCTTCTCTCAAACATCATAATAAACAGTGAAGTAATTGCAGAGGGGGAGAGCGTCTAATCCGCACGGGATTGGCCAGCACGGGATGAAAGGATAATGCCCACAATGAGACCGTACAGAGCAAGCGCTTCCGCGAAAATGAGGATGAGGATCATGCCCACGAACAGCTTTGGCTGTTGTGCATTTGCCCTGAAATCAGTGACCACAAAAGAAAGTCAAAATAACATTCAAAACTAATAGTTCATGAACTATATCTCATTCTCATTCTAGTCGGACCAATCTATCCAGAGTTTTAAATGTGCCATAATCACCCTCTTTTACTTTCCTATAGCATTTTCTTAAAATGAATCATTTCAATCACATCCCAAATCTAATTACAAAAACATAACTCACATTACCTATCTTACGTGACTAACCCAAGAGGCATCAGGCATATTAGAACTTTCATGATCCGTTATGCAGAAAAATCAATTAGTATGCTTATCCAAATCTATGTTTACTTTTGTGAAAGCATGTGACATGGGCAGACCAATCTTGTCAAAGTAAACTACTCTCTCCGTTCAAGAATTCATGACGTCCGGACTCCGGACAAGAATTTTGAGTTGTTATCAGCACAGAACTGCTGTCAGGAACGTCATCAATTTTCGAACAGAGTACATGTAACTCGTAAATAATAGGCAGCGCTCCATGTACACTAGATACGACTGCACATATTATTTACACATAACAAAGAGAAGAATATGTAGCTTAGTTCTTATCTAATTTTAATGAAGAATATTTGGTTTAACAAAATAGAATGTTTGCAATGTATAGTATTAAAACAGAACAAAAAGCTGATGTAGTCATTAAAATAACACGACAAAGTGAAAGTAGGACGAATCTTCTTTAACTGCAAAGGTGCCGTTAGATACCCATCTTTCAAAGGTACAATGACCCAAGAAGAAAATTTATCAGCGCGTCCATCATAAGACAGACAAAAGAACATCACATCTACAAAAGAACTTTGAATGCTACTAAGTTTTATGGATCCAGGCCTGAGAATCGAGGATAAGTGAGCAAAACCATAATGCTCTGTTGGGGCATTCTTAATGAAACCAAGCCTCAATGCAATCACAGGTACAACATTGACATGTCGGACAGGAGCAGCTTAAGAAAAAATTATCTAAGACCATGATGCTAATTACATGGGTATATTATATAGTAGGCAAACGTATCCTATGACTAGGTTCGTGTGAGAACTATGAGAACTCCAATCTGGGCACATGATCTTGATCCATGATGAATTCAGGTGGGATGGGGATTTACAAATCACCGCCACTTAAGCAAATTCCATCCCCCTATGACGTCCCCCTTGGATCAAGATCATGGGGCCAATTGAAGTTCCATAGTTCTCACACGAACTGGTTCTCATAGGATACGTTGCCTATTATGTAAGTATGTTATCAGATGCAAGTGCAACTAAAACTACGGTGGCATCAATCACATCACAGTTAGACAATAATCTACAAAGACTAGAAGCAAGCAGTGTCATTGTTACCTGACTCCAGCATCACCAACGATGCCAATGGCCATGCCGGCGGCGAGACCAGCAAGACCACAAGCAAGCCCGGACGAGAGGTGGGCGTAGCCTCGAAGAGGTAGTAGGGCTTGGCCTTGGGGTTGATCCCGGTACTGATGATGACGGCGATGATGAGGCCGTAGATACCGAGCACACCAGCCATGACCACGGGCACGATGGACTTCATGACGAGCTCGGGCCTCATCACACCCATGGACGCCACACCCACGCCGCTCTTGGCCGTCCCGTACGCGGCCCCCATGCCTGCATCGGATCAAGAGGTCAGCAACAGCGCAATCGAGAAAGCTCGTCGTTGACTAGAATCCTGCCCCGATCGAACCAAATCTAGCGGACAGACAGATGAATCGAGCCAATGGGAGGCTGGGGCTAGGCCAAATCGAGGAGCGCCGACGACAGATCGGGCAATGGAGGGCGAAAAATCCGAGCTTTCTCGGAAAAATTTAGAGCTTTAGGCATGGGATTGCGCGAACGGAAAGAGGAGGAGGGTTGTGTAGCTTACATGAGAAGACGAGCGCGGCGGCGGCGCCGAGGAAGCCGAAGAAGGGGGCGGTCTCATCGCCGCTGAACACCGACGACATCTTCTTCCTCTTCCTCTGAGCTCGGCGTCGCTGTTTGCTCGGTCTCGGGGTTGCCGCGTCGCCGGGGAAGGGAAGGAAGGTGGGTCAGATGCGATCTCTCTCGAGCCGAGGCTTTGGTTTCTTTTTGTTGCGACTGGAGACAGCCCCTCCCGTCCCCGATCTGATCTGCAAATCTCCAGAGAAGCGAGAGCGACGAGGCCGTGTGCGCTTTTCCGGTTTTGCCCCCCGAGGAGTTGGATACGTGGACGCGACTGTTCCAGCCATTTACAGCCGCGGAGACTTGTTAATTGATCTGAAAGCGTCGTCGATCGTTCATCTTGAATCATATGATCCGAGCAGGTGAATCTCCGATATTCACAAGACGAATGGGGGACATGATTCATGATAGAAGTAGTAGATCCCAATCATATTAAAAAGAGAGAGACTAAATACCAGTCGACTTTTTCATGTTGTATAAGTATTAGTGCATATGACATGGATTTTGCTTCCATTTGCACCTCATATTGCAATAAATGTTATTGCATGTTGCAAAGTTTTATGTTGTAATAACTATATTTTTATGTTTCAGCAAGTACGTTAGCTTGTTGGGCATTAGTAATTTAAAGTGTTATAACTCGACTAAAATAAAGAGAAATTTCAGGCGCGGTTAATAAATACACGTTAGAAAATACAAACACACATCTAAGATACTATGCGATCAGAATGTAAGTTCTACTTTCGAAAGAAGGGAAAAACACAGATAATACAAAATATAGAGAATGCATGGAGAAAAAAATAAACAAACAACATGCAAAGAATGCAAAGCTATGCCTTTGTTCGCAAAAAGCCATCTACATCTTACCGGTATTCATATAAAAACTTAGAACTTTTTTTTATGATACCTCATGACCATGCAAATTACTATAAGAACTCGCAGATGAGTCGAGTAAAGAAAACATAAAGATCGATGTTTTATTTGAGCTACTTATAGAAACATCTTTTTCTGTGTGTATAACTGCTACATAAGTATAATTTTTTGTTAAACAGTCAATTATTCTTTTAGCTACGAACAAGCTTAGTTGTGCCAAAAGGGGCATATGCCCTTACCAACCCCCCCCCCCCCCCCCCCCCCCCCCCCCAACTACTCAACGCTTCAAGGTTTCATGGCATCAATGACAGCTTTCCTCACTTACTTTCAAGGCTTCATGCCATCAACAATCATGCTAGTAACGAGATTGATCTCAGATAGACTAAGTCTCTGTTTGGATCATCTAGCCAACTAAATTTAACAACTAAACATTTAGCCAGCTAAGTTTAAGAGGTGGGCCATGGGCCATACCACCGACACGCCTGCTACAGTTTTTTTTTTTTTTTTTTTTTTTTGAGAACACACCACCTTTATTAATCATCAACAGAGGAGGAGATACAACATCCTCAGGTGGCGCTAGAAACCATACATGCCTGCCTACAACACTGCAGATGGAACTTTTCGCAAGATTGTGGGTATCAACATTAGATCTACGGTTCTCATGTATAATTTCTACTAAAACAAAATTCCCTATTTTCAACTTGATCTCTCTAACAATGGATCCATAGGTCCCCATACCTGTCCCTCGCATGTTCTTGACGACATTGGCACAGTCGCTCGCGATTCTGACCTTCTGAAGTAGCAAGTCACTAGCCAATGCTTCCGCTGTCTCTGCATCAGTAATGCCCTCCATTACTAACACCGACGCTCCCCGAAAAGTTCCTTGCTCATCTCTTGCAACAGCAGCTACAGCCAACTTGCTGGAATTCTTTGACAAAGCCGCATCAACGTTAACCTTCGTGAAGCCCGACGGGGGAGGAATCCATCGGGAGTGGGGTACCTGGTTAACCTGATTTACTTTATGTGATGTTGCAGTGGCCATGCCAAGCTCATATATATATATCTATCATGAAACAGTGTGTCGACATTGGGCTTTGAAATTCATTCTCGTGGATAGCTTTTCTCCGAGCATGCCATATAGCCCACAAGGTAACTAGCACTCTGGTGATCTAATCATGTGTGAGAGATTCCAGGACCACCGCTAGCCAACTTCGGGCATCATTGATCTGAACTTGGCTTAATTAAGAATTCTGTAGTCTCCTCCTCTTCCAATGCCCAAACACACTGCGACATATTGCATTCCAAAAAAGAATGCCTCCACCAATCCTCAGCACCACATAACGTGCATGAGTTGTTGGGCCATGGGCGGCATGGAATCTTCGTTTCCTCAAAACGACCCACCGCGGCCCAACCACAGCGTCCACCAGACCACGATGCTATATTTTGGTTTCTGCCTCCACCTGCCGGGGTTCATCACGGTGCGACGGCAGCCGCAGGAATGGAAGAGCACAAAACCTCAATGCAAATCTTTTCCTTTGGACAATAAAAGGCATACAAGTGTTTCCTCACAATCACCGCGATTTGGTCCTTGAACAGAACAGCTAACTCTATTCTGAATCCTTGACTAGTCGGACATCCCCAAATTTCCCACACGCACGTACCATCAGTTCAATCGCTCGATCGATCTTGCTAATACATGTACCTGAATCCTCCTCCCCCAATCTACTCTTTCTTGAGGAGGTCGAAGTGCACCTTGGGCTTCCTGCAGTCCCTGCTGCACGCCTCCTGCATGGCGTAGGCGAGGTGCAGCAGCGTCGCCTCCGACCACGGCCGGCCGATGAACTGCAGCCCCACGGGGAGCCCGGCACGGTCGTACCCAACCTGAACGAAAAGCAAACGCCTTTTTCAGACACACCGCGCATATGTCTGAATCGAACGAACGGTTCATTCAAAGGCTGTGCTGGTGCTGCGATGACATACCGGCATGGTGATCGCCGGCAGGCCGAGGAAGTTCCCGGCGATGGAGTACCGCACCAGAGCCGCTGCAACACCGGTTCGTACTGATTATTCATCCATGGCTGTCGGTAGTAAATCAAACTGCAGTTTACTGAATCTGAGGCATTCCTTCTTGGGTACGTACCTCCGTTTATGTAGTCGAGCTCTCCGGTGCTCAGCGCGTCATCCTGCAGCGGGTACGCGGTCATGCTGCGCCATAAGTCGCGATGTCAGAAATACAATCGGAGTAGTACCTTTTTTTTTCCCAAACAAAAAGGAACATAGATAAACGTACCCAGTCATGGGAGTGACGATGGCGTCAGCCGTCTCGAAGATCTTCTCGTGGAAGTACATCTGACGGCGCCTGAAAATGGAAAAACGTCGTGTAACATAGCGTCCTAATAACAGCCAGAATTTTCCAGGAAAAAAAGAAGAAGAGAAAATGCCGAGGGGGGCTTACCGGAGCCGCTGCGCGTTGAGGTAATCCCTGCTGCTGAAGGACTTGTAGGCCGTCAGTCCGATCCTCACGTCCCACCCGATCTCAGACTTCTCCCTGCCGTAATTAAACGCAAACTGGCAAGTCAGTTCGTCACTCAGAACAAGCACAAGCACGTCGATGGATCAACAGAAACTGCTTACATGTTGTCGAGGTATTTGGCGAGGGAGGTGGCGCACTCCGCACCGATCGTCACGTAGTGCGCCAGCCGCATCTCCTCGACCTCAGGGACAGTCACGTCCACGATCTAGGAACGAGCAAATCGATGAGCAGTTCATCGTCAGATTAATTAGGATGAGATGATCAACTGCTGACAGAGCTTTACACGCTCGTAACTGTATACTACCTCCCAACCGTACTGCGTCCGCAGCGTCTGAAGGGCCTTGCCGCAGCAGCTCCGGACGTCCTCAGAACTGTCGTCGAACCACTGGTTTTGGCACACCAGAATTTCAGTGCAATGTTCTGCATTTGGACATGCTTGTTACTCGTACTACTAGTTCAGTTTAGGAGACGGCTGACCTTTGCGTATTTAGCAAGCCTGATGTTAGACATGGATCGTGTCGATGCAAGCAACGGCAGGTTCAGTTCCGGCTGCTGCAGAGGGGGATGGACAGAAAAATTCAGTCGATCGATTGTGAGTGAACACTTCTATAGTAGTACTAGTTGAAATGTGTGGAGTATATGTAAGCTGAAGAACAGAAATTGGATCAACCTGTAAGGGACTTGCTGGTCTGGACTGATCAACGATGGCTGCATAGCTGAAAAACGGAGAAAAGACATGAAATGTTTGCTTTTTTGCAATTTGTTATATTATCAAAGTACAAAAAGGATCCATTTTATTTCTTAAAAGAATCTGTGAAGGAACTGTGGCACCGACGCGACGAGCGTGTCCTCCACCGTTGCTGCCAGGATCCCAGGCATTCCGACCGTCCAGTTCAGAGGCAGAAGCCTGAAACAGCGGCGTCACATGTGAGACGTACTGGAACTACTGAACAAAAAGAGGCGTGTGCGACGAATGGCGCCGTGGATCGTATGGCGAGTACCCGGCGTTGGAGAGACGGCCTGCCGTGGGCTTGAACCCGACCACGCCGCAGAGCGCCGCCGGCATGCGCACGGACCCTGCAAGGACGACGGCGTCGTGGTCAGTGACTCTGCAGCATGCAGGTAGTGTCGCGCGAACACGAACACTGCTATCGTTTACCGCCTCCGTCGGCGCCGAGGGCGACGGGGCAGAGCCCGGCGCAGACCGCCGCCGCCGAGCCGCCGGAGGACCCGCCGGACACCCTGGCGACGTTGTACGGGTTCCTGGTGGAGCCGTGGTGCGGGTTGATGCCGCTGATGCCGGCGCCGAGCTCGTGCATGTTGGTCTTGCCCGCCAGCACGGCGCCGCACGCCCGCAGCTGCGCCACGCACGCCGCGTCCCCGCCGCACCGCCGCGCCTCGCCCAGCCACCGCGTCCCTCCTGTTGCACGCACACGTCGCCCCATAGTAAACCCGATCATCAGCGATACTGTAACTCGCTACAACAAAAGGCAAGCTACGGCGTCGGCATGGCAGCTAGTCATGGCAAAGTTCATCCTGGCACGATGCAAGAACATGTCTGCACTCGTGCTGTCCTGCTTCTCTGCTCTATTACCTACCATGCATGCTGCTCGTGATTAAAATCCTCTACTAGTAATCAGCATCCATTCCCCTTTCTGCCGTATTTGCACAAGTCTTTGTGCTTCGTCAATCTTAGTAGCTCCGTTACCAGCTGCCTTTTGTAGCACCGTTTGGTTTGTTACGTTTATGCGTTTCCAGTTCATCAGTTGTTGTGATTACCTGTGGTCGGGTATGGCAGGCAGTCGATCTCGTCCTTCACGGCCACCAGCACGCCATCCATGGCGGACAGAGGCGCCCCTGCACCCAAAAACCGCACGAAACAACGATTAAAAACGCCTGCCGCGATCAACACGATGCGTCCAGTCTTAATCCAGCATGCCAACAGTAATAAAAAAAATCTGCGCCAATGGATGGACAATTCAGTAATGAAAACAGTGCAACAGCGAGAGGAAGAGATGCAATCTCTCTGCCAGCCATCAATTCTACAGATCAGCAAGCGAGGCCCGCACAAGAGGGAAAGTCCCCACATGCTGCTGATGATGCGGCATGATGGGAGCAATGAATGCCCGTTTCAGGAACCA
This sequence comes from Eragrostis nindensis, assembly GCA_012490785.1. Taxonomy (NCBI): domain Eukaryota; kingdom Viridiplantae; phylum Streptophyta; class Magnoliopsida; order Poales; family Poaceae; genus Eragrostis; species Eragrostis nindensis. The sequence goes on along the minus strand of JAAXCT010000213.1, from coordinate 635,732 downwards.
GGACCATCCAGATCAAGTGTGCGCAAATCTATCGATGGATCGATGCCATCTCTGCGAAACCTTGATGAGCCGGGGCGTCACTCGATCGGCAGTGTCTGAAACTCTGAAGTCTGAACTTATCTTCTCTCGTCAGTTTCCAGCGGGTTCTTACTTACAGCCTGCATTTTACTCTACCATATGCGTGTTCTCTATACTGCTTCTGTATTTCCTTTCCAGGGACCGCGAGAGGTAGATGGTTCAGACCCTGCAAATGTCCTTCTGTAAAGGAGTTGATGCCACTGTTCATCTACTAGCTGGGAATATGGCAGGCAGGAGCATATGGCTCACGCCCTGACTATTGGTGATGTATCATGCTGGACTCGGTGAGGGGAAAAATGGTGGTGGTCATGACGGTTCATACGAGCAGAATCTGGTGAGCTCAGCTCTAAACTTCAACGGCGTTAATGACGACACGACAGGCAGTGAGGCAGTGGTGAGTACAGTCATTGCTATACATACGATTATGGCCACGATGATTCGTTGATTTTCGTTGCTGTTGTTACCGCACGGACGAAATGCAGTTAACAGAGAGCGTAATTTGATTAATTTGTTGCGAGTACCTTGCTGGTATCTGCGGGTGGACTCGTCGGCCTGCCTCATGATGTCTTCAGGGTCGCAGCTGATGAACATGGCCATGTTCAGGTCAGGGCCTGAACATTCCTTCACTGCAGCCAGGAATCGCCTCGCCACCTGCGGCGGTAAGAGACACATTCCGGCTCATCATGTGATGCAGTAATATTTTTTTTTTTGGAGGGCTCCATGTGTTAAATTCAAATGCATCATCAACTAGATCAGCCAATAATAATATTGAGGGTTCAAGAGACCAATAAGTATTTTTGCACATTCTGATTGTCAGGAACCAATAGAATTTATTGCCTCAATAATTTGGTGAATAATTGACACATGAGATGATGGGCATAGTATATTTTATGATATACTCATTCCATACAGTTGCTGGTAATATTAAAAAAGAATATCCATAAAATAAGTTGGAATGCGAAATTATCTAACAGCAAGTTCAGCAAAAAAGAAATCTTTACCATGACAGGGGTGGTTTGTCCTGAACTGTAGGCTCTGAAGAAGTCCCGTACGGTCCAACGCCTGAAACCCGACGACGGATCAACGAGTGCCGATTCCAGGTCAGCAGGAAGGCAGATGACAGCCTCCTGAACGAGCTCCGCCGGCGACAAGCCGGGGTTCGTCAGGTTGACGTTCTGCTCGGGGATGTCTGCACGAAGAATGCAACCGGTTTCAGGTACAAGTTTGAAGCTTTTTTGCTAAATTTAGTAGTCGGGCATGATCACTTCTTCGATCGGAGGTGAGAAAGAATGCGAAGGACCTTGCCAACTGTGAGTTGCAGTGAACAGCGGCGGCTCCGGAATCTCCGCTTCTGAGACAAGCTGCAGTACGTGTTTAAAAGTTCGTCAGAACAAAGGAAGATATGGTTCAGACGAAGACCAACAATGGTCAAGCAGGAACAATATGCATTGTATTGGTATGTGCTGCTGAAATGGCTTGCACAATTTCAGTTAACCAACACTCTTCTCTAACAATGAGGTTCACGTAACAAGTGTGACTAGTCTACCACATCACCCTCTACCACATCAACTTAAGCAGAGCTTTCGACGGAGCACCTTGTTGACGAGATTATCCCTTTTGAGGAAAGAGAGCACCATCCAGCCGATGACCGGCATCTCAAGAACCCAAGCGAAGATCTTCACCAAAAACCCGGCGACACGAGGAGCTGCAAGAGAGAACGCATCAGCTGAAGCAGAAACAGACACTGCATCCTAGAAGTGACCTTTCCAATTCCAACCTTTGACATTGGGGCTGATGTAGTGCTCGTCGCTGTCCGGGCCGAGGTTGACCTCCATTGCCGGCTTGTACACCTTCGGCGCCGAGCAGAAGATACCCATGGTGGATGGAATGGAAGAAGCTTGCTTGGAGCGAAGGAGAACGTGTTGCCTGAAGGTTTTTTCTTTGCTTCTGTGGCTGCCTGCCAAGAGTGTGTGCTGTGCTTCTGCTTATAACTGACGAACAGTTTTTGGCGGGGGAGAGTGAGGTGACGGGTGAGGGGGTTGATGTTCTTCACCAGAGGGGTTGGTGATCCTTTAACCATGTGGGCAACAGTGTTTTACTTCAATGCTATGTACTGGTAATTGTTCTTTTGGCCCACTTAGGACAAGATACTTACTCGTATTACGCGAGCCACATGGTTGGAACATAGGAACTTAGGAAAAAAAAAAGGTGAAGAAATGGATGATGAAAAATGTAAGAAATCCTCAGTTGCTGTAAATGTACGTCTTTCTACCATCAGAAAACAACCAGGAACCGTCATATAATTTATGCACAACAGTCTCGTCAGATTTCACTTTCTTGTTTTGCTCAAGTAGCCACTAAGAGACGTCAAACCACCCGAAAACACCGACATTTCCGCAGGCGGCGACGAGGACCCATTAGATGGCAATGGCGAGAGGCAGCTCCCGTTCCTCTTAGGCAGATCCAGCTCGTACAATCCGTCAGCCAAGTCCGCAGGGATCAGCCCATCGCCACCATCTCTCTTGGATTCCAGCTTTTCAGGCTCGGATGCCACTTCATCAATGTCTGTCAGCGACTTCAGCTGGCGGCCGAGGTTAGCGATGGTCTTCTGGCACTCCGCAAGCTTCCCAGCAGCGCTAGATAGCTCCTTCTCCTGTGATTAAGTAAAAAAAAAATTGCAATCAGGATGCTTTCGAAGTGTCAGGTTGTTACACCAGTAAGTAGCAATGGTTAGACCACTAAGTGTCAGGTGGTTAGACCAGTATTTTTTGGATTCAAACTATGGGCATAAAGTATTACGATATGTGAGAGGGTTTGGGACGATATGTCCAGACTAATTGCAGTAAGGCAGAGAAATACCTGCTTGACCTTCAGGTCTCCGTTTGAGTTAGCCAGACGCCAAAGCTTCGCCTCTCGACTGTCCCTCGACAGCTGAGCCTCCAACTTGCGGCATTTTGCTTCGTACTCTTCTGACAGAAGCTTCTCCTGCTCAACCTTCCCTTGTAGCAAGCTCACCTTGTTTCTCAGTTTTGCGAGTTCCAGATTTGCTGCTTCAAGTTGGCCTTCCATTGCCTTTTTCCGGGATACTGCATCCTCTGACTTGGCTGTATATTCTACCAGCAACGAGGTCTGGTCCTTAAGCCTTGTTTCTAATGACAAAACCTTCTCGCGGAGCTTCATGGTCTCCTGGTGTGAAGACTCAAGCTCAGACTCCAACACCCTCCTGATGCCTTCCACTGCCTCTAGTTGCATCTGGAGGTCCGAAGAATATGCCTTCTCTTTTGCTGCATCACACTCTAGTGCATCTACTGTCCCTTGAAGCTTTGCCACTTCAGAGTTCACTACCTGGAGCTGCGCCTCTAATAACTCTTTGCCAGATGCCGCAGAAAGTGTTATCTCTGACTCAGTCTTAGCCTCTATTCGTTTTGCAAGTTCTTCACGGGAACCCTTCTCTTTCCGCACCTCGCTCTCCAAAATTTCCATAATCCCTCTCAGCTTCCCTATTTCTTTGTTTGCAGACCGCAACTGTGCATCTAATGATTCTTTAGCGGCCTCTGCCATGTCTGCATTTACTTTGTGCTGCATAGAAAGAGATCTCTCTGCATCAATCTTCTCTTCCAAGGATGCCACTGTCTTGCGAAGATATGCAGCCTCTGCAGAAACTGACTCTAATTGCAACTCCAACTCCTTCCTGTTTACGCCTCCTTCCAGTACAGCCACCATCGCCTGAAGCTCCTCAACTTGTACACGCTTCAGCTCCAATTGCGATGTCAAATCTTTCCTCTCACTATCCAGTCGTTCAGCTTGCCCCAAAGCATCTCGTTTGGACTCATTTGCCAAGTCCAATTGTGTCTGCAAATCGACCAACTTCCCGTTGGCCACCATCAATGCATCACATGATGTACCAAGCTGATCTCTGGCTTCTTCAAGGGCCATTTCAAGCTCTCTTTTCTCACCTTCAATCTTCTCAACTTTAGCACGCAAATCTGCAACCAGAAGTTGCAATGATTCGTTTTCAACTTTTGATGATTCATCTCTAGTGACACCCTGGTCAGAATCAGTTTCAGCTCCAAAGCTAGAGCTCACACAGTCTACTTCGGGCAATGCAGCTAGCTTTTCCATCTCAAGGAAATCATCCATCAGGTCGATCTCAATAGGATTGTTCACAAGATTTCTTGTGCCAGAGTTGCCATTCTTGAACTGGTCAAGTTCAGCCATCAAAGCAGATGCCCATGAATCAGAATTTTTCATTTCATCATCAATAGCTAGCATACGCTCCCCACTGTCAGACTGGCTATCAGTTAGAGATTCCATGCAAGTATTGTTGTTTATAGGCTTAGAATCATTTGCCAAGGAAGTTCTCCGTGTTAGATGACGCAACCTAAGGCACTCCGCCTCAACTCTTGCAATCTTTTTCACGCTTTCCAGGTGAAGTTTGCTTGCTGTCTCTGCCGCTTGGTTGCTGAGGTCTCTTTCCCGTGCAAGTATCTTCAGCTCCTTCGACAGCGTGACAAGCTCAATCTTGAGGACTTTGTTTTCTTTCTCCACTATGTGAATCTTTCCCTGAAGATCATGCTGAACATGCATGCTGGTGAGTTCTAGTTTTGCGTCTTCAAGCTGCTTACTCAGCTCAGCAATACGGTTCTGGAGATCAGACTTTTCAGACTCTAATTCTTTGGACTTCTTAGCAACTACATCATGAATTTTCTCCTCTTGTTCTTCTCGTGCCTGGCGGAGCTGCCTTACACATTCTTTAAGGGCATCATCTAGGTGGCTGACTTGATCCTCCAGAGAGGCATTTTTCTGAGATGTCGTTTCCAGTAGTCGCTTCAGGGAAGCAACTTCAGCTTCAGCTTGTTCCCATCCTACAAATAAAAGGACATGAATTCAACATAACTTTAGAACGAGGAAAATAACCTTTGTCGTACACATTTAAATTTTACCTGAAGACGTTGCAGAACATGAGCTTCATCTTTTTTAATCATGTCGATTTTATCACATGTAGTAACTCAAACTGCAATATTTATGAAGTCCAATAGGAAAGAAATATTTACCTGCAACAGCCTCTTCTGCAACTTTCGTATGCTGCTTCACCAAGTCCTCTTTAGCACTGATAGTCAAAAGAGCATCAGAAAGTTTCTCATTCAAAATCTTCACAGAATCCTGTACATTGTCAACCCCAACATTTGGGGACACATCTGTCTCTGGTGATTGGCTTGCCTCTGGCTTGACTGATAGGCATGCCTCTGGTTGCGGTGATGGGCACGCTTCTGACTTCAGCGATCGGCATGCCTCTGACTGTGGTGATTGGCACACCTCTGGTTGTGGTGACTGGCCATGTTGCGGAGAAGAACCATTTGAGCCAGTAGCCAACACTAGCTTCTCATTCAGTGATTTTGCTGTTTCAGTTTCTTGAGTCTCATCGTCAGTAATTCTTGAAGAGACTTCAGGTGAATGACTAGGGGAAGAATTACTGGACATAGGCTTGACGTCCTGATTTCAAAAGGAAAATTAAATGAGCATGTTTCAAGCAAAGCAGTTGTCAAAGAATCTGAAATTTACTAAATAGTCCACGTAGATAGCAAGAAAGATAACGAGTACACAGGACGAATCAGGCAAGTCCCTACTCCATTTTTTCACAAAGTTTGAGATGGTCAACAACAATACTCAGACCTGTCCTGAAAATACATAGCGCAAACTACCCTAGTGGAAAATCAAGGTTAAGACACGTTGGACCACGAATCATCATAACCACTAAATGATCTCGATCTTTTATGGAATTCTTACATATTTAGATTTATCATAAGGAAGAATAAAAGTCATCAAACACAACACGTCTAGGCTGGAGCAATGTAGAACTTGGCTGAATATGTATATCCAAACATAAGATGGCCAGACTGGCTATCTTTCTGTATGCATTGTAGATCTAAATTGAAGCAGCATAAAACCCCAACCTGCAATTCTAGGTTAATACTTGCAACATATGTATTAAATTGAGGATGTTATTCGGTAGAAATCACGGTCAGCAGATCTCTACTAAAATGAGACCGCCTGACTGAATAACAGTTGAATGTGATTCATTCGTTAGTTAGAATAATGCATCATATCATCATTACTGGCGTCAAAATGTCACTCATTTGTGTAGTAAAAAAAATCCAAGTGCTACTCTCAGACGAATAAAAAAAAAATACAGGAACTTCGCCAGGCACCTAAAGATATGCAAATTGTAGGAGTAAAGCTAGCTTCTCAGCCTCTCCGTTGTAGAAGTAACATCAAAAGCAGAATTGCCCAAAACAGGATTTGGTCAATCATCCAAAGGCATGACAAAAAGCTAGTGTATCAACTACACCTAACTCTTGCAAAAGCATCTCAATTCTTAGGAAAAGCCCAAAAAGCAATCAACCTGTTGTTGAAGTGTCACAAATATGTTGCTTAAGAACATCAAGCTTTGTTCAACCTACCAAGCCACTATCTATTTTGCCCCAGTGAGGGAGAAAAAGGCCTGATAAAGAGGTTAAGAAGAAAATCTTAAAAAGTTTTTGTTCTACCTATTTCCTCCATGTGCCATATGACCATACTTCAGGAGAAATATATTTGTTCCAGTAGCTATAGGGAAGAAAAAAAAAATCGAATGCAGCTCCACCGATGACTCTGGCTTGCTATGTGACAACATTGACACAGTCTTATCAAGCAAGGACTTCAGTGAGAAGCATGCCAATCGAATGTCCAATTTTTAAGGGTGTATTCAGAAGTCGTGCGACAAAAATTATGAACCTATTATGCCACCAACAAATCAAACTACACCCTGCATGTTTCATAAATCTGTCAAGGCAGTGAAAATGACATCTTGCCTAGAGATGCCGACAGCAGCTATCATGTTCTTTGTCATTAAGAAGTCCAGTATCACTCCCTAAGAAAATCTGCTGTCACAAAAATGAAAAGAACACCCGAACAATCCCCAATGCATGATGATTGAACTGCAGATAAGCCGATGTAATTATTGGAATGAAAATATAAACATGCAGAGACTAAAAAGCAAGTTCCGTTCAGTATATGGAGCTGAACCTGATCTTCAAAGCAACGCTCAGAGTGAGACGCCACCGAGCCAGAGCTATCGCTCTCCCCAGGGCTCTTATCTGAGGACTTGCGCTTCCAGAGCCAACTCCGGCGATTCTCCATCTCACAACCACCAAACCATTAAAAGGTGCAGCAGGGATTCTCTTGGTTCCGTTGGCTGAAAATGAAGATAAATTTTCCTCAATACACACCACGTTACAGAGTACAACCGTAAGCTGAACATTATGCAGTTAAATAACCAATCAAGGACATCAATTTATGGGTGCAATTACCAAAAGTTTTACAAGCACTGCAGAAGGGTATTATACAGATCGATGCACAATGAAGGAACTGAATAGGGTAGCAGAAACCAAGATAATGTACAAACAAACATTCTTGCTGCAAAAATCTCTGTAATGTCCAAATGTATCAGACAAAAAATCCATCCTGCCTTTCCCAAAACTCTTCCCTACAAAGAGGGGGAAAAATTGTTCTGTAGAAAAATACCGGGAAGATCGAAACTAGGCTAATATCCACAACTCAACCCTAAACCCCTGAATCATATAGCGCCGAAATGAAAAAACTAAAAAACTAAAATGCAGTAGAGGAACAAGATAGTTAAGCCAAAATCTAGGCTTCAAATCCATCAAAGAAATCAAAACCATTTTTGCTCAAAACGCACAAAATCCGCAAGGAAGAGCCCGACTACGAACCGACCAAAACCTTGCATTCACAAATTACCAAATCTCCTTAAAAATCCCATCTCGGGGACAAAACAAAAGCCACAACCCTAGTAAAAATCGCCAGGAAGAAGGAACAGGAGAACATCACTTAACGCCTACCAAAAATCGCACACAGAGAAAATGAAATCAAGAATTCAAGATTCAACAACCGTAGGTCAAAGGGAGACGAAACGGGGCAGCATTAATACCTGCGACTAAAACCAATCAATCGATGGGCGAATGGCAACAGCCATCACAAGAACCGTGTGAATCCCCAAACGGAAAGCTTTGGTTTTTATCTCTACCAGCACTACGTCTTTCCCCTTTCGTCTCTAGCGACGCAAGAACAGTGCAGGCATTGCCCGCTCCCCGCACACAACCACGGCAACAGATCGAAAGATGGAGGGAGCGCGTACCAGATTGGTACCACCACCACTGCGGCGGATGGAAGGCGGCGGCTTGCGTCCGGCCGGCGCGAGCGGCGTGCGTGCTCTCGAGAGCGCAGAACTCGGCCCCCGCAAGAATCCAAAGCCTGCGCTTTTCTTTTTCCCTTTTTCTCTGCACCCTCGCACCACCCCGCTCGCCCTTTCTCTTTCCCGCTCAGGCAGCTCGAACAAATCAGGGAGGGTCGTCGTTGGTGCCTCTGCCTCCTCCTCCTCTCCCACGCGCACTAGGAGGCTAGCCTTTCGTTTCTGCTCTTCACTGTGTCACTGTGTAGCAATGCTGCTTTACATGTACTGCTAAAATGCATCCTGTCTTTGACCAGAGGGAGCCCAAGTTAGTATAGCAGTATTTGATTCAATCCAGTAAAACAGTGCTTGAATCTTGATGATAATGACGGAATAATGCGGCTTTTCTCGTTCGGAAAGATTGCAGATTGTAGAAGCAAACGGACAAGCATGGTTATCATTGTTTTTGTTGAGCTCGGTGCTGGGTGCCTGGGTGTTGGTGAGCAGCGACGGTTCGGATTTATTTATTGCTTTCTTTGGTTTCTTCCGATACGGCGGGGACCACACATGCACAGCATTGGGGCCGGAGTTCCGTCACGCGCCGCTCAGGTTTCTCAACGTACTGACTGTACACAGAGCATTGGCTAGAGCATTGGCTCGGGTCGGGGCATGTTTGGATTTCTGAACTAAACCTGGATTTCTGAACTAAACCTTGTAGTTTAGGCCATCCTTAATGCAAGGTTTTATTGTATTATTTTCAAGACTAAAATTTTGGTAAACGAGCCAGCTAAGTTTTATTGAGATGAAACTCTTCTCTATTCTTATAAAACTCCATCTTCTCTCTCCTCATAAAATTATTGATGTGACATAAATTTTAATGCTCATTAAACTCACTATGAAATCACATTAAGACTGACCTTATTATGCATACTGGGTTGTTAACAAACCTAGACAAGCTTCGCAAAAGCAAAAAAAAAAAAAAAAAAAACTACTAGACAAGAGTTCGCAACAAGATCAAACATTGTGCTATAGCTTCGAGATCCATGCTGTACTTTCGAGCTCATATGTTAAATTAGATATTTAAATAAGAATAAAAAATGCCTCATCAAAACCATTAATCCATCCGTAGCACCAAATCTATGGATTTTGACCTATGAGAAACTACAATAAATCTATTTATTTTCCGAATTTGGAGCTCTGTCAAACGGGGTCATGCATTTTGTATTGACTTGATTCCTTGTGGTTCTTATACCATTATTAAATTGACATAGTAGAGGTTATGATATTAAAATGGCCTTAAATGCATAATGATTTGTTATGTTTAGAATCAATAGATATGGGATGAATTGCATAACTTTCATTAAAGAGTTTATGTGTAAACCTAATGATGGATAAATCTAGCGGCAACTTTTATTTTGTGAGAGATTTGAGAATTTAACGTTTTTGAACACGTGATATTTTGGGAAAAAAATATGTATGCTTTAGATTTGTAAATATAGAAAAATAAATGTTATACTCATTGTTCTCTAAAATGCATCAGATTACTAGATATCTGATATAATATAAAAAGGTAACCATTTCAATAGTTACAACCACCACTGAGGCACATGCCCCATCCTCCTGCCAAAGGTGAAATAGATAAATTGGGTCCCTTACCAATGGACCTATCTGAAATGCCACTCTTCTAGATGGCTTTCCTGTTATAGGTCCGGCCCAACATCCAAACTCGCTAAAGTAGAACTAGTGCTTGCGAAATGTCCTTTCTGTCCTCTTCCTCCTCCGTCCCTGCCGCGTCTGGCCGTCGCTCCTGGACATGTAGTACTAGTACAAATGTAGCATGCCTTTTCCTGGATTCTTGTCCGATTAAACACGTCGTACTTATAGCATAATTTGTACTAGTGGGGGGGCCATGGATGAACAGTGCACAATTAACACAGAGCAAAATGCCTCGGGCGATTTAACGCTGGAGGCCCCATGCGGTGCGACAATTTAGGCCCCCTTTGTTGGTGATTATGATTCTAAGAATTTAGCTTGTGGATTGTGATTTTCAGAATCTGAGATATGTATGACAAAATCTGAATGTGTTTGTTTGTGTGGATTCCACAATCTAGCTTATAGATCATTTCAGTCACTTACAATGGGGTCACAATGACAAATGGGTTGATATTTGTGTCACAATCTAGCAAAAGCTAGTCCTGAGCAGATTGAGAATTCTGTCTCGAATTCTGTTCCAGATTATAGAATCCAGACTCAAAATCCAACTCTTTGTTCTAGCTTCTGCTTTTAGAATCTAAAATCCATAATCAAAAGCTAGAACAATAGCTCACTCTTGATTTTTTTTGACACAGTGCGTCCCAATAGTTCTTCCAACTTCCCAAGCATCAAGCCACTCATGAATTCTTGACACCAGGTCCTCACCTAAAAGGAAGTTATTCCTTGTGTTCTGAAAAGGGATTTACTGGACAGATGTTTGTTTACCTAAATGAAGGTTTTGTCCAACCTGGTGGGAAGAAGTTGGTGAATGGTGGTACTGTCATCGTACGGTAACGAGGATCTGTTATGCCCGTTTGCAACATGGTTGTATTAGCTTTGTTCTTTCTAACACAATCCCAGGTTATTCAGTCAGGCTGGTACAGCACGAGAAAACAAAGAACCAAACAACACGCTTGCGACCGACGATCAGACAAAGTTGTTCCATTATAGCATCATGAACAAAATCATATCTAGCTACGCTTTAGGAAGTTGCAAATGCGCATCATCACAATAATGAACAGTCTGATAACTGCCTTTCAAGTTACGTATAGAACCACACAGCAGTTGCGCACGATTTTTAATCTGATCATGAGATTCCATCCATATCCCTTGGCTACTCACAGACGCCTTTTTGCTTGCTCGTGCTCTCAAATTATGTGTTACACAAAAGCTTCACTTGCGTTGCATGCAACCCCATGAGAATTTGACACCTCTTCTCCCTTTGAATTTCATAACGCACTCAACTGTCATCACCACGCAGTGCCAGTGTGTCATTATCGTTCAATCACCCAAAAAGATTGCAAGCCCTTGTGTATGTAATGTGGACACGTGACCTCTGAAGAATGGACAAAGGTTATCAACATCCATGTAACTTTAATTTTGGAAGGTAAGCACCTTAAAATTGAGGGCTTACCGGTAAGCTCAAAGGTTTCACTGTCACCATTTGTCTCGTTCTGTTCAGAGACAAAAGAGTTTGCTCGTCCTGTTCACGAGTTGTCGGCAAATCTGATGTTTCTTTTCTGCCCCATTTGGATCTGTCTCCTTCTGAGGCGAGACCTGCTGCCTCCAGATTGAAATTAAATGACCACTCGAACCTGGAATCAGATCGGAGAGGGTAAGTGAAATGAAAAACTTTCTTTCAAACTGGTGAATTTCGTACGCTCAAAATGGCCTCGTGAAGTTCGTAGATTGCTCGCTCCCTCATTTCATATTTCAAGGGCCCTCCTTTTTCCTTGATATACAGGTATAACCGTTTTGTTTCACGCGGAAGCAAAGTAACTTGAGTCATACTCCTCTTGCAAGCAAAGAAAGGGCCTCTTTTGTTACTGCTCTCGAGCAAAGAGAATATCAGAATTTTTAAACTAGTAATAGGTCCTCGTAGAACTCAACTGGATTTCCATATCTCAACTGTATTTTAATGTGTATCTGGTACTGGATGTCATTAACACATACTGCTGTTATAGATGAAAAGTACACTTTAATATTTTATAGACGAAATTATACCCTGTTCCCATGTCACGTTCCTCGGTGTGGCAGGAGGTGACTCGACCCTCCGAGCTCTTTTATAGATGAAATTATTTCGTTTACGAAAAAACAAGAGAAAACCAATGAAGGACTTTAGTATCATAGCAATATCACTAATTTAATTAGGGCACTTTTGGCCGGGCTCCTGCGCCGGCTATTGTCACTGTAGTGGTATTCTAGGGACAACTATAGCACGGAGCTGAAGCTGTTTCCTTGTCCAAAATGAACTGGGAGGTGGGCTGCTCCATAGCTCCATTTTCCGCATATGGGATATAGGCAAATGATTTGAATTGTACAACCGCGTCTGATCTTGTTCTCATTTTATTTTTTATCTGATATTTTTGCCCTTTTGTATTTTCAAGAGATTTAATTTTTACCGTTTGTAAGTGTGGATCCTTGTATTACCATTTACAGATAAAAGCATATTTTTCTATGTGCAAAAAAGCATACTTTTTGCGTAAGCTTAATTGATCATTGTTCTAAAGCTTCAAGTTGAAAGAAAACTACTATGATTATTCGTTTGATTTTGTTAGTTAGAACTCCATGTATACCTCAATCAATCACAGGACAACAGTAGTCCATCGACTTTTTCAAGTATCCGAGCGTATCTTCGTACCAGCACCATAATAAACAAGTACTTCATGTACCACTTTTGTTATAGAAGTTGCAGATGGGACAATACTTATTGCCAATCCTGGTGTGATAATGACAACATTATCCATCTTTCTGCCGTATCCATTGGTACGTGCATACGGTACTCATTATGTGTACCGGCCACTGTCCTGGAACCATACTGCATATAGAAATGCACATCATGGGTTAACTTTTAGCCAGCAACGTCGGCGAAATGTACCGATACGGTGGGTAAAAAGGGAGTCTGAAACTCTGCAGCCCATCTTGTGAGCCACTAACCTGAACATGCAACAAAAGCTACCTCACCGGTCGCAACAGAACAAACAGTGCATGTGACCTGCAGCCTCCTACCTTCAGGGTTTTGTTTGTCTCGATGGCATTTTCAGATTTCAAAAGAGTTGGTAAAGCCGAGTGGACCAGGATTTGGCACCATAATGATATGCAAAGAATTTTCGTTAGAAAAAAGGATTGCAAACTTCTTTGAATTTCTATGTTCGTTTTCAAAAAGAAAATTACAAGTTGTGATTCAGCCATTTGACATGCCGCATGAAAATCCTTTCATGATAAGGTTGTGTAGAGCATGTACAATATTGACAAGCCTTTTCAGAAGAAGAGGTACGGCAAATTGGCTGTCAAACATTTACAAAGAAAAAAATATTGCTTTTCTGGAATGATTAAACTAAATCATAGGAATCAGGTCAAATATACCTTTCCAAACGGACTCCTTCCATGAAAAAGAAATGGGGAATCGATATGGCCATATATGAACAAGAAAAGAGCCCATTGGTTGCTAATAAGGAAAAAAAACTAAATATGGAATAATATGGAACAAATTGCAGTGCAATTAAGATTCAAAGTTGTACCACCTGATTAAAGGAACTTACATACCAACACATGCATCATCTACCCGAACATAACTTTTCTCACCTTGGGATCTGAAGGAGAGATCCATTCTTACATATGCATATACATGGTTATACAACATGTCAGATCCCAAGATTAATCTCAAAATCACCACCGAATTGGTGGTCACCTGGAAATAGTTAAAAAGATAGTTTACTTATAAATCTTAAAACTGCTGATTTTCCGTGAAAAAAAGAACGGAAGAAATAGCAGATTTGTATATGGTTCCTTCCCACCATAAGATGATTACTGTAAATCGCTGAATTTGACTGTCAGCAGATTGCTTTTGGGTCACCAATAAGTATATCTATGGCCCTTCATTTGTCATTCTTAGCCTTCTGAGGAGCAGTGTAATAGTGTTACTTATGGCCCTTCATTTGACAGTAAGCAGATGTACTTAAGGTGTATGATCCTTCTATCTATATTAGCTGCATACATAAGCATTGTAATAGTGGTTCTTCCTCTCAGAATTCACGCTTTAGTGTTTCAAATAAACCATCATAGTGATGCCTGTTAGAGCAATCGCACAAGCCAGCAATCCATAATGAACAGGCTTCAACTGATATCCTTGGGAAGATGCCAGCTCCGGCAAGGGTTGCGTCGCTTCATTGTTGGAACCTGAGTCATCGATATGCAGCCTCAAAGCCTGAAATTGCAATTTTAAATCCAGGAGTGGATCAATGGTGGTAAGCAAGTGCCAAATAGACTATTTCATAGCAGCCTAACCAGACTTTTCCAGAATCAGACAAAGCTAACTAACAAATCAAAATGTTTATAGCATTCAAAATTTCTATGTGGTCTGTTCTGAAAAACGTAGAACCAATATACAATGCCGATCATAATAAATCAAGACCAGTATTCTGAGCAGGGAAAAAAGCATCCAGAGAAAGAGAAGACCTTTAATCCAGATGATTTGGCATAGAGCACAGCACTAGCAAGATCAGAATCTTTCATGAGCACCACCCTGTCTCCTTCATCATCTTCATACTGAATAAAATATCTAGTTAGTGAAACCAACATGCACATACCATCCTAAATAATATAACATATTCAATTCCGTAAAGCTTGCCTATAAGAGGAATATAGGATACTCGGTAAGATACAGAAATGCCCACGAACCATTAACAAATCTTATATATCCCGAATTCGAAGATAAAATACACACCACCAAAACAGTCCATTCGATATTCCTATTAATGAGGAAAACAACAGCATGTCAAATTAGTCAAGCTTACCAAAAGTTGAACTTTGTCCTTTTCACCAGCAATGCCTAACCTTTGCATTACAGAGGACATCAGCTCATCTAAACTTTCTGATCCTGTGCAAACGGGACAAAACAGGCTGTTACTTGCAGTGCAACCACAATTACCTCTAAACCAACTTATAAGTTAGTACCTACCACTTGTAAATCTATGAATACGTCCCTTCTGGTCCTGAAGCTTAAATGCATAAGAATTACCAACAGCAGGAGGGTAAATACTATTCCTGCCATCCCTAACCTCTGATGGCATCACTAACGATAATTCACTGCAAAATGTAATAATTTCTGCTAAGCATAGTATTTGAGGGAACAAAAAAAATGAAGGAAACGTCAACTAAACCTGTGACTATCAAATTCCTCTTCTGAAGGTTCCAGAGCAAGAGCTGAGTCCCAGAACTTTTGCATAATTGTGTTCGCCACATCACTTGCAGTCCCAGGACCTCCTTCGACCTACAGACAACAAAATGTTAGATCGACCAAGATTACTACAAAAATTCACAGAAGAGATGGAGGGAATGTGGGGAGAGCGTGAGACCAACGAAATGGCAGCATGGGTAAGTTGCAGAACATCCAAGCAAGCAACAACTCGCCCATCTGTTCATGCAAATATGAAAACTCATCAGATACTCGGTTGAATTACCAAGAAGCAACATTAGGCTAATAAGAGTCAGATTCTACCTCCATCAAGAACAGGAATATTCAAAAACTTGCCATCATGCATAGCATGTAGTGCATCAAGAATCGTCGTGTCTAATGTAGCACAATCTGGGTGTGCAGTCATTACCTTGACCAGAATAGAAACTGACACCGTGAGTCTAGAATGAAATATATATATAAAACTATTGCTCCTTTAAAAAAAGAATTGCATATATACCTTTTCTACTAGAGTTAACTCTGGACAAAGATTCTTCGTCACAACACGCATAAGCACATCCTTTGAACTGAGATTTACAGTAATACATAGATTATTAACTTAAAAGAGTTGTAAAAACGAATTAAAGGTCCATAGAAGAATAGGAGTACTTACGTGAAGATCCCTTGCAGTGAATTTCCAGAAGTGATAACAACTGAGCTGACCCGTAAATCACGCATTTTTTGGGTTGCTAAACAAACTGGATCTGAAGGCGAAACAGTTGCTACTCTGCGAGCAAATGTATATGTGAGCCTCCTTATCAAGATCACTTGCGGTAAATATTATAACAAAAGAAAATAACGAATTAGAGAAAAGTGGTCATTTACTTTGTGCTCTCCGTGATAATAGTTGACAGAGAAGGTTTAAATATCCTTTCTCTTAAAGTTTCAATATGAGTGTGAGGAGCTGCATCCATAAAATTTAAGTTTGTTAATTTGATTTGCTAAACAAGTCCACAGTAAAAGTTAGATTATTGCAAACCGATTGACAAAATAACTAGACATAAAATATCCACGCTCACGGAAAAAAAAACCTTTTGGTTTCAAGTACCTATATAGTGACATTTATTTATTTTTAGATAAAGTGGCTAGTATTAGCTATTGTTAAGATGTAGCAAACATGGCAATGTAGTATCCATGTTCTCATGTTCAGTTAATTTTTACTTGTGCAATACTGTACATCAAAAGAAAAATAAAAAAGTGGAAATACAGTGATAGCTAGGAAGACAATACATACCAGAGATGTTGCCCCCTGCTTCTTGCTCAACCTCTTCCATAGCAGCTGCTAGTGCAATCCCTTGTTCCATTGCCTTTTCCAGTCTTGATATCGCATCATATAGGCACTTTGCAATATCCAGCATAGCAATAACCTCTCCATTTTCCACAACTGGAAGGTGCCTAAATTTCCCTAAACACAATAAAAGTCCATTAAGTTCAGTGAGAGGACGTAGCATCTGTTAACAATGTTTATATGAAGAGTAGGAAAACAATATCAGCAAAGGAAATCAAAACGCCACCACCACACCAAAGAAGTTTAGATATTGAGCAATATAAACCCATGAGTTTTCGTTCCTTTCGAAACCAGAAGAGTGAAGCAAGACGTCCCAGTCCAGACCAATTTCATCCTATTATGATAGCTATAGAAAGACATGCTAAAGAGTGTCTCAAAAACATTTCCAACAAGCAGACACAGAATAATGGTTTTGTACTCAGAAAAATATGTTATATTTTTACCCTCCTACCCCACACCCTATTCAACCACAGCCACACGCATAATTGAAACGAGAACTGAGAACCTGATCCTTCCTCAACAATAACTTGTGGTGCAGTATTCTTGGAAGTTTCTAAATTCAGGTAAAACAATCAGGTAAAACTGTCAGGGTTCCTCGTTGTCCATATTATTCTAAATTCTCTTAAGTACCCTATCCAAACAACCATATCACTACAGTGCGGTCATTAACATGACTCAAAACACAAGAGCAAAAAATACCTTGGACCATTTTCTGCAGTGCCTCACTAGCAAGTGTGTCAGCCGTCACATACACTGGGTTCCTTGTCATGATCTTGGAGATAATTGTTTGCTCAACCCTCAGACCCTCGGCGATCACCCTTGTAGCTATGTCCTATATCCCAATTCACAAGGAGAGTGAATAAACAAAAATCCATTTGGCATGCAGAAGTTGCAGAAACTGCTGAAGCAGTATTTAATTTATCCCAAAAAAGAAAGATCAGTGACATAATAATTTGGCAATGATTCATGCAGAGGAATTCAAAGACAATGCATACAGGCATCAGTTATGGATTCGCAGGCCCGCAATTTTGAATATTAAAATGGAGCAAACTAAGTGCAAAATCAGGGGCTAAAGTTGCAATGACACATGGCGTCCAACGTTAAGAAATCCATTACCTCAAGGCACTTGATTGAGACACAAGCAAGCTTTAAGGATGGAACCAAAAGGAGTACACTCCAAAGCATCTACCACTACAATACTGTACATGCCATTTTATCTCAAAAAGGTCGAACTTTTTAAGCTCCAAACCTTAACCAACCAATCACAAAAGTTCAGAACCAATTCAATTGGAGGAACACGATACCTTGTCGGTGACGATGCCGGATAGCAGTCCCTCGGCATCGGTGAGCAGCACGGCGTCAAGCCGCCTGGACGCCATCCGCCGGCACGCCTCCAAGACCGTCGTCCCCTCCGGGATGGTCAGCGCCTTGGACAGCCGGAGCTTCTTCACCGTCCGCTCCCTTCTGACGAAGCCCACCGCACCCCAAACATCTTAGCTACAGCCGAGGCGGAAAGAGAAGAGAAAGAATGAAGCTTTGGGGGCGCGCCGGCCGGCGGGAGCTTACGCGGCGTAGCTGGGGGATGGCGGCCTGGTGGAGACCCTGCCGTTCCCATTGGCCGCCGCGGCGCCGGTGGGGGCGGGCTCATCGGCCCAGCCGGAGGAAGCGATCGACGGCGCCCGGCTGCGCCCGCGGCGTCTAGGCGCCACGGCCGCGGCGGCGCTCATGGCCGCGGTGGCGCGGCGGCGGCGGCCGGGAATGTTGGAGGGGAGCGATCGCTGGCTGGTTCGTTCTCTTGGGCTTCCTTTGCGCTTCAGACCCTTAACTGCCGAGTTTTTTATTATAAATGACGATGATTCCCCACCGGCCGTTGCAAATTATTTTGGATGTATGAAATTTGGTTGGTCTCCAGACTCCAGAATGCTGTTTCGTTTACATGAAACTGTTCTGATTCCAAATTAATCAGGGCCTCAAACCGTGAACACAAAGTGTTCGCCGCTATCGACAATGTGTTCTTTGTCTTTCATCGCCGAGAGAATCCAACTCCCAAGCGTGCGATAAGCGCAAGAGACGATTTGAAAATTTCTCGAAGCTTAAGCTTTGATGATCGCAAATATATGATGACAGGCTAATGATCGCAAATATATGATGACAAGGCTATGTTCGTAATAACCTCACAATCCATGGGCCCGTTTGCGACAACGCGTTCTTCTTGTTTCTTCATAGTTTGACGACGACGCGTGGACCATGCCGCGCGGTTCCATGGGCCCCAAAGGGTGTTGATGTGGAGGTGCCGCCCGATGGCAGGTGGGCCCGGGCTTGGTTGCAGGTGCACGAACGTTTGTGCGCTGTTCCGAGAGATGCGGATTCCCATTTCACGCGATCCACACATGTGCAGCCAAGGCCAACCCTCGTATGATGGCATAGCTAGCAAGCAGAGGCGAAGTTAGAGCGAAAGTAAAGATGGTGCAATATTTTATCATATGTAAAAAACACATGATTTTAGCTATTTGTGGATGTAAATATGGTAAAAATTAGCTAGATGTAAGTAATTTTTTTTTATTTTGTGGGTGCATTTGCACCCACACCCACATAATCTCGCCGTCAGTGGAATCGTCTTCCTCCTCGCCGCCGGCGTTCGACTCCTCATGAGGACTTGCTTGTAATTTTTATTTTCAATTATGTCCTCTAAAGCTGTTTTCAAGATCCATGTGTAGTTCCAATCTTATGTGAGATCTTCATATAAAATGGCTGTTGTACCACCCTGAGTAATGGAGAATCTTCTAGCCCTTTTGGGCGTTTGTCCTTCAAAAAAAAAAAAGCAGCCTGGTCCCTTGTATGTCTCTAAAAAGCACGTGTTGCAGTAGTAGCTCTTTTTGGATATATATAGTGACTTGAAACCATCAGCTGATTATATAATTCCGCTTTGCTCGAGTAAAATATATATATCCACAAATAATTAATTCTGTTTGAACCATAAATGAAGCCAATAATTATATTGTTTGCACTGGCTAACTTAGTGCACAAAGTTAAGGATTGACTTTCCATATTAATTTTTCTTCTTTCTCCTTTGTCCTTCACCTATTTTCTCTCCCTAGCAAAATCCATTGTTTCATGCAAGAAAATGACTTCATTAAATAAATTAAAGAAAATCTAAAAGGGTTTCTCTGGTAGAGATCCTTGAAAGTAATCCCGTTTGAGAAGAAAGCTGGATTCTCTGCAAGAAAATGATTATGTGGCTGAAAGTGATTCTCTATAATTCTCTAAGATAAACTGAAAAATTAGGAGGGAAAATAACTTCATTAAATAAATTAAAGAAAATCTTTTTTTTTCAGCTCATAGTCTCCTAGTTTAATACAGAGAATCACGGCACATAATCAGCATACAATCACTTTCTCTAAAAATAATGTTTGGTACATCAGGCGTACCAAATAGGCTCTTTTTGTCACTCTGTGGTGACAAAATCGTTTATTCTTTGTCACTCTTTTTGTTCACTGTTAATTTATGTTCTGTGCCTGAGCTCAGATTCCAATTTCTTAATGTTCTTATTGTTCAATATCATTTTGTTGGTAAAAGCAACAATTTGTTATTGAAAAAAATATACAAACAAATTTTTTATGACATGTTTGATTCTTTTATTTTGTGAGGAAATGACATGTTTGATTCATGGCCACATCTTGTCGTATTATCATAGATAAAAAATATTGTAATGGATTCAATCTGTGGCATGTGGTCTCAACAACAAAAAGATTGTGGTGCTTAAAATTGTGGCGGCCGACGAACAATCGACAGAGAAAGTGTGGCATAGCGCAGCCACGAATCAAAGCTCGTTCTTAGTTGATGTACAGTAGTTTTATAAGTGAAGAATTTTTTTCCTTGCCACACCGTCCAGTTAGTTGGACAGTATGTTCTGATAGTGTTCTAAAAAAAAAAAAAAAAAGAAGAAATGTATGTTCTGATAGGATGCTGGGCGAGATTGGAGCATTTAACGATGACGAGGAGAGGGCGGTTCTTTTGCGTGGGCACTGATATGTAAACGGCAAAAATGAACAGAACTGGTGTCAAAAACAAAGAGCGCCAATACATCCAACAGGGGGAAAAAAAAAAAAAAACCCCTCCCCAGGAGAAGTCAATACAACCGCGGGACGAAGGACATTAGAGACCGTTGTAATCCACTCATTGACACATTGACCGACTCTGGGGTCGCGCCATGCTGCTCGACCTCTTGTCCGTTGACGCCAGGAGCGGGATCGCCGGCGCGCCGCAAGTGCTAGCCCGTCGCCAGCGCGGGAGGCCCGAGCGGACGGCCGTCCGTCATCGCTCCTGTGGCCTTTCTCTCCTCGCCGGGGGACGCGGAGCAACCGCCGGTTGCAAGTCAAGGCGTTGCCTGTTCACTGCCTGAGCACGCCCGCCAGGTGTTCGACGAAATGCCGGCGGCTATTCAGAGCGTGTCCGTTGCGTCCGTTGTGGCTGCGATGTCCGGAGCTTTTCGGCTACCTAGACATTGAGCCGGCAGGTCTCCAGGGCCTGACCGGATCAAGAGGGCTGAACAGAGGTACGCAAATTTTGGTAGATTGAATCTATAATCCATGGTTACTAGCATTTCACGACATTAGAACACGCAGATAGTATTACTTTCTATTTTTCTTTGGAGGCAAACCTGCCTCACGTTCTAGCGGATTATGTCCTGTAGATCAAATACCTGGCGCATAGAGTTTGCTAGAGCACATAGAGAAACTTTCTTGTGCCCAAAGTCATCGCTCTCCTACACCCCAAAATGCAACCTTTGGCCATCTGCAAGGTATCCACCCTCTGATTGCAGCCACTTTGCAGCAGAACCACAGCAAAGAGGCGCAGCCGCTGCTACATTGCAGCGGCCAGCACCACGGGAACGTATGGTCATCATAACCCTAGCTGGTTTGTTCCTAGTTCAGGTTGCGCATCAAGTTGAAATCTCCAACCACTAGCCATAGATCAAAATTAGAAGCATCATATTTGTACAACCAGTTGATGAACTCAGCTTTAAGTACAGAATCATAAGGACCATAGATATTGGTCCAAGTCAAAAATCTGTCCGGATTGAGTAGTGGTCAAATTAATGTCGGTGCAAAACGGTTGCAGTCAACTACAAACCCTGAAAACATATTACTATTCAAGCTGTAAGAAGGCCCCTTGAAGCCAACCATAAATGATGACATCAAAACTACTCCATTGACCATGAACCCAACAGAAGCTGGAACTCAAACTGACATAAGCAAAAGACTCCTACTACCTGAGACCAGGGGCAAACCCTGGGATGAACTTCTATTCTGAATCAATTTCTTCATCACTAGGCGAGGAGGGCTTCCTGAGGGTGTATCTTACAGAATCCAGCCCCAAAGCCCAAAAGACAGGTGAGGGGCTGCGACAGCACAGGAGAGCTGTGTCCCACTACTCTGTTGCAATCACCAGTGAAATATGATGGTGATTGTTTAACTTATAGAAAAGGGAGTATCTATTTTCTGCTACCATATTAGTTAGTACCGTTACATTCATTCATTAGATATATCTTTTTATGGTGTACTTATTTAGTGATGTAGATGTTGGTGATTGTTTTACTTTTGATAAAACTAAAAACCCCCCGCCTCACCAATTCCCAAAGCACAGGTTAAGGCCCGGCCCTGCTGTGGTTACAGTGAAGCGCCGACCCAGCTCTCACAGGGACGTCGTGGCCCCTGTGTAAGGGTGTGAGAGGGGTTCGAGAGTTTTCTCGGCTGCGTGAGAAGGTCTTCTTCTTAACGCGATGCCGTGGGGGTGGCTTGCCCCCCGCAGACCGGTTTTATACAAATAAGAATCAACTTCTTTTAGAACAGAAGAAGCACATAGTTTCTTATCAGGAGCAATTCACATGTATACTGGATGTGCGGATAGCGCCATGAGACCACTCTGGTTCTTTTCGTTAGGGAGGAGAACAGAGCTGTGGCTTATAATGCGAAACACAAAACACAAGCATACTTGTCACAAACGATTTTCACTTTTGATTCATTATTTATAAGTTCATAAAAATATAGTTGCATAAACGTAATTTTGAGATAAGCAACAGCATTGTAATTTCATTAAAGAAAATCATGGGTGATGACATATATGAAATCAAGGTGATGTTCATACTAACCAAGCTAGAACGACTTACAATCATTTGACTAGATTGGTGCGGACACAGCACATTTAAAGGCTAGATATATAAAGCGTGCTTGCACACAAACTGATCAGGCGTCGTTGCGGTCGTCGGGATCCAGCAATTGCTCCCCGTGGGCGGGACCGAGGAAGCCAGCGTGTGACAGGAGCACCCACAGGTGCGTGGTGAACTCGCCCCTGCCCTGGAGATGTATCTGGTGCTTGGCCGCCCTTGTAAAAGCCGACAGGTACAGCAGGAACCCCGCCCAGAACTTGGCCAGCCGCTGCCAGAGCTCATCCCTTCCATACGTTTCCTGGAGAGTCTCCGACAGCTGCGCCCCCATCACTAGAATCGTCGTCGCCGACTCGCGGGTGCTTGGAACCTATCATGGATCTGTGGCATGGTGCGGCACCTGCTCAAGTCATTGCGGATATCGTCATGGATGGCGTCGAAGACCATGTTGACGGCGAGTCCATTGTCCGGCACCGAGCGCCTGCGTGACCAGGTACGCGCAGTAGTTGGACAGGCTCACCGCGGCCACGTAATGTGGCCATACAGCAGCAAAGTCGCCGAAGAACGGCTTTGGTAGGGTGTACAGGCCGGTGTAGGCGCTCTCTCCGGCTTGCTCCAGCTGCTGCATTAGTTTGATCTGGCAGAGGCTGGTGGCGACATGCCAGACCAGAATCTTTTGGGTCTCTCCTGGGAGCTCTCCGGCAGGGTGGGGATGCGTGGCGGTGACGGTGACGATGTGTGAGCGCTGGTGTCTCCGAAGGCACGCAGAAGTATTCCTTCAATAGGTTGTTCATCTGTTTCGTATTTGCCTGGGGCTCTTGATGAGCGGAAGGCTCTGCTGCAGGAGGACGATGGTTGCCTTCTTGATGAGGAGGTGGAACATCCATGATCAGGGTCTTGAGCGTCTGGAACACCACACTCTTTACATGAGTATGCAGCTTGACCTTCCGGAAGATAATGGGCCCTAGGAATTTGGTTCGCGCAGACATTAACAGATTGTACTGGCGAATACCTTGATCCCATCGGCCCCTCCTGATGACTCGGAACATGATCCGCGCCATCACCTCCATCGTCCGGCATTGGATCATTCCAACACGGCTTTGACGGCTTCGTCCTTGGGCCGTTTTCAGCTTGATGTAGTTGCAGATGATCCAGACCTTGGTCCACTGTGAGAGCACATAGATGCAGACCTCAAAGAGCTCCCTGGTGACGACCACGGCGATGACGAAGTGGGTGACCAAACCTCCGTGCGTGATCCTAGCGACTTTGTCGTTGCCGGTGAGGGCTGTTCCTGAGTCAGGTATGTTGCGGACAGCATAAAAACAGGTACAAGGCGGCGGCAGTCATGAGCAGGGACAGCAGCAGCCTCACGTAGGGGATGCCGCCGGCGAACACCGCCGCATGCTTGCTGTAGAAAAAATCTTGGAGGAAGGACAGCTCCATCTCGGTGATGCGGAGCGCCCGCTCGTAGCTGCCATCCGCACCCTCCTCCAGGATGGCGTCGGAGACGAGGCGCCTTGTAGCCGGGTGCGCGGCCTCCGCGATGGGGAAGTTGTAGAACCGGCGGCGCTGCAGCTTGTACAGGGCTAAGGAGAGGCACGCGTCCTTGAACCGGCTGTCGGGGTCTTCTCTCCAACTCAGCAGCCTGTCGCTTCTGTCTTGAGCTTGCTCCCATATCTTCTCCACGGTGAGGAGCTGAGCTTCTTCCGGTCTCGTCAGGTCCATCTCGAGCGTGAAGCTGGCCGGTGATATGCAAACTTCTGTTGTTCTTCCCCGACGACGATATACCTGTACCCCTTCATGGTGCCTGGGGAGGCATTAGTGTCTGTGTGCCGCGATGTCCTCATGTAGTCGCTGACAAGTTTTGATGTTGTCTAGGCTGGCCTCGGACGCCCGGTTGGAGGCGAAGTAGTACCAGACGATGCGCGCCGCATGAATGGACCAGATGATCCAGAGGGGCACCTTTAGGACCGGCCGTGTTTGCGACCGGAGTTCGTTGGCCGACCACAAGGAGGTTAGGAGATCAACCAAGGTCATCTCCCTTGGCTTGTAAGGCCGTCCGATGCGGGCGCTGTCCTGCATGGTGACGATGAGAACAGCCCATACCTGGAAGAAATCGTTCACTGTCGCAGCTCCTGCGTCCGAGGAGGAAGAAGGGCTCATGAGCCCGAGTGTGTAGCTCACAGAGTAGTAGTTGAGTATAAGCAGCAATCGAACGGCCGGAGCTAGGAGCCGCCGGGAGGAGAACAACCCGGGCACGATGCAGGTCACCGCGAACTTGGTGAGCAGTAGCAGCGTGCTCATCGCCACCCATAACTCCACGCTGGATGCACCACTCATCTCGATCGCTTGTCTGCTCAACAAAGGGCGTACAACCTTCCTTTATGAAGTATAGCAAGCTCTCATGGTTGGAGTCACTCGTGGGGTCATCGCCCCGATTCTTCTCAAAGCTACTAGTTTATGGTGCTAGTCCTCTCCTTCAAACGGTTTAGTTAAGTGCCGATCTACATACTAGGATACTCCTCCTGTAAAAGCATGCAGTCAAAACCTTTTTTTTTTTACCTTTGACCGTATGTTGAGTTTTTTCATATATGTATATAATCGAATTTATCAAAGATATTTTGCGAAGGTAGTAATTACAGGTTATCTTGCCATTTAGATGAAAACTATTGTGGCAAACAGAGCTACGTCAAACATATCATGTGGAACAGCTAGCTAGCCTTCGTTTGAAGATTTAGACAATTTGCTGCGACAATCAAAGGAAAGTTGCTGCAACATGCAGCGCTACGTCAAACATACTATACTATTTGCTGCAAAATTATTAAGTTGCTGCAACATATCATTGAGCATCGATTGACTTTGATATTTGAAGATAACTTGGTGTTTTTCAATGAAGAATGCTCGGATACCATCGAGCCTTGATTGACTTAATACTTTTAAACAAGTTGTTGTTTTCAATGCAGTAGTGTGTTTGTTTTAGCAATGCATATATAATTCTGATGCCTTAATCGGGGTGTTCGGTTGGAGGATGCAGTGCAGTTTTGCATTTTTGTGAGAGAGGAACTGTAGCGGAGGAAAGCCGTACTATAGCAACAGTAGAGAAGGAGCACGGAGGAAAATCCTCCAGCCGAACACCCTCATTAATATTGCTGATGTTGATCAACTGCATACATTGCTCGGTTTACCATGCTATCTGTGGCAACTTTAAACTTTGGTGTGACCTTTCTATTTTCTAGAACGGATTGTACTCTCCGACGACTATATACATGTACTCCGTCATGGTGCGTGGGCAGGCATTGTGGTCGGTGTGCTGCGATGTCATCATATAGTCGCTGACAAGTTTGATGTTTTAGGAATACTATTTATATTTTTCATATAAGTATATAATATTTTATGTTAGATATTTTTGACGATAGTATTTTACAATTTGATTTTCCTTTCTATGTAAAAACTCCAGCCAAACATGTATACTTTTTATTTTTTGTGATTACATAGTATAACTAGGTGAATTCTCTGCGCGTTGTTGCGGGAACACTACAAGAAAAACAGCCCTATAGATACGCTTTATTTATATGTTGGACTCGTTTATTTCATCTCTATTGAAATATAGATGCGTTTTCAAAAAGCGTGTTGGGAGTATATCCGCACGTGCCGTGTTATGTGCCTGTAGAGATGCATTGTAAAAGCGTGTCTATCGGATATAACATAATTCATAGTGACGCTAGATACGTATCTATAAACTTATACATGTTTTTATAGTTACATTGATGTCACGTATCTATTAATTTAACAACATTCTAAAGTGTTGCTATTTACAACATTGCAAAAAAACAAAACCATATGTTTCCTTATGCTGATAGGATGTATGACACACGCAATTCGCAAGACTTGAACCCATGACCTATTCAACTTACAAACAAACTTAACCAACTCATCTCATGTGCAACTATGACTAGAGTAAGATATGTATTTCTCTTAACTCATGCTATCTAAATGTTTTGACGTCTCTAGCATTCTAAATAGCGTGTCAAGAAGCGTCTTTAGAGGATATTACATACGTTTAAAGCGTTGTTAATATCATATCATTTTGATGCGTTTTCAATATCGTGTCATAAGCGTGTTTACATGGGATACCAATAGAATGAAAGTACGTCAAACACCATATAATTTCTCAATGTGTGTCAAGAAGCATCTTTATAGGGTTGTTGACATCAAAATCATGTCAAAAACATGTTTATTTTGCCATTGACGTTAACAACGTATCTAATAACGTGTTAAATGATCTCAATACCGTGGCAAAAACGTATTTAGGTGCTGATGTATTGACGTTTAATAAAGCGTATCAATAGAAGCGTGCTTAGAAGGCCTTTTCTTGTAGTGGAATTAGGGATGGTTTTTAAGTTAGTAGTAGGTTGACTACACACACATTTAATGTTAAAATGAGTACATGAGAGATAAATAGAATGAATGTTATAGGCAAACAAAGATTGACAGCTTTGCTATATATTTTCTTTTAGAGTTCTATGCTATATATTTGCTTGTCTTTGGAAAGGACAATTCAAATAAATGAAACAGCCTTCTTGCCCCAGTATGACATGCTGCAACAAGCCAAGAACGAACCTATTTTAACGGAAGCAATTCTGACACATAGTAAGCATGCAGAACAATAGAAACAATTGTGATGACATCATTGTTTCAATATAAATCATATAAATTTGTATCCCTCCATCACTCAGTATGGACTTTGGAACTTCTTAAAATTCAGGAAAAAAATATGAATGTTCTTGATGACAACCTTGCTGCACGATCCAAGCACGAACCACCTGTAAGATGGAAGCATTTTGCGATTCAATACAAAGCAAGACCATCCTTTTTGTGAGGAAAAAAAAAAGAATTAAGCAGAAGTACAGACCAGGGATAAAATTGCTTGCAAAAGAAAAAAATGAATCCTCCATGTAATTAGATGAAGCAAAACAATAAAAGGAATTGTGATGACATTATTGCTTCAGTATAAATCATATGAAATTTGTATCCCTCCATCGATCACTTGTGGAACTGCTTAAAATTCAGGAAAAGAAATCTGAATGTACATGATGACAACTTTCACCTGTAAGATCGAAGCATTTTGCAATTCAATACAAAGTAGGACCATCCCTTTTGTCATAAAAAAATAATGAAGCAGAAGCACATATCATGGGGCAAATTGTTTGCAAAGGAACAGAAATGAATCCTCATGTAATTAGATGAAAATGAAAGACAACATACCTGCTGATCTCAAGTTTCTATGAGCATCTTCGAAGACTGAGCCGACAAATTCTCGAGATTGACGAAGTCCACGTCGCCTACTACTAAAAGCATAACGTCTAACCCAGGACCTAAGGTCCTACTGAAGCTCTTGTAACCATTAGGCTACATGCCTTTTCACACCAAACATGCATACTTAGGAGACGCCCAAAATCCGTACTTATGAAGCATTAGTAGATTGTCTTTTCATCCACGACATTTGATCTTTCGGCCTCAAGAACACCTTTTCTGATCAAACCGTTGTAATGGAACCAAGGGTACTACCCTCTGTTTGAGTGGTACACAGCCTTTTCTGCCACCTATATAAAGGACTGGTTTTTTTTTTTTGTGAAACAAGGAGCAGATATTTATAAAAACGCATGAGTACTCATCTCTATGAACACACGCACGTAACCTCTACCCCTATGAAGGCCTCCGAAAGACTCGGTCGGCTGATCTTGAGATTCATAAAGTCATCAAGACGTGTCACTGTCGACGGGGATGTCATCTCCTAGTAAAAGCACAATGTAGTTAAATCTCAAAAATTCGCTCCCACAGGGAGTCGAACCCAAGACTTGAGGTGCTACTGAGGCTCTTGTAACCCCTAGGCTATATGCCCTTTCGCATAAATGGTTGATGTTTGGATGAGCTTTTTTATTTTCCCGATGAAACAGGAGGGGCAAGCCCTACTGATTTTAATATGTTGATAAGTAAAAAAGAATAAAAAAGTTTAGACAAAAATCCAAAGACAAGGGGGAAAGGAAAAAAGAAACAAAGTACATGATATGGATTGTAGCCATCCTTCTTCTTGGGAAGTACACTTTGCTTCTGCTCTGTGGAACGCTATAGCGAACTCATGCTTAAATCTTGCCTAGCTTGCAGCATTGCACTGTGGGATCAACATAATTGAAGATCCAATTATTCCTTGCCACCCATATCCTCCGGGGACATGATGATGGTAATATCCATGTAAAATGGAACAGCTAGCGTTCGTTTGAAGATTTAGACGAGCTGTGTTTGGCTGAAGTGCCACTGGCATCACCAATCCAATCGATGCCCCGCAACCTTTTGAAAAATTACACCTTAGAAACAGATGGATGAGTCTCCTCCCTTTTCCAGATGCAAGGTCAGATGGATGAGAGTCTCATCCCTTTGCCAGATGCAAAGTCACCTGCGTAGGACTGTAGCTCCATATTATTCCTTACTAGTAGTATCTTGTGTTTGGACGAGTGCCGCTACTAATTGTAAGATGAATAGATTGGGCGCTGGAAATCAGATTGTTGTATAATGCGTGGGTTGTATTGCATTGAGCCTCTCAGCGGTATATATGATAGTACATGACTTGGAGGGCAAGACACCTCTGGAGATGCATATGACAGTCCTAGATATCTAACCTACCATATATACGCTAACACTAATCTTCTCCTTTCTCAGCACAAATAAAATAACATGATCTGCTAAACAGAAAAGTTGAAACTCATGTAAGTTCAAGTTGATTTGCCACCGAAAATCTCAAGTGTATCAATGGTTGTTTGGGCTCATTATTATAGATTACTCAGGAGCATAATGTACTAACTTTTTTTCTTTAATCTGACGTCATATGAATTTATGAATAAGTGATGTGGTCTTTTTTAGGGCAATAACTGGTGTGGTTAAGAAATAAGACTATGTGGCAGAGCTGATGCTACGTCTTTGATCCTTCAATAATACATCGGATAGTTGTAGTTGCATGTTAGGACAGCTTCAAAGTGAAGTGGCTAGACGCATGCCAGGCATACACACCGCATACTTTAGGAAATTGTACTGTTATTTACTGTGATGTCTTTTTTTTAAGAACATCGATGATGTTGATTAACTTCTTAAATGGTTAGGTCCATGCTATTGCGATAAAGCTTAGAAAGTTGTTATCAAGTGGGACTTTGGGTGTTTGATCGAACCAGGGTTCAATCATCTTTTGGTCTTCTTGTGCCCAATGGCTCCACTCCTTAGCGTTTGATCGGGCGATGTTGTGCATCGTGTGGTGGAGATCTCGAATGTGTGCGTATGAAGACAGAGAGTCTCCCCACACTTGTTCTGTACCTTGCTTATTTATTCAAAAGAAACAAAAGATTGTGGAATAAAAAGGGCTCTACCGGGGTTAAAGACCGGGGAGCCTAATTTATTCAAATTGGAAACTACTCAAGGCGCATATGTGTTTAAAAAGGAAGTAAAAAAACCTATTTATTCATATGTTTTTTATTTATTAAATTATTATATTTGACATTAGGTTCTTTTTCAACTTTTTAGTTTATCATGTAAGGTGAAAGCTGAAGGATAAAGTTGCGATATAAGTCACCTTAGTGGGGAGGGAACTCCCCACACTTGTCTTTGCTCATAGCCCTGATCGGGTTGAACCCCATGCGGTGGTAGTAGGTCATGAGATTGACCGGGCTTTGTTGCAGCGTACCTTTCTATGTTTTGCAACATAGCATATCGTTGACCTTTTTCATTGACTTCGATACTTTAGATAATAGGATGGCATTGCTGACGTATCAAAATGACGTTGCATCTCTGTTGC
This sequence comes from Eragrostis nindensis, assembly GCA_012490785.1. NCBI lineage: Eukaryota > Viridiplantae > Streptophyta > Magnoliopsida > Poales > Poaceae > Eragrostis > Eragrostis nindensis. The sequence goes on along the minus strand of JAAXCT010000213.1, from coordinate 605,145 downwards.
AAAAAATAAACCAAAGTTGTTTTGAAATTTTCACACAATATTTTACTATTCTTTTATAGTCGGTTGACTTTGGTAGTTTTGTGATGAATCAGTAGGAATAATCAACAGCATGCCGTGCAGATCAGAAGCACCCAAGTGGTACTGCCTTTATCTGGCAAGAACAATTATGAACATGTACATGTTCTATTTTATGAGAGAATTCCTAGGATGTAGAAATGAGTGACTTGAACTTTTTTTACTGAGAAAAATGAAGTCACTATAATGCTCATCGTTTCCTTAGTTTCTAGTTAAAAAGAAGAATCACCACCAAGATATGTACACAAAATTTCAGTGTGGGGTAAAATGCCGAATTTCATATCAAAAAATAAACTATCAACATGTACCTATGGGTACTTAAACTGTTGATGATGTTGGTCAATTGTCTATTGGGCCTGGTCAAAGATGCCATGCAATTTGCAGCAAAATAAAAAAAATTAATGAAAGTTGTTGTAACATATATATCACCAAGTCTTGGTTGACTTTGATATTTTTAGATAAGTTGGTGTTTACAATGAAGAGTGTTGTGCAGAACAAACATACTGAAATGGTTCTGCTTGTTTGTGACAAACAGTCAACTTTTGGTTCATATTGCTAAACATTCTACTCGAGGCTTTCAATATGAATTATAAAGAAATTAACTTCTCCCAAGAAAATGCAAAAGCTCCCAATTCCCACAATCATGCTGCTGGCGCTACCACCGAAGCGAGCAATATTGAACAAGAAGCAAGAAACTGCACTACCAAACGTCCTAACATTCCTTTTGGTAGGGCTTCTATAACTAAACCTTCAAAAGTAACTTTTTGCTTCTCTCAGGTTTACTCACACTTAAAAATACATGTATTATGATCTTGGAAATACATTGAGCAAAATTAGGCCTCGTCAGTTCTAGCCAACTTATTTTTCTGCACACAAAAAATAAAAGAAACAATTGCATTGCTGGAAATACTAAGCCTACTAAAGGCACAACAATAGAGGGTAAGCAATGATAACAATAAATATATAAATAAATGTGGTACCAATTTGATTCAAATTTTAGTTCATCCTGACCAGTGGCACATATCTTAGATACTTCTTTGATATATCATGTAGCATTAAAACGTGTATGTCAAAAGGCCACGTAATTTATAGGTTGTTCAAAAATGGTCATAATAACTTATTAAAAAAAAGGCAGTCTTTCCTTTCATTTCCGCAAGAGGCTGTTTTCAGAACTTAACCCACGACCTTATGGTCGCAAGGCAACAGCTTTACTGCAGTGCCAGGGCTTCCCTACTCATATAACTTATAGTTTGAGAAAAATATGACAACATATACTTTTGGATGCAGGAATTTTTTTTACATATTTTAATTGCTGTTTGCGCTGGTGGAGAATATTTTTGGTTACAGAACCAAATTAAGTGGTCATAATTTTATTGATTGATTCCAAATGTTACAAACATTTTCAAACAGCAAAGAAAGAAATTTGTCACACTTTGGAAACTCTTCAATAGTACAAGAAAGCCAGATACACAATGGACCTACATTCAGCAATTTTTATTCACAGCCATTATTTGTCTTATGTCGAGCATTTTATGTTTATTTGGATTCAATTGAAACTATAGGTTTTTCAGAAAAGTAAAATATACTGACTTTTGATTGTAAGTGACGAATCGTGCAAAAGATTTAGCGTTTGTATTTCCTGCCTTTTTTGAGTTTTTAAAAACCTGTAAGTTCGATGTACCACAAGTTATGACTGGTGCCTATATGACTCATATATATGTCGCAACATTGAAGTCTTTTTGTTGTTTTAGCAATGGTCCTTATACATTTTTAGGAAAATTGATGTCCACCGATTGTGTACTATTCTAGGCCAAACATGTCATGCTATTTGTTCCAATAAAAAAGGGTTAGTATGCCTTTCTATTTGGACAATATAACATGCGATTAAGCTTGGTTGAGATTCATATGCTTATGATAAGTTGTTGATATTAATCAAGAATTTTTGTCGCCAAAAGTGTGTCATGGTGTAGTGTTCTACATCTCCTACGCCACAAAAACTAAGTGAAGTTCTCATGTGAATTTTTACCAACATTTTATTACTGCCTCCGTTCATAAATAAATGTCGTTGTTGACTTTTCGACATCACGTTTGATCGCTCGTCTTATTTAAATTTTTTACGCAAATCTTATTTATTTTTTATAACTTGTTTTATTATTGAATATATTATAATCATTGCATATTTATTTTAATATTTTCATAAATTTTTTGAATAAGACAAACGGTCAAACGTGATGTGTAAAAGTCAATAGTAACATCTATTTATGAACGGAGGGAGTACTAGTTTAGAATCAGTTAATTCTGACAATATTTGAATGGACTTATAACAACATCAATCATCTACATGCATGTCATGCAGATCAAGACACCCGAAGGGTCAGTAGTGTCATCGATCAAAGACTGATTCAAATTTTGGAAATTTCTTAAATCCAAGGATCAAAGTCTGACTTGAGAAATGGACACGGGGGCCGGGTCCGTGTGTCAGTGACCATAGGCTACGGCAGCGGATCCGTATCCCTGATAAATATGGGCATGAACAGCTTCGGACTCCTTGAGTAGAAGATATATAATGCCCAATGTTCTATTTTGGATTGTATTACTTGTATGTCGAGTAGATCTAGCCCTACTACATAGGATGCAAATAAGACAACACTGATTTTGAACTCATCGACTTGGGATTGGGAAGTTCCTAACCTAGGTGTTTGCGCAGATTACAATGCCTTGCAAGGACTTGCCACATGGGGTTTCCTGTTCTAGGTCCATTGGTTATTACCATGTTGTCCTAGTTGATTCCATCAAAGATTCAAGTTCGTTGCATTCAAAGTTGTTGAAGACTTCATGTTCTCACTCAAGCCAGAACTATCCGACAGGAGTAGACTTAAAGAGGATTGGTGAACTTGTGTTAACCCTGCTTGGGTTATTAGAAAATATTATGTTCTTTAAGGGACACCCCTGTCAATCCTGTCGTGTTCACCGCATGTGACATAATTTAGTACATCTCTAGCATAGATACATATAAAGTCCCTTATCTTGCATGTATTTAGAATGTCTCGAGCATTGGTTGACCTAGGTTCTTGCGCAGATTACAATAACTTGAAAAGACTTGCCACATGGGGTGTCCTTTTATAGGCCCATTGGGTTATTACCATGTTGTCCTAGTTGATTCCATCAAAGAATCAAGTTCGTTGCATTCAAAGTTGTTGAAGACTTCATATTCTCAAGCCAAAACTATCCGACGAGAGCAGACTTAAAGAGGATTGGTGAACTTCCTCTTGTGTTGACCCTGCTTGGGTTATTAGAAAACATGATGTTCATTAAGGGACACCGCTGTCGATCCTGTTGTTCACCGCATGTGACATTATTTATATAGGTCTAGTATAGATACACATAAAGTACTTTATCTTGCATGTGTTTACATTAATGTCTCGAGCATTGGTTGACAATCATACATTTTTTCCTATCAGTTGTGTTGATTGTAAACTGCATGTTGTGAATGTTAATACTAAAATGATAGTGTCTTTAGTTGTGTGTCAAATGCTAACATTAGCAATTATTATTTTCTTTAGCATAAGCTCATATTGATAGGTTTAGATGAATCGTGATGTTGATGATCATTAGTTGCATGGCGTGCTTTTGATAGATACCTAAATAAAAATTTATATTGCCATACTTGAAGAAATATTTTCACCATGATATGTACCTTTATGTTATATTTAAGCCAGTTGATTTTGGATGAACAAATATGTTGCTAAATTGATCGCATATTGGGCAGGTATATAATACCAAGAGAAACCTAGCTTTTGCAAATCCTAAAGGAAGACACTGCATTGAGCAATTGTCCCGGCCGGGACTAGCTAGGGATATTCAATAATTAATATACCTCTGTTGATGATGTTGATCAATTATTGTGTCTTACGCATATAAAAGATACCTGAGTAACAATTGTTTTATGTTCTGTTCCTTGATCTAAATGGGTAAGTACGTGTGATAGATGGGAAAACAAGTTAATGATTACTTATACACTAGCATTGTTTCACAATTTTTTTAGCAGCGGTTGACTTCAAAGATTTCTGATCAGGTATCTTATGAATATAACCAGTATGCACATATATTATTTTAGCATTTTGTCAAAAGTATGTGCCTCCATGCTCACTCTAAGCCTTAGGGCCTTGAAAATGCTGTTTTTATTAAAAACAAGTACCCTTACAAATGTTTGAAAATTATCCACCACTACAATTAAAATGAAACACTAATCGAGATCGAGAATACTGATAATTATAAATTACTCACCACTAGAATTACAAAAATTTAAACTACTGCCATTACTTAAAAGAACAAGACAACGTAGCAAAAAACTGATTACATAACTTGTAATAGTACATAAATTGCAATTCAAATCATTTGATGCAAAAATATAATTGAAAGTTTAAAAGGTAGAAAGAAAATGGGATAAAACTAGCAAACTATATATCTAATGTAGATGATCAAGAAAACATAACCACAAAGAGAAGAGCATAACTTATATGATTCTGACTATCGACAGACTACTTGCACAATCATGTGGGTCATCCCCTCCAATTGCAAATTATAGATTCTACTTTTACTCGCCCAGGTTTATAACTAGGGCAATCATTTTGAACCATAGGAAGTGCTCAACAATTGGGACCCAATTCAATACGTTTGGTTCATGCTTAGGTGGGTAACTCAGCTGCAAAATCTTTTTTATCGAGGACAAAACTAAACTGTCAAGTTGCAGCAGAGATTAACAAGCTGACAGGATTTTTTTTTGACACTTGACAGGATATTCTTTAGTAATACATACAGAGACATTTCGTTTTTTCTAAATACATCAGAACCATACGGAGACTTTGGGAAGGAAGGACCAACCGCATCTTCCAGCCCAACAATCTCTCTACTTATTTCCCAAGTGTGCCATTCTCAACGCGGGAAGATAGGCTGAGCATCCCCTATGTGCTTCCCAATTGTCTAAGCTGCATTTCGCGCATAAGCTTCCGCCGAGGATGTATCCAGTAGCTCTCATGGCTGTCTTATGAAGCCAGGTACGTATAAGCC